>JAYKAV010001665.1:883330-921469 GCA_035582835.1 Phoebastria nigripes
CAGGCCTCCTCAGCGTCCCCCGGCGGGTGTCCCCAGGCCGCAGCCCTCTCAGGCGCCCCCTCCCCGCGCCCAGGCCCCCGGTCGGGCCGGGCGCCGCCCCCTTACGTGTTGTCCTGGTTGAAGTTGGCGAAGAGCAGATGGCCGCTGCCGGCGTCGCCGCTCTGACTGGCCAAGTTCATGGCGGGACGGCCCTCACCACCCCCGTCCGGCGGGGGGGAACGCCTCCAGCAGGCAGCGCACCTCAGCCCCGGCGGCCCCGGCCCCCGCCGCGCACCCACGGCCTCCTCATCCCCGCCAGCCCCTTGTTTACGCTGCGGGCGGCGGAGCGGCCCCGCGCCTGCGCCGCTCCGCCCCCGCCCCGTCGGCCCCCGCCGCCCGCCCTCCTACCCGGCCACCGTACTGCCGCCGCGCATGCGCCCACCCGGCGGGGCGGGTGGAGTCGCGCATGCGCTCGAGTGGTGGCGCCGAACTTGGTTGGGAAAAGGGGGCGGGACGGCAGCGGCGTTCTGAAGCTAAGCAGGGCCCGCAGGGGTCGGCGGCTGGATGGGGGACGAAACCCCGKGAGGCGGTCCCCAACTCAGACGCGTCCCCGCTGTCCTCAGCCTTGACCGCGACAGCCACGTTACTGTCACGGTCCCTGTAGGGTCACGGTCCCTGCCCGCCGGCGCCTCTGCAGTTCTGCTTCGTACCACGGGAGGTCCCCAAGGCTCAGCAGATGGGACAGCGGGGGACACCAGGCTCTGCGCCTGGGCACAGGCAGGAGCTCACACCTGAGTGCAATGGCCTTGTCGTGGCCAGGGGTGCACCGGCCTTTGGGGGTCCCCAGCTCGCAGGACAGCCAGGCGTGGGCAGGAGACAATTTCAGAGCAAGGGGAGTCACGAGCTGCCAGATCCAGGGAGCCGCTTGTCAGGAGATAATATAAATTGCAGGCGAAAAAAGGCAACTGAACTAGGAATGTCTGGAAACCAGTTTGAAATCAAGAGCTTGGTCCTGAAAAGAGTTAATCTTGATGAAATGAGCCATGCCGGGGAGTGCGGGGTGTTGGGGTTCGTGCCTCTGGGGCCAGCTTGTCCGTGAGTGATGCACGTGCAGCGGCGGGGAGCGATGGAGCCAACTCCTTCAGCAGCCCGGCGGCCCCCCGATGCATAAGGGACCCTCTGGGCTCCCCCACGTTTAACCACCCTCCAGCTGCTGGCGAGGAGACTCCTCCAAATGGCTTAAACCCAAAGCGGCCCTGCCTCAGCACCCCACTGCCCTGCGTCCACCCCCCAGCCGGTCCTGTCCCCCACGCTCACCTCTGCCTCCACTACAGCTGCTGCCAACCCACYCATGTGTCCCGTAACTCCTTCTACCCATCCAAAGCTGCTTTTCTCATGGGGAGGTTTTTCCTGCTAAGAGATGGCAGATTTTAATCTCAAATTGTCTCTTTTCTTACCTGCTGGCTCTAGCAGCTTAATGTGCAGGAAAACSTCCCTCCCTGGGGAAACGTGATTACGGCGTGTGCTGTCAGGAGAGCCCGCTGCCACCATTGTAGCACCCAAAGGTGCAGATATTCACACTGGTCACAGCCAGGATCCCACTGGGACCCGTCATCAGGAGTGGGGCCAAYGCACAGAGGTGTCTCCAGCTATGGGACTCCTGCAGGGTTTGGGACACTGCATATTTTGGGGAGGAAGCAGCCCTGGGCTTCATGACCCATTCCTCCTCTAAAGGAAAACTCAGCAAGACCCCCCTGTTTYGGTGACATCACAAAAATGTCACTGCATTCAGGGTACCCCTGACTCTTGGAAACTCTCCTTAACATCATTATAATTACTCGGATCTTTGCAAGAAGGTGGGGAGAACACCAGGGATGGCGGAGGAAAGAAAAGCAAGGACACGAGGGGAGCTGCCACGTAGGGAGGGGACACATCCCGGTGGGGTATGGGTGGTGTGAGCACAGACATCTCCGCATCCCACCATTGAGCAGCTCCCGGCTGCCTGCAATTCTCCAACCGCGGGGTTTGGAGGTAGTGCTGGGGCTGGAGCCATTCCCCAGCACGATGCACGAGGCTTTGGTTGCCATAACAACTGGATTCAGGCTTCAAAAATAGAAACTTATTTTTCATTCAATTTGCCTTTTGCCCTCTGAGACAGATCTATTTCAGGACTGATGGTTCACTTCAGGTGTCCCTTGCCAGCACCCCCAGCTGCAGGCTGGGGGCTTCGGGGATGGGGGTTATTTTGTTAAACGCAGTTTATCGCCATTTTTCTCTCCCTCCCCTGTTCAGGCCCAGAGAAAGGTAAAGCAGGGCACAGGCACCATGAAATAGCCTTTGCCAAAGCCTCGTCACTAGAAGGCTGGGGAAGGAACTTGCAAAATATCTCCCCAGCTAAGAGGCAGAGCGTGGGAGAGGTTTTCAGAGATGATCTCACTCTGCATCTCAGCTTGGACCTGCTGCTCTCAGCCAGGGCTTGGCTGTCCCAGATATGCTGGGAAGGTCCTACCAAAGATGGGGCTTATTTTGTTCCCCCTGCACCTCCTGGAACCCACTGTCACCAGCCTGGTCCCCAATGGCATCTTCCATTCATGATTGGAAACGTGAAGGGAGGCTGACCCCGCTGCCAGCTCCCAACATTGGGGAACCGGGGTGCTTCTTGTGTGTGTTGAGGACGCCCCACAATGCAGCATGCACCTGGAGCACCACCCCTTTTGCATTCCCTGGGGGGGGATGAGCTGCTTTTGGAAGGGGTTGCAGAGGGTGCCAGGATTAATTCATGCGTTGAATTAAGGGACCTCTTAATTTTTGTCCATTTTGGCTTTTGGAAGATGTGTGTGTATGTGATTTCCYATGGAAATGGCCGTATGAGCGTAACCCTTCATGTCGAGATGTCCTCAGCTGTTCCACCTTCCTCCCATCAACGTTACTACAGCATTAGCAAAGAGGTTGCACTGGAGAGACCAGGGCTCTCCTCCTCCAGTTGCTGCTGGCCTTACATCACCTTTCTTGTCCCTTAGCTGCTGGCCTGAAGGTGCCTGCAGTCTCTGGCACAGGGTGGGCAGGGATGATGGCCATCTGCCTGCAGACAAGCTCCCATTGCCCTTTACAGCCCCTCTCTGAGCTGCCCAACCTCAGATATACATTGGGATCTCACGTCCTGCGAGAGCCTCCCCGGGTGATGTGGAGGATGGAGGGGTGAAGGCTTAGGATGGAGATGGGGTGAGGATCCTGGGGTCTCCAGTCCTTGCCTTGCTGTCATGCTGCTTTCTCCCACTTCTCCCGAGCAGGGAGGGATGATGGGATGCTGGTGGGAGTCCTGTCCCCACCCACGGGCACCCCGCAGTGATGGGGCTGGGGCAGAGCCGCCCACCCCTGCTGGGGCCCCTGGAAAATAATGGAAAAAAAAATCATTAAAATCAAATAAATAAAAGCAAAGCCAAACAAAGCAGCTCCCTGGGGATGCCGGAGCGGGCTGGCCCTGCCCTGAGGCAGGCAGCGTGCAGGCAGGGACATCTCGGTGCCCCTCCTGCAGGACCCGGCCGTGGGCAGCGTGGCTGGGGGAGCGGGCTGGCTGCCTGCACTCGCCGCTCCCTCCCTCCCCCCCCCCGCGATGCTTTAATCACATTTTCAATTCAAATCTGCTGCTATTTGATCCTCCGGGGGTGGTGGCGGGGGGGGGGAATATTTTTAGCTGTGCTTAAAGCTGCCGGGGCGGCTAAGGGAGATCGCGCAGGTTGCTGTGGCCGGGCGGAGTTGGACGGGATYCCCCCCCTCCCTTTTTTCTTCTTCTTCCTCCTCCTCCTCCTCTTTGCACATCTGAGGGCGGCAGCGGGGCTGGCTCCCCACCCGGAGGTCGCCTTTGTTTTCCCCGAGTCGCTCTCCCGAGCAGCCCGGGGAGGTGGGAGGGGGCCGGGGCCGGGCTGGGCTGGGCTGCACCGGACCGGACCGGGCTGGGCTGGACCGGCCGCCCCTTCTCCTCCTCACCCCGCCGGAGCCCGCGGAGTTGGTGCGGTTCCCCCGGACGGCATTTTCTCCCCCGCCCCGGGGCTGAGCAGCCGCCGCCCCCCGGGACCCCCATGGCACCGCCGCGATGTTCGTGTCCCGGGTCCTGGATTTCCAGAAGACGCGTTACGCCAGGTAAAGCCGTCGGCGCGGCGGTCCCCGGCCCCCGGGTGCTTGCGGAGCCCCAGGACATCCCCAGCCCCTGCCCGGCTCCGGCAGGGATGGAGCCCGAAGGGACCTTCAAAAGCTGCTGAGTGCCCCAAAGCCCAGGGCAGGTGCGGACTGGTCTTTTGGGAGAAAGCTACTTGCTTTTCTGCATCCCTAAGGGATTCTGAGCATCCTTGGGAGCCCTCGCTGCCTTTCGCTGGGTCTAACTTCACCCTCGTCCTCCCACTGCTGGGGGACCGACCCCACCGCTGGCTGCAAACCCTCTGTGAAGGGACCAATGTTGCCCCGGGGTCCCACTGCACCCAGGTGAAGCCCCCTCGGGGTGGCTTCCCCCACCCGGACCCGGGGGCTCTGCAGGGCTCACGTGGGATGTAACAGTGGTGGACCCTTTCCTTCTCTCCGAGAAATGCCCAGGGATGTTTTCCAGCAGCAGCAGGGACTTAGCAGCTCCGGTGTGTTAGGAAACCTCACGGCATTACCCACGTAGGGAGAAACCCGAGGACTGCTGGGCGAGGGTCAGAGGGCACTTGGCCATGCACGCTGCTACRGGATCAGATGTGGCCTTTAGCAGGGAGCTGGTGGGTGACGTGGGGAGAACGGCCACCCGCAGCCCTCCGGCACGCAGGGTGGCTGAGGATGAGTCAGATTGCACAGCGCTGGGCGATGCGCGGCCAGACGGGGCTCAGGGGGGTGCTCGGTTTTGCACCAAGGACAGGCTTTGTCCCCAACTCTCTATGACTGTGGTGGGGATGTTTTCACAGCTGCGGAGGGTCCCACAGTCTGGCGCAGGTCCTGGAGGCATTCAGCTCTGCTGCTGCCACTGTCAGGCTCCCAGTGGTCCTGTTAGAGTCAGATACCAGAGAAAAACTTGTCTGGAAAGGAGCGGTGATGGTGTTTCTTGCCTGCTCCAGGCAGGAGCATCCCTGAGGGATGTTTGCCTGGGCTGGGTAAGGGCAGGAGACCTCCCTCCCATGCCCCCAATCCACCAGCTCCTCTCCTTCCAGGTGTCCCATGGGGAAAATCCATGCTTGCACCTCCAAAAGCGGCCTGAAACATGTGGGCAGCTGCTGAAAGACCATTTTGATGCTGTAGGTGCCTCCTAATAACCTTTATCTGGGGGAGATGCAGGAGGTACCCAGCAGGTCTGCACGATGCATCTGGTCCAAAACTTCTTGTGAAAACAGAGAATTCAAAACTTTTTCCCAGCTGCCGTACAGAGGACAGGGCCAGGAGGAGATGGAGCCGAGCAAAACTCTGTCCCCACAGAGGAGGAGGAAAACTACCTTTGCCCCACGGCAGTGGTGCAGAGGCCCTTTGGGAGCCAGGCAGCAGATCAGGGGCTGCCCCCCACCTCAGTCTCCCCTAGCAGAACCCACCTGCCGACCTGTTGCTTGATTTATCCAAAATTAGCGTGCTCAAACTTTGTCATGGTCCTTTCTGGAGACAACTTGTTAAATGGGGATGGGGTGTTACAGAGTGCCTTGCAGGGATACAGCCTGCGTGCGGGGCAGGGGCTGCAGGGCACAGGAAGGGCTGGGTCCGCAGGGCATCCTCCATCTCTCGCTGGGTGCCAGGGCTGGACGGGGAGCAGGAGGAGACGGGTGCTCCCTTGGCTTTCACCCCAAGACACGCCAAGGCGATCGTCAGCACGAGATGCTAACCCAGAGCTTCCTACATCACTGCAGAGATCCTCTTAGCCTAGTGCTTAAAAATAACRGTTAGCTAATCCCCGTCCCCCCCACGCACACCAGCTCTCCTCTCCGCAGAAATGCTCTGCCATGGCATATCCCAAAAGAGACCCTAAAAGCTGCTCCTTCTTTTGTGCCAGGGATGCTCTGTTGGCTTCCCTGGGCTGCAAGTAACAGGGACCAGGCTCTGCAATGGGGACTGGTGTGAGCAGGAGCCACGGGGCTCACAGTGGCACTTGCCCTTCAAGGCATCAGAAGCATCTTGTGACATCTTTTCAGAGGATGAGAAACTCTTGCTCGTGGTCTTCCTTGAAGAAGAAAAAAAAAAAATCAGAAAGTTTTCCTTGTGGTGGAAAAGCCTGGAACAGCTTCATTTTTAATGTTGTTTTATCTAATTTTGAGTGAGGACGAAGAAAGGAGGAACTTGGCCATCAATACACCCGCCAAAAGGAATAAATAAAAAACAGCGTGGTGATGAAAGACCTGTTGTGTAAAAGCTGCAGCGAAGGCACGGGGCTTTGAACAAAGAGATGAAAGGCAGCAATCAATGCGGRAGCGTTTTGTGAACTGCCAGGAGAAAATTTGAGGCTGGAGGGCACCGGGGTGTCCCCGAGTCCCTCCCAGCAGGGCTTTAGAGATGGAGCATCATGGCTGGGGTGGAGGGGAAGAAAGCAAGCGGAGGGGGCTGTCATCGTGGTGGGAATAGGAATGCATGACAATGCTGTTTGTGCAGGTTGTGGTTATAAATGAGGCTGTTGGTGGTTTCTGCTCTGCTGCGGGGTCCAGGAGGCTCTTACTCCCTTTCCTCATGGTGGCAGACGATGTTAAAGCGTGCTGTTGCTGCAAGGCTTTCCCTGTTGCTTGCAGCCTGCACCATGGCAAGTGATATCCACCTCCTGCCTGACAGGCCAAATTCAGCCACGACGCCGGCAGCAGCGTGCAGTTACGGGGTGCAAGCASATATGATTCCTCTTGCTCTATCCAACCACCAGACACTTACTTCCCCCATTCTCCCTCCACCCTTTCCTCTCCTCCTCCCTTCCTCCCAGCTCACCTCTGCTGGTTTCCCACCAGAGCAACAGATCGGTGCAAGTTGCATCTTCATTGAGTCTCGTTGGCCAGGTTACACCGAGCCAGTAACTGGTCCTTCCCCTCCACCTCACTGCCAGCTTTGACCCCGTTTTGGCCCACTTTTTACTCAGACATGGTCCGGTGCCTCCTGCCCACGTAGCTGTGGCTCAACCCCAATCTCCCTGCAGGGACACAAAATGCTTCCCGGACTTTGGCCATCCAGAGCCATAATTGAAAGGAAACACGATTAAGCGGGGAGCTGCTGTATCTGACTGGCTTTAGCATCTCCGGAGCAGCTGGTGGAGAGGGGTTTGCTGTGAGCTGCAGGCTGTGCAGGGCACTGAATCATCCTAATTAACTGATAGCAGTTCATGATTTGATTTGTTCATGTAAAAAGCTCTAAATCTTACTGTGTTTGCTTGTCTTGCCCTGTGCAGAGTGACAAAGAGGAGCAGCCAGGAAAATCCACATTAATTTCTCAGCCCAGAAGCAGCAGGAGGTTAGGGAGAGCAGGGGCCTCTGTAGGTGCATGGTCCAGGCTTGTCCTCACCTGCCTGGTGTCCGCAATGTAGACACTGCCACCTCCTCACCAGCACGAGGGGATGGAGATCTGAACTCTACACTTGCTCAAAAGGAAATCCTCTGAGTTTGGGGAAAGGCAGCTGGGAAGGCCTTCCTTGTTGCTCCCTGCACCTGTAATTACTGAGCAAGGAGACATTCACCAACCCCTCCCTCCAGCATCTCCAGGCAAGAGAGGGAGAGGAGAACCAGCAGGAATAGGAGTGAGAGAAAACATTGGGGTGCTCAGACCCCAAACACAAGAAAAGCAATGACAGGCTGACAGCCTGAGCAGAGCTACCTCATTGGGAAGATCTGGTCCCTGTTTGCTTTGCGATGAAARCACGAGCAGCCCTTGCCTGCTCCCACGCACGCCTAGACGCTTTCCAAGAGTTCTGCTTCCCCCACAGCCCACGTGGGGATGAAGCAGTGAGAAGGGAAATGCTTTCAGCATTGATATCACAGCTCTGAGCTGTTCAAGAGGCAGGAGGTCCTCACCATGCAAGCACCAGCCCCATCCCACCATCCCCAGCAAGACCTACCAGGCTGCCCCGAGCTGAGCAGATCCCCTTGTACATCATCATTTGTGATGGGGTATTCCCTCAAACTGCCCCTTTCCCTCCTTTGGGAGGGTTGGGGGACCTGGCAGGACAGGCTCAGGTGGGGATCTCCGCATTGGAGATGTGCAGCAGTGGGCAAGCCAAGCCCTGTGCTTTTGGGGGAAGAACGGTCTCTTGACTGCCTGGGAAATGGATGCACAATGATCTTTTCCTTCCTTCATGTGCCGAGTACTTGTTGCCTTCCAAATACCTTGCTCCAATGATAACTGCACCATGGGCATCTAAACCTACATGAGATGAATCCTACCAGTGCTATCTTAAGAGGGTATCTGAGTCAACCTGGCCCCACAGAGAAACCAATATGGAATTGGTCAGTGACATCAGGTGATCCTGGTTTTCCYTAGGTATTTTGGGGGCCTCCCCATCTCTTGGAGCAGGGCCTTTTGCAGCAAGGGGATCTGCTCAGGTGGGGGCAGCATGGCAGATCTCGCTGGGGATGGTGGGATGGGGCTGGTGCTTGCATGGTGAGGAGCCCCTGCCTCTTGAGCAGCTCAGAGCTGCGATATCAATGCTGAAAGCATTTCCCTTCTCACTGCTTCATCCCCACGCAGGCTGTGGGGGAAGCAGAGCTCTTGGAAAGCATCTCTGTGGTATTGGATATCAGCCTGATGTGATTCTTTGGCACAGCTCGCTATGGCCAACTTCACAGGGTAGCGGCCAACATGATGCATGGGAAATTCAAGCCACTGCCCAGTGCAGCAGGTCAGTGAATGCAAGAAACGGGGCTCTGCCAGGACTGCTCCCAGGCTCGCCTTCCCCTCTTCCTCCTCCCTTCCCACACCCCCAGCTCCACAGCGAGGCGAGGCAAAGCAATGCAAACCAACTACAACGCCTACGGAAAGGAAGGGAAAAGAGCATGACTTATTTCAGTTCATTGCTCTTGGGGGGGTGCTTGGCTGCAGCTGCAAAAAGAGATTGGTTGAGTACCCAGAGAGATGCTGCAAGGGGATGGATGCTCAGAGCAGGGGCTGAGCAAAGCAGAGGAGGCATGACCAAACACACAGAGCTCAGATCTCCCTTTGGGGTTCTCCAGGTGAAATTGAACCTCAACATTTTCATGCAGTGAAAATCCAGAGTCCAATGGGCTCGATGTGATACACTGCAACTTCTCATGATAACACGGTACCATGAGCATCATATTCCTGATGTTTGCTTCAGATGCCAATTAGTTGAGCTGTGCAGTGCTGACCTTCAGGAGAGTTTGGATCCACATCTGTGCTCCTGCTCAAGTTCATAGTCCAGGCTTGCTGCTGCTGAGGAAAGGATTTTATGCAGAGAGAGATCAGCAGGTCTGGGGCAAGGAGTTACCTCCTCTGCTGTGCTCAGCGGCACTGGCTGGTACCGTAGCATTAGACATAGCCCTGCTTTCTGTTGCAAATAATACTAATGGAAATCCTAGTATCTGCTTGCCTGGCTGGTGAAATGCACGATTCTCCTTCTGTGCCTTCATTGTCCAGAGGCATTTGCTGAATAATTTAGATATCATTTGTACTTGAGTAGCATCCAGGAATCCCAAATGAGAGCCTGGCCCTGTCTCTCAGGGGATGCTATGGGGACACCTTATAGGCCTGAGAAACCGTGACCTGCCCATGTAATTTCACAGCCAGGGTTAGAGGCTGGGAAGGCTCCAGTCCCCAGACTGCTCAAATCCTCTGCCAGCAGGCGAAGGGGCTGGTGGTCGCACTCACTCCTGCCCACCTTGGGCTGTTGCAAAGTTTAAGCAGGCAGAGCCAGCTCAGGATTTATCCCACTAACTTCTGTGCTCAGGGCAATGCAGGCAAGGCAGCAAGGAACACGCACAATGACTTTCCAAATAAGCAAATAGTGAATAATAGGGAATTTTCAGTTCTGGAAACAGTCCTCCTAACATTCACGAAACACCTGGGACATCAGAGTAATTTTGTGACTAATCAGCTGTTGTTGGAGGTCTCACGAGTACCAAACGAAACAAGAAGTCCCAGCTCAGAAAGTAATTTGGGAAACACTCACCAATCCCATCTGTTGTGAATAAACAAACAGCTCTGCTGTAGTTGCAGGGTCATGAATTGCCTTGGAAGAGTTAGAGATACCATCTATATAAAGAGCAGAAAGCCTGCTGGGGAGAAAAATAAATATCCCTGCACAGAGAATGGGAATATGGACAGTTATGACCCTGCTGGGAATTACCTGCTGAGTTTCCATCCACCAACCAAGCCCTGCTAGATATATAGGGGCTCCTCATGGGTGCAGAAGTGGTCTATCCCTGCATCCAGCCTGGCTTGAAGCCTCCCGTGCTTGTCTCTGCTAGGGTGAGGAGCAAGGAACAGGAATTGGGTATACCCTTGGTGTGGTCCCTGGCGTGTTCAGGGAAATAGCAGCATATTCCCTCTTGCCAGCCTTGGCCCCTCGTGTACCCACTGCTGCGGCAGCAGGATGTGCCGGGGCGGGACATCTGTGTCTGCGGTTCAGAGCCAGGTACAGCACAGACATGGCTGAGGACATGGTCCCTGTCTGGGAGCATCTCTAAGTCAGCAAGCAGACTTGTTCAGCATTTCTCATGGCATGCAGGCTATATAGTGCCAGGGGATGGTCTACAGCCAGCCCAGGGTGTTTCCACATGTCAGAGTGCTAGGAACAAGCAGAACTGGGATGAGGGTAATCAGAGGTGATAAATGAGCATTCAATCTGCAGCCCGTTTTGACTTGCTTTGTGGAAGCAAGGCTTGCACCAGGGGCTTCTGGGCAGGTTACTCCAGAAATCTGGTGATCTGCTAATTTACCCATAAGAAAGGTTGAGAGATGCTGGTTTAGATGAAAAGCCTTTCACTTTGCTGCCTCGGTAGCTCCCTACCCAAGCTGCCAGCTCTTTGCACGATGCCAGGAAGCAGTACAAAAGAAAATGCTGTGCCATCTTACTGCTTCTCACGTGGGATGGGCTGGAGTCAAAAGAGTAGCCCACGGAGCAGGCTTGTCTCGGCTGCCCCTTCTTCCCTGGCCCAGGGAGCTGACCCACGAGCTTACAGCACGCACAGCTCAGCTTTCCAAACCAGGAGCACCATATGTTCGCGTAGGAGCATGCAAGCACCGAGGAGCAGGCATGGAAATAGAGGTTTCAGCTCTTAACGGGGTGCCACGCAGCCATGCACGTGCCCGCGTGGGTGGCTCTGCAGATGGCAATGCTGGGCAGCATCAGCCTGAGCCTTTGCATTTCTGCTTCCCAGTGGCAAACACTCCTGTGTCAATGGGTAGGAAGGAAAAGCAGGATTTTTCAAGTGCTCCTGGGTTGGATAAAGCAGCTTTGTGGTACTGCAGAGTTTGGGGGCTCTGCACAAGGAGCTGCAACCATGGGGAGCAAGAAAGACTGCTGAGCCTTTCCCATGTCAGCGAGTTGCAGAATTGATATCCTGGACTTGAGGAGGGGGCCCTGAGCACATCCCTGTGGTCCTGCTCTGTCTCCTGCATCCTGGCATCATGCCCCATAAGTGAGCAGCACTCGGTGCGCTGCACCACACTGTCACACACAGCTCCCCAGGACTGAGCTAATTGCAAGCTACAGAGGAGCTCAAGGGAATGAAGCCTCTTAGCAGGGACTGCAGCTGGAGCATTACCAGATTACGGGTCAGAAGCAAAGCACATGCCAAGCCCCAGCTTACAGGGATGCTGCCACAGAAGCTCACACGTGAGCACAAGCCCACGGACCAAGCCCTGGCATCTGCACTGGGTGTGCAGCCTCTGGGCTCATTAGGGCAAATCCAGACCATGCACTGAAGAGGGGTCTGGGGCCAGTCTGCCCTGCAGGGACACATCTGCTCCATCACTCTCACTTCAGGCATCACAACACTTGCTCTAACAAGGGACAACCCAAAGGGCCCCAGGAGGACTTACCACCACTGCTGGTCAGCATCCAGCAAAGGCTTTCTCCATCCTTCCTCTCTGACAAGATGCCACCATCAGGATAAAATCCTTCAACAGCTCCTTGTTACTTGAAAACCGATTGTGACACCCAGTCACAAGGAGAAGGAGAAATCCCCTCGATTTGCAGTCAAATCTCTAGGAGCTGCCCAGCAGGGAACACAGCCTGGAAATGCCCCAGCTCCCTGGGCAGGAGGGTGAATGCACAGCAAACCAGCACCCCACTTGCAAAGACATTAAACCAGATCCTGAGCAAGCCCAGCCCTTTTATAAGCCATTTTCAGGTGAAACCTGTAGAGATTAGCTGGTCTGGGGAGATTCACATCACCTGGGAGCAACCTTGGACAGGCTGGCTGCTTCTTCATCCCCCCAGCCCACAGTGCAACACACGGCTCCGGCATTTAGTGCTTCACAGGTTGTGAAGGGGATGTGGTGAGTCTTCAAGTGTCACGGCCATGGCCACAGCCTCAGCAATGTGCAGGGGGAGCCCAGCTCCTCAATGCATAGATACACAGCCACATGTCATGTATATGGCCTGATTTATAGCAG
Organism: Phoebastria nigripes; assembly: GCA_035582835.1. NCBI lineage: Eukaryota > Metazoa > Chordata > Aves > Procellariiformes > Diomedeidae > Phoebastria > Phoebastria nigripes. Next base: position 895,859 of record JAYKAV010001665.1, read on the forward strand.
GGTTGGAGATGTCAGGTGTTGGACCGGCTTCTTGCAAGAGCAGGGGTGAGCTGCTCAATGGGAGTAGAGGCAACCCCCAGCTCACACCTCCCCATCCATATCTTAGTGGTGATTTTACACCCTCCTCACATTATCCTTCCACCAGCTCGCCTAAAGGATGTCAAAATTATTATCCTCACTAGGAGAGGGGGAAAGGGGAGGTGAGAGGGAGATGAAGTGGCATGGCCGAGGCTGGCCAGAGAGTCAGTGTCRAAGGCAGGACTAAACACCACCCCTCCCAAATCACAGCCTGGCCTGGGTCTCTGTTAGGGCTGTTCCCTGCCCGTGTGTGTAGGGGACAGCTTTCCTGCAAAGTGTCCCATGGCTCTGCCTGTGTGAGTGTGTGGTGTCCATGGAGTGGCTGATGCAGGTTGTCTTGGTGCCCCCAGAAGAGCTCAGAAGCTCAAATGCTCACACATGAGCCATCCTGAGGAATAATTTAATTTAATCCCCTTTTTCCTTCTTCTCCCTGACCTCGGCAAAGCAAAAGCCAGGCATATCTGCATAATTTTTGAGGTCAGAACCTTGTTCTTGGATAAAAGTCTTTAAAAAACTCAAAAAAATCCCACCCCAAAGCCACAAAAAAACAGAGTGGGAGAAAGAGAAGGAGAAAGGAACAAGCCTGGGAAGCTGGCTCTGCACTTTGCCCCGGCTGCCTGGGACAAGGGGCTCTTTGTTTCCCTGGCTGGAGCCTGCTGCACTGGCCCTTTTCAGTCTCCCTCCCTGGGAAAGGGGCCAGGGTGAAGCAGGCACAAGCAGGGCAGGCAAAAACCCTGGGGCTGCAGTGAATAACCCCTGCTCGGACCCCCACCAGGCCCCCCCRTCTTCATATAGCCGGTCTGTATAGCCTCTGCCAGAAATGGTACTGGGAGAAAAAGGTGCCCGGGAGCCTCTCAGGTCTCTGCTTCCCATGCACCATCCCTGCAAATGAACATGCTCGTGTTCCTGCTGTGCAGGAGGTTTTAAACTTTTCTGTGTCTCTTGGACTTCGCAATCCTAAAGTACCTGCTAAAATGCATTGAAGCACCCAGCCGGTGTGTAATCACCTGCCCTCGGCTTCCCGGGCTGGCTATGTGGAGCGAGCCACATCACTGCGGCTTTGCTGGGGCCCCGGGTGGGTGGCAGCATAGGCTGGAGGCTGCTGGGGACAAGCCGCTGTCGTCTCCTCCTACCCCAGGGACACTGCCAGCGTGTCCCCAAGCGTACGGGTGCAATGACATGGAGCTGGCGATGATGGTGGATTCAGCCAGCCGGGCAGGAGACTTGCTGCAGGGATCAGATCTAAGTTTGGGGCAGTGTTTCCCTTCTTCTCCTTATTTTCTTGCATTGAAAAACCCTGGAGCTCTGCCTGGCTGCCAGCAATTCCCCTTCTCCTGACCCCAGTCGTGCAGAGCCAGGGCTGGGAAACACGCAGCAGCCGCCCCTGGAGCTTTCGGCTTTCATCAGCTTTAACAAGAGTTGAGAGTCGCGGGTGCCCTCCCTGTGTCTGTCTGTCTGTCTGGGCTGGAGCTCAGGTTTGAGGCTGGTTTTGCACGCCGGTACGGCAACTTTCTGCAAGCTGGGAGTGATGCAGGGCTCCCCGTGCCCTGCCCTGCACCCATGCCAGCATGCACAGGGATGACATGAGCTGGATGAACGCTTGGCATCCCGGGATAGCCTGGGAGGTAGATAAAATCCCAGGAGAGAAGAGAAGGTGAGGAAATGGCCTCTGCACCCCTGGGGAGCAAGGTGCTGCCGGGCAGCCTGGGAGTCATCCTGCCCTGCCAGGAGATGTGCAAACACCGGCTGCTCCCGTGCTTGTTTGCACAGCTTTGCTCCTGAGCACAGAGGGCAATGAAAATGTGCCCAACTAGCCCCAAAATGCAATGCTGGCTGCTCCGGGAGGGTCCCTCTGTACCCAGGCTGGCCCAGTACTTTGCAGCCAGGTCCCACATCCACGATGCTCCATTTCCCATCCTTCACAGGATGATGCTTATTAGGAAGCGGGACAGGAAAATGAGAATGATCTCTTCCCAGGTCAAAAGATAGATCCTCCTCAAGGCTATTTTTCCCTCTGGGAAAAGCAGGCATTTGCAGTGTGCCGCACCTGCATGGCTTCAGGCTTCAGGGACACACACACTGTTCGACCCCATCCCACGGGGACGGCCAGGGTGGCCGTTCCTGGCCTCTCCATCCCTGTACCAGAGCTAGGGAGGATATTTGCACCCCAGGGACCCCTTCCCAAAGGGTCTGGGTGTCCCTTGGCCCTGGGGGGAGGCTGTGGGAACCAGCCCCACCATTGCTCCCTGTTACTGCTCTGAACAGCAACCGCCAGAACAGAGGGGAGATGGCATGGGGCTTTGTTAAAACAAATAAATACAAGGAAAAGGCCTTGTACATGTTTCCTCAGCAACCACGACATCACGCGGGATGTCTGGGCTTCTCCCTCCTCTTCTTATTATTAAAAGGGAAAAGAAAGGGAAGCAGAAAGTGAAGGGGAGCTGGGGACAGTCTCCTGGCAACGCTGGGGACAGTAATGTCCTCCTGCCAGGGGGACATGGCTCCAACGTGGGGAGCCCTGCCAGCCCTCATGGCCAGAGCGGCGGGATGGAGAGGGTGTCCCTGGTGTCCCCTGGGATGGAGGCGATGGCACGCCGGGCACGGCCACGTCCCCAGGGATGCCCGGCTGCTTCCCGGCCATGGCAGACTTGCAAGGCCCTGATTTACCCAGCGTGGGTCCCTGATTTGCAGAGTGGTGGGAGCTTAATCCCCTGTGTTTCCCCCTCTTAATTCAAGACATTTTTTGGTGATGATGACCACGCTTCTTCCCGCAGTGCCGGGGTCTGGCTGCAGGCAGGGCAGGGGCTGGGGACACGGTCCCCGTGCGGGCTGTCACTGCTGCCTGCCGGGAAGCGCCTTGCACGCCTGAGCCTGCTGTGGCCATGCTTCCCCCACACTCAAACCCTTGTTATTTGAGCTATTTAATCCATCCTGGCTCACTTTTAATAGATAGCAGTGAGCAATTCAGGCGGTGGGTCTGAGCAGGCAGAGGATGGCAGAGGAGTCCGCACGGGCATGGGTGGCTCGGGGATGGGGAGAGGGGACTTCTACTGCCTTTCCCAGTGCCCCGGACCAAGGGGTCACCCTGCACCCAGTGGCAAGGTCCTGCCAGCCCCCTCGCCCCCTCGCCAGGTGTAGCTCAGCTGTGAAACGTGCCGCAGATGGTGCCAGAGCCAAGAGCAAACAAGGTCAGAAAGCAATTAGCCCAGGTCCTGCAGGGCAGCCCCGCTGGCACCCGCTCAGCTCAGCCGTCCTGACCTGAGCCGCAGCAGAAAAGGTCTTTAAACCCTTGATTACCAGGAGCAGCCAGGGAAGGACCACTCTCTATTTGCCCATTTCTTATTCCCTTTCTCTAAGCCTCCGCTGCTGGTCCCTGCCAAAAGAGTATGCTGAGCAAGGCAGCGCTTTGCTCCGACCTGTTATCACGGATGCACATTTAATTTGCCTCTTAATACAGCATTATGTACCTAGCAATGGACTAGCCAAGCCCAACACTATTTTTTGTCACTGTGTGTTGATCTGACAGGAGAAATCGATATGTTCCTTCAAACGCCAAAAGCAAGCTGATACCTCAGACTAAGAGAAACAGAAATAAAGATACAGATTTCCAAGGGAGCATGGCGGGGTTTCTCCCTGCAGCAATCTGTGGTGGGACACACGGCCCCTGTGGGTAGGAGGTAGATGCAGGTCATACCCAGAAACCGAAGGCATCGCAGGGATGCCCTCGTTGGAGCTGGACACGCTGCTGTGACATGAGGGTGTCACCACCAGATGGGTCATGGACCCGCAGCCACGTTGCCCTCTTCTCCACTGCTAGGGCTGTGCTGGTCCATTTTCTCTGGGGCAGATGGGCTGTAACCGGATCGTGTCGTTACATGGTGTCTCAGTTTTTCCACCTGTGAAATGAAGATGGTGAGAGGTGCCAGTGTCACAGGAGCTAGCAGCTGGACATGCCACTGACCATCACCTGTGCCCCATCCCAGGACAGGTCAGGAGATGCTCCAGACCTTATCGATCCATGCTTGCAGCAGCTTCCCCTGCATCCTTCCCACCGCTGCCCTGTCTGCCCTTTCCTGCCCGCAGCAGCAGTCAGAGCTGGCTCCTGCCCCCTGCTCTCCAAGCAATGGCAGCTACCAGGAAATGCTTCAGCCTGAGCCGTAGCTGAGCAAGACCTTGGGTCCTGGCATTTGGGGCCAGCCAGATGGACAAGCCGTGCCCAGTGCCGGGGTCAATTCTGCAGGGCAGCAGGAGCAAAGCCGAGCCGACGTGGGGCTCCAGGCTGTGGGGCTGGTGGGTGTCCCTGTGGAGACCCCTCCAAAAGGGCTTTCCCCCAAACCCCATCCCCTGAGTGTGTTTCTCTCCCTGCTTCTTGCTGCAGGTTCATGAATCACCGCGTCCCGTCCAACCGCAGGTACCAGCCGACAGAGTACGAGCACGCAGCGAACTGTGCCACCCACGCAGTGAGTCCCTGTCCCCGTCCCAGGGTGAGGGAGGACGGTGCTCAGCTCTCCGGGGATCCCCTGAGAAACCTCAAAGGACACTAGTCCTTACGGTTGGACTCGATGATCTTAAAGGTCTTTTCCAACCTAAATGATTCTATGATTCTATGATTAAAAATGTCTGCGTTCAGCCCTGGAGCAGATCCTGAGGGTCTTGGGGCTGTGATGAGGCAGATGTGCCCCAGGTGCTCCCGTGGAGTGAGGATGCTGTCCCTCCTTCTGTCCCGGGAAGCCGGTGTGCATCTTCCTTGCTCTCACCCACCATGGCCCTGTGACCCTAGGGAAGCCGGCTGTGGGCTTAGTGGAGCAGAAGTATTTTGCAAAGCTCCCTGGAAATGGAGTGTTTTTCACAGCAGGAACAGTGACAGGCACCCCATGGGGCTGCCTACACAGCCGTGGGGGCAAGCGCTTGCCACATCAGGGATTCCTTTGGGAGCTGGCAGCTCCCGCTCCGAGCCCTGGGAGATGACTCAGAGGTAGCCATCCTCCTTGTGCCTTCCTCCTCCCCGCTACCTCCACCTGGAGAAGCTACTTTGGAGCTGCACCGCGCGGGGACAGACCCTGCCTGGCCAGTGTGGGCAGCCAGCCTGCCCCTTATGGGTGGTAGCTTCAACCAGAAGCAAAAAAAACACATAAAAGGAAAAGCAGAGACTATATGGTAGCTGCTGAACGGAAACGCAGAGAGTCAGCAACAGGTTTGCTTCTCCCTTCCAGTTCTGGATCCTGCCCAGCATCCTCGGCAGCTCCATCCTCTACATCCTCTCCGATGACCAGTGGGAAACCATCTCAGCCTGGATCTATGGCTTTGGCTTGTCGAGCCTCTTCATCGTCTCCACCATCTTTCACACCATATCCTGGAAGAAGAGGCATCTCAGGTACCAGCTCTGATCGCCTGAGGCTCAGGAAGCAGGACAGGGTCCAGAGGCCCCTGGTGCCGCGGGCTCTGACCCATCTGTCTGTCCGTCCCGCAGGACCGTGGAGCACTGCTTGCACATGTTTGACAGGATGGTGATCTACTTCTTCATCGCGGCGTCGTATGCTCCCTGGTGAGTTGCCGATGGGTGGGGGCCATCGCTTGGCCCCACTGGGGGGGAAGAAAATCAGCCCAGCTCCAACAAATAGGGTTTCTCTCTCCGGCTTTGGCTCTGCTCGAGGCTGTACCCTACCCCTTTCCACAAAACCTTCCTATCCTATAGATTTCAACCCCTTTAAGTTGAAGTTACAAGTTGGGAAGACCCTTTGGTGGGACAGCCATGGGGGTGAGGGCAGCATTTCACCTGGTACCTTGCTGCCCACAGCCCGGACCGGGGTGCTGCCCTGGACCCCCCTCACCACAGACCTGGCTCTTGCAGGCTGAACCTGCGGGAGTTGGGTCCCTGGGCCTCCCACATGCGGTGGATCATCTGGATCATGGCATCTGTTGGGACCATCTATGTTTTCTTCTTCCATGAGCGGTGAGTGCCTTTACCCGGCCCCGCGCTGGTGGGTATCACAGAGCCCAGCTCAGCTCTGCCAGCCCCTCTTAATGCCCCGACGTAGTCGAGCTGCAGGGGAGAGCAAGAAGGATGGAGACAGACACACAGACGGATAGGTACAGGGTCCTTGGGCAGCCTCCTGGCCAACTGGCAGTGGAGGGCTTCCTTGGACCACATCCTTCCCCATCTGCACCTTGTTTTTAGGAGCTTTGGTGGCAGAGATGTGGGAGCAGGGACCTGGGAGCAGGGACCTGGGAGCAGGCTTGTGCTGCCGTGAGTTGCTTCTTCCACGTGGTGGCACCAAATAGAAAGCAAAAGGCCCCAGATGTCTCCCCGAAGCCCCAGGCACCTGGTCCTGAGCTGGTGGCTCCCAAGCCAAGGTCCCATCAAGCCAAGGGGTCCATCACCCCCGGTGCAGGGTGCCAGCCCTGCCGTAGTGGTGTGGCTCATGCATGAGGATGTAGGACCTGCCATGGTGGCACCGCCACCCCTTTTCCTATAGCACGGCAGTGGACATTGCAAGCGTAAAACTCAATGCTTCCTCGGCACCTGCCTCCAAGCAGCTTCTCTGTCCGTCGCAGGTACAAGCTGGTGGAGCTGGTGTGCTACGTTATCATGGGCTTCTTCCCTGCCTTGGTCATTCTCTCCATGGTAAGCCACTGCTGGGAAGCACACGGGCTCAGCACGAGGGACAAGTCCAGTGGGTTGGTGCGATCCAGGCTGCATGATGGATAAAGCCATCCCCGAATACGACATGGCCCGGCTCGGTTTTGCAAATGATTCAGGTGCCCAGCAGATACCACGTGCATCTCCAGCGGACCTGCTGCCCGGGCTCCGTTGCGTTGAAAGCCTCCCAGCAAAGCCAGGCTGCTGGGTCCTTGCTGCATTGCTGGAGGGGAGGGTGTAGCAGAAGGCAGAGCAAGGGTCCTGCCTGCACCCCGCAGCTGGGGCCACACTTCTGGTCTTGATGGAGCAGTGGGGAAAGGCCAGGCACGCCGTGGCCATCACTGAGCCCTGCCTCCCTGCTTGCTCCCAGCCCAACAGGGACGGCCTCCCGGAGCTGGTGGCTGGTGGACTCTCCTACTGCCTGGGCATGGTCTTCTTCAAAAGCGACGGCCGCATCCCCTTCGCCCATGCCATCTGGCACCTCTTTGTGGCCATCGGAGCTGGCATCCACTACTACGCCATTTGGAGGTATCTCTACCGTCCCGGTGCACTGGAGGCTAAAACACCCCGGTAGACGCCTTAAAGACATCATTTGCACCAACTGGCACATGGGGGCATGGAGGGGAGCGGGGAGGCAGCCTGCGCTGTGGGCTCGCCCCGAACCACCCGCTCGCCCTGAGGGCAGCAGCCGCCAGTGCCCTTTCTGCAGGGACAGGAGAGCCTGGAGGTTGATTTTAAACAGATTTTTCTTTTTTAACCTTGGGAACTGTTTATTTTTTTAGGCAAAGGTTTCATAACATGGTGACTGACCGACGGGCTGAGGGCAGTAGGGGAGCGACTGCTCGCCAGGGGCTTGGGTGGGCCTCGCTCACCCGCCTGGCCCTGAGCATCCCACGGAAGCAGGGACCTTGGCCCCACATGCCCCTGGCTAGTGACACCCGGGGTTAGGCTGCTGGAGCCGTTCGTGTGGGCCACCCAGGGGACTGGAGGAGTCGGGATGGGGGGAGAGACCTGGCCCCTTTCTGCTGGGACACCTGGGTGTGTGGCTGCCCCAGCTGGGGAGGGGGACATGTCGGCACTCCCACACCACCCGGGCTCGGCTTCTAAATGGTCCTAAGCCATGTCAGCATTAACTGCCCCCTCCCAAGTTCTTGACGGGAGGGTCCAGAGTCAACAAAGCCTTACATGGGATTGAAACTTGAATCTCTTCCAGGGTTCCCCAGAGTCCCCGAGCACTGGAAAACCCTTTCTCTAAGCCAGTATTAAGTGCACAACTCGGTACGTCCCTCGTAGACGGGCCCTCAGAGCCCCCACGGACATTTTCTCCCTGGGGCGCTTTGTTTTCCAATCTGGTCCCGATGCCGGCAGCAGCCCCAAAGCACGGCCCTGCTCCCAGGCTCTGCCGCGCATGTGCCTTTGGTGGGGAGCAGAGGGGGGATCTGGCTCCCGGCATCCAGCTGGCTGGGGTCAGCCCATCTGCATCAGGGGATTTTCTTTCTCCTCGAGGGAGGGAAGCAAACCTCCTTGGATTGGGATCACTGGGCTGCCTGCCTTCTCTGCTCTCATTTTGATGATGAACCTCTTGCTCAGTATCAGATTTAAATCCACTTTTGGGAGGAATTCTGACATTCCTGGGAATGCCACAGGGAAGGGACGCATCTGCATGATGCTCGGAGGTGAGCTGTGATGGGGAGGTCCTAGTGATGCTTGGTTTTTAAACCCCTAACCACGGCTACACAATGCTCTCTGAGGCAGGATAACGGGACATGGAGCACCCGTCCAGCCATCAGGAGCAGCCCCGATGCTGATGGAATGGGAAAACCACACCTGGTCCTGCTCCCCAAACATGCCAGCAGAGCTGCTGGAGCTGGGAGGGTCTGGTGTGTGCCGGGCTCTGGTGTGTGCCGAGCTCTGTGCCAGGAGCCGGCCGGCAGAGCAGCACTGCTCTCAGCCCTGCCTGCACCTTCCCTGGGAGCCCCCGAAGGCATCGATTTCCCATCATCTCTCTTTGGCCTCTTGATTAATCACAACTGCGGCAGTCTCAGCACAATGTGGCAAGCGAAGGAGATTTATGGCCACGGTCCCGCATCTCCAGTTTCTCCGGCAGTGTGTCGAGGAGCCGAGCTCCTGGCTCTGTCCCACCTCTTGCAGAGCTTAGGGTCCCCCCAGCCTGCAGCACCCCAGGACTGGCTCTCCAGGGCCGTGCCATTTTGCAGCAAATTGCCAAAGAGAAAGCATCCAGATACTCTTCCCCTCCTGACGTGGTGGCTGTGGTCACCAGGTTGGCAAAAAAATCTGGTGGGTTTTCACTTCCATAGGCAGAAGGTTCCTATAAGGAGCCTCGGGGTCTCTGCCTGGGGCATCCCAAAGCAGCCTTTGGGCTGGGACACCTCTTGGGGTGAGGGGTGGTCTTAGGGACAGGGGGTGAATGACCTGGTGTGAGCCCAGTCTCTGCTGCTGCCTGTCCTAGGCCCCCAGGATGCAGCCCTTGCTCTGTCACCTACTGCAGATGGAGGGGTGGAGAAGAATGAGCTGTGAGTAACCAGCAGTTGGTGGAGCATGTCTGGGGTTGGAATAGCGGCATATGGGGTCCCAGAGCAGGAGCTGCCATTTTTTCTGTCTGGCAAGTCATTACCCTTCTCCGTGCCTCAGTTTCCCCATCTGTAAAATGGGGGTGAAGACACCAACCTACCTCACAGGGCTCATGTGAGGACCCCGTGAAGCACTTGGAGGATGACCAGTGCTTTACAAACACGCGCTTCAATTTTCACCGAGTCTGGGGGACCGGATTCCCAGAGCCACCACAGGCCATGGTGACAACTGCAGCTCAGCGTGCCTGGATCTCCTCCCCCTCCATCACTAAATCCCACGGGGGAACCACCCTGGGGACAGACCACACACACAGTAGTCCCAGTCGCCGGGCAAACATCCCCTGGCAGGGGCTGAGGATGCCTGGGGACCACCATTGCGTTTTGTCCGCGGGCTTCGTCCCATGGGATTTATCTCAGAAGCCGTTTCACCACTGGGGGCTTTCGGCCCTAAATCCTTCCCGGGGGCTCCCGAGGCACAGGGAGGTGCCAGAAGGACCTTTCCAAGGCCACTTCATCTCAGCCTTCTGCTGAAAACCCAGGGCAGGGCAGACAACCAGGCAGGAATGGGTGGCCAGGCTCCGTCGGGGACATCACTACCCTGCCTTGAGCCCCGATTTGCCGAGTGGGCTTCTCCGTAATTGAGAAGTCCCCCCTCTTCCCTTGCTTCCTAAGTCCTTCTCTTGCAAAGCAGGGTGGGAGGCACAGAGCAGGTTATCGGATTGTCCTCCTATTTTATACTAGTTTTAAACGACTCGTAACATTCAGGATGTCTGTGGAGGAGGGTTCGAGGGATCTTTTTAGCATCTCGTGTTTTTCACCGTCCATTCTTGTTCAATCAGTATTTTATATTTAACACAGTATTGGGTCAAATTAAAAACAAATGTAAAGAAGATAACGCTAGCAAATATTGTTTCCTGTGGAGTAGGATTGAAATAAAAACTCAAGATACCTCACTAATGCCTGCTTGTTAAATCAAAATGAGTTTCCCTGCAGTATCTGGAAATAAACCCATTTTTTATCTGACTTGTCCCGCATAGCATCGCTCTTCAGTGAGGAGAGGAGTCACTCAACCAGCTGCAGCGAGGCCCCRCTCATGGTGAGGGAGTGCTGAGCACCAACTCACCTCAGTGCATGGATGGCATTGCCATCTGCTGGCTTGGCTTGCCCGGGGGGACCAGCGTCACTTTGCCCTTCGCACCAGCTGCATGGGGAAATTCGGGAGGTTGGGGATGAGTTGAGCTCCAAGCTGCAGAGTTTCCTTAAAAAAACAATAAATTGGTGAGTTTCCTGACGGCAGCCCTTGTGGCGCTGGCTGAAGGGCTTGCCAGCATCTCACCAAAGTGGTTTCAGCGTAACCACTCTGCATGCCCGCTCTGGCCCTGTCATTTCCCTTTCTATGGTGGCCGAGTCTACGGTTGACATGTGTCGAGCCCGGGGGCTGCCACCGCAGGGGAGGAAGGATGCCAGATCTGGGGAGGAGGAAAATCTGTGGCAGACCAGGCAGAGGGTAAGCACTGCTCGCTGCGGACCCCAGAGGGGAACCCCGCCCTCCATCACCCACCAGCTCCCACCAGCCTCTCCCATGGGCACTGGCTTCTCTTGGAGAGGGAGAATTTGCCCGCATCCAGGGAGCCTGCCAGCTGGTGCTGCCTGCCCTGGGCTCTGTACATTCACTGGCTGCCCTCTCGCTCGCACCTCTCCATCGTAATTATGCCGGGGTTGCATCCCCCACAGGCTGCGACGCTCGGCAGCTTTCCCGGAGAGCTGGGGAGGTTTCCCTGTTTCCAGGGGCAGCTGAACTCACCCCAAAACCTGACCCACAACTTCCACCTCGCCCATAATTTCTTTGCTGCTGGCGATTGGGCTGGACTGGGAGGTGTCCTGGCTTCGCTTTGCTTTTATGTTGTCATTCCCAGAGGATTTCTGGGTGGCAGACCCATCTTCCCACCCAAAGTGTAACCCCTGCACCATCAGGCAGAGAAAAACACATTTAACCAAAAGGAGAACTTTTAACCGAGGGAGGCAGAGCATCAGCGACCACCTTGTTTCGAACAACTTGGTGCAGTTGCAATCCATCCCTTTCCGATTTCAACCACCAGCCTGTGCACAGCCACAGCAGTCTCCAGGTCGACTTTGGAGCTCGTTTGATAAAACCTGTTTAGCCAAAGCCAGCAGCTGCCTGCGCAGCCCTGCCCGTCTCGTTCCCTGGCATTTTAATCGGGCATCGTGCCCAGGCACCGACGGAGAGAGCCGGGCATCGTCACGCCGCGGCGTGGCCGTTTATAACCCACGGCCGGAAAGGTGCAGCCCTTCCACCCGCGCCCGCCCCACCCGTGGCCCGTCCCGGGGTGCTCGGCGCTGCGCGGCGCGGCGGACAGTGGCGGCGGGCGGCCGCGGGGGGGCGCCGCAGTGCCGCTCCGCTCCGCCGCGCTCCGCCCCGGCGGCCGGACGCGCCGCGCAGCCCCGGCGGCTCCGGGCGCTGCAGCCGCCGGGGGCCGCGCCGAGGCTGCCCCGCCGAGCCCCGCACGGTGAGTATCGGGGACCGGGGGCGCGCACCGCGGGGGATGGCGGAGACAGACCCTACCCGAGGCACCCCCCTTTTTTTGGGGAGGGGTGGTGGTGGGGCAGATCCCCCTTGTAGCATCCCCGGGACACTCCCGCCACCGCCTCCGCGCTGACCCCCCGCACCCAGGAGCCTGTCCCCGGGATGGGGCCAGCAGGTGTCCCCCCCCCGCGCCTGCTCGGACGGGAACGTTTGTTTCTCGTTCCCTTGGAAAGTGGAGGCAGGAAGAAAGCGGCGGCGAGGGTTGAAGATTGTCCGGTTGCCGTTGGAGACCCAACTTGCCCGGCTGCACCGGGCAGCGGGCAGGCAGGGAGGGCTGTGCTGGGGAGACGCAGCACCTCGGGATCCTTGTCCCATTGCCAGACACCTGGGGATCCTTGTCCCCTTGCACGCCCCTTGGGATCCTTGTCCCATTGCCAGACACCTGGGCAACCTTGTCCCCTTGCACGCCCCTTGGAATCCTTGTCCCCTTACACACCCCTTTGGGTCCTTGACCCATTGCACACCCCTTGGGATCCTTCTCCTGATTGCATACCTTTGGGGTCCTTCTCCCGATTGCATACCTTTGGGATCCTTCTCCCCATTGCACGCCCCTTGGGATCCTTATCCCATTGCACACTCCTTGGGATCCCACTGCTATTCCACACACACTATTTCACCTGCATTCAGGTGCTTGTGACTGTCATGGCATCCCAGGCCTTGGCAGGGAGGTGCTGGGATGGTCTGTGTCCCCGTGAGGCTGGAGCAGTTTCATGCTGAGTTGTAACTTTAGCAGCAAAAACACAGGGGAGTTTGCTACTTGCTTGGGAAGTGCTTATTTTCAGCGCTCTCCAGGATCAGTTAATTATCCCTGGAAAAAAATTATTGCTAAGATCTTATAATTAGGCAGCCTACTGAGACTCTGCTGCTCAGAAGGCAGCAGAAAGCAAACGCTCTTTGTGAAATGTTTCTTGCATGTGTGTGTGAATAGAGCTGCCTGGGCAGAGGGCTGGCATTTGTACTTGCACATTACCGGAGAGCTGATGCACGTTGGCGGCTCAAAAGACCCTGCAAAATAATGAAAAAAAAAAACACCACCCAAGAAAAGAAAACCTGCTAAAAGGACTCCTGTTGTCCTTGCAGAATCGGGTCCCAAATCATTATAATCTGTTTGTGGAGCTATAGCTGCCTTTAGGACAAACTGTTAGTTCATCTTTGCAGGACCGGGACTGCTTTTATATTGTTTGAGCAGTTCCTGGGCCGTGGGGTCCAGGGCGCTACCACAGAGTGCCTGCTGCTAATAATAACACGGTAAGGAGTTTACCCGCTCTGATCCGGCTAAAGACGGCACCGAGGCTGGCATTGACATTATCAGCCTCTGATCTGTCCCTAGATTAGACGCATAAAACTCACACAAGAAAAGGCCGGGCTCTGAAGCAGAGACTTGATCCAGAATGGAGGGGAGTGGGGGCTCTGAGCCAGAATGGAGGGGTTTGGGCTCTGCCCCGGCAGGACCCGGCAGCCTCGGCTGTAGGGACGGGATCTGCAGAGGGGCAGGATTTGGAGCTGAGGAGCGCACGTCAAAGCCGCTGCGTCCAGGGTGTTCTCATTTCCTTTGCTCTCCGAGTTATAATTTGTTCCACATTGCAGTGCCGGGACGGCCTCTCCCTCCCCTCGCAGCATCCAGGCTGCAGTCGTTGCCATTAGACCGAGGCTGCGACTCGAGTGGTTTCCGTCCAAAAAAAAAAAAAAAAAAGGAAAAAAAAAAAAAGGGAAACTTTTCAAGTAGAGATCTGTGAAAATAGCTTTTCTGGTTGCCATTCTGGGACGGTTAGAGCTGAAATCTCGCCGCCCATCCGCGCAGAGCTGCATCTGCGCTGGGACGAGCCCCGCGGAAATTCCAGAAGACTAAAAAGTGCTTTAATAGTGTTGCTGTTCTTCCCAAAAGGGAGTAAGATGACCTGGTAGCTACAGGTTGATTGGCGAAGGGAGAAACCTGGCTCAGGCTTTAACTGATTAAAGACTTCAGCACCAGGAATAAATTCCTGCCATCCAACGTGGCTATATGGAAAATAACTCCTGGCAAGTAGAAATGATTTCAGTCTCCGATGTGAGAGGTGACTCTCTGGCTGTAATACACTTTTGCAAAGCATTTGAGTTATGCGAGGTGATATTCTTGTAAAAATCTGCACTCTCGGGTATTAAAAAAGTCAGTCCAGTCCAGTATTTAGAGCTGACATTATACAGTGTCAAGAAAGCCGGTATTAAATAAACCTGATCCATTTCAAAGGCAGTTATCAGAGGAGATTATCACTGCTGGGCACTGCTGGCTGGTAGCATGCCCTCGGCGTTTCAGTGCTTTTATCACTAATCTGGAAGGCGATAGAAATGATTTCTGGAAAAACCTGGGGCTGACCCAGAGCAGCACAGTGTTAATAGTTTGTACAAATCCAGGCTGTAAACTGGGCAAGTGAAAGGCATCCTAGCTGGAGCAGAATGGAAAATGGAAATCTTCTTGCACCCAAAAATAATAACCGGAGTTGTACGTGTTTTCCTGTCCCTAATCTGGATGATAAATTGACCACGCACCGCTTTTGGCAGGAGATGCTCGCAGATGCTGAGAGAGGCAGCGCGGGGGCTCACCGGCTCCCTTCTCCAGCGGGTGCTGCCTGGGGGGTGGCTGTGTGTCTGTCCCGATTTCTATGCTGGAGAATTGAAGATTTTCAGGGTAATGGGCAATTTTGCTCCAAAAAAAATAGCAGTTATTTGCATTTTCTGTCAGGGCGCTATCAGAACCAAATTTGGGCTTATGATAGCCAAACCCAGTCTCTCCATCTCAGCGGGGGAGATGTGGGAACCGAAGGGAAGGGACCAAGGGGCTGCAGAAAATGTCTTACAGTGAGAGATGAGACTGCCATCGGGTTAGTCTACTCATAAATCAAATCAAAGGGGAATGGGGGGGACACTTGATTAAAGCATCTAAATACTCTCGCAGAGGAGAAGATACATGGTAGCCAAAAGCTCGTTAATTGAGCAGAGAAAAGCAAGACAAGAATCAATGTCTGGCAGCTGAACCCAGACACGTTGGAAATAAGGCATAAATATTTAACTGGCGGGCGTGATTAATCATCGGAAGAAGTGATGGGCAGCAGAGGTGGGTTCAACGTCTCTCTGCCTTTCGCATCACAACCCGTCGCCTTGCGGAAAGTTTCTCCCATCGCCCGCCTGCCCCATCACCCCAGTAGTGGACCAGCAAGAGGGGCTGGATCGAACCCGCACTGAGGCCCTGATTAGGTGATTTAATTAGATGGAGCTTTTGTCTTTAATCATGGCGGAGCTACGGAAAAGAGTATTTCTTGTGCCCTGCCGGCCCTTTCTGAGAAACATCTGTGAAATCACCGCAGGCACTTTGCAGGTGCTTCTTTTTTCTTTCTTTTTTGGTTACCGCTGATCATGTTCCCGCAGGTCTGTGCTGGGTGGGCGAGGGGACAGTGCTTGGTGGCTGTCCTCGATGTCCAGCAAAATAGACTGAAATTCAGGAAAAACAAATCTCGGTGAGCATCCCARTGCGCTGTGGCCGCTGCGGGGAGGAGATGGTCCAGGACTCATTATCCACCTATGGGCGAGAGGGTCCCCAGGGACATGTGTGCTTGGGAGAAGGAGATAAAGGTCATGAGGTTGTTGCTGGTCCCATCTCCTGCCCTTTGCCTTTCCTTTCCGACAGCGTTTCTTTTCCTATAGCTGTTCTCTCCCTGTCTCTTTGCGATGGGGTAAATGCTGTTGGTGGGCATCACCATGGCTGGGTTTGCTTCGTCTCCCCTGCAAGGCCGCCGTGTTTCTGCTGCGATGGAGCCTGAGCTTGGGGCTGGGCTGGTCTTCCCCATCTACTGTGGCTGTGGCTAGATGAACATGTGCAAACATTCCCATCGCCGGCCATGTGTCTCCCGTGGGTCCCCAGGGGTCAGCAGCCCTCAGCTGCAGTGAGCGATTGGGCTGTTTAGTTTGAGGCAGGGGGGAATATAGTGAGATGCTGAGCTGTAGGGCTTATATGCAACTCAGTGGCCTGCATGCAAATGCGATGCATGTTGACAGTGGAGTCGCAGCATCTCTGAGCCCTCCAAAGCCACCTCACTGTGAGCAGCCCAGGACCGCTCCTCCTCTTCCTCTTGCAGAGGCATGACGGATGCCTGCCTGGGATGATGTGCAACAGGGGGGAAGGCCCGTTTGGAGGAAGAGGATGAATGGAAGGAGAAAAGGCACGTGAGAAGGATGGCAAGGTAAGGAGAAGCTTTGCCTGGGTGCTGGGAGGGGGCAGCAGGAAGGAGCTGCTCACCCATGGTGGGAGCAGGAACCTCGGAACCCACAGGAAAGTCCCCGGCAGTTGCAGAGTTGGTTGTGGTGATGGAAGGACATGTGGTGGCCATGTGAATACCAAAAGCATTTGTCATAGCTCTGCAGAATAAATACAGAGAATGCTGGCCCGGGAAAATAGCAGGTTTTGGTGTGGCCAGGCACAGCGTGTGAGGAGATCCTGCCGGGAGGCAATCACAGGCTTTTGGCTAATTCCTGTATAGTCGTTAGCAGAGAAGGTGTCACTGAATGCTGAAGAAAGGGACTCTTTGGAAAGTCTGGGTCATGCCTCCATAGCTGCAGGCGTGTGTTCTCCAATGGCACAGGTGGGGAACCGGGCTGCCTGCAGCGAGGAGGGGGCTCGCCTGGGCTGGGGGGGTCCAGGAGCACGCATCCCACCTATCTGCGGGAAGATGTGCCCAAACAGGTAACGCCCTTGCCAGCTTGTCCCCAGGTAGCTGGGTCGGGCTGGAGCATCCCTGCTCTCGCAGCAGGACCCAACGGCATCGCACGTACCGCGGTTTTCTCTTTAGCCTCTTCGGAGATGTCCGTGACCGGCGTCCCTGAGCATATGGATGTGGGAAGAGCCCATCTCGTTATCATCTTATCGCATCCATTCAAGTCCTCGAGGGGATTAAGACTGTGTATTATGCTGTCTTCCGGATAAGGCTGTGATTTCTCAGGTGGCCTGAGCTGGTGCCTGGTGTAATTGCACTGGTGTTGCTCCAGATGTTGAATAACAGGGTGACCAGGCTAGAAGCTTCTCTCAATCCAGGCTTCGTAATTTTTCCCCATGAAATGCCTTTGCCCCTGCACTCTGTAGAAGCTGCATTTGATGGAAAGAGCAGGAAAATAGTTGAGCTATAAATAACATATGCAAAACCAGGCAGGGACCTGCGAGAAGTGAGGATGGTGTCTCTGTCTGTGATGTGGGCTTGGAGGAACCATTTTACCAGCAGCAGATGTTAAAAGGTTTCCCTTTGTGCTGGAGGTAGTTCAGGGTGGAGAAAACTAAATCTGTGAACTGAAAACAGTGGTTTTATGACAAAGTTTTGTCTTTTGCATCCTTGATGGCAAGCTCTCATAGGGACACTGGGGTAGTTTTCCTTCTGCCCGATGTTAATGAGGGCTGGCAGGGCTGTGCTAACAACCTGGGGAAGCCGGTCTTGAACCCGACTGTCTGCCAGTGCCCTGACCTGCTGGGTCGGGTCTGCCCCAGCGCTCCTGGGAGATGTCACACAGCAGACACGAAGGGATGTCCCAGCGGGAGCAGCAGCTCCAGGCTCAGCTGGAGGAGGAGCAGTGGCATGGGGGGAGCTGTAGCTTTAACCCCATCCCTGCTTCAGTTTCCCCAGTTGCAAGGTGGGAGCAGGAACAGCCTTCCCCAAACCCAGCGAGTTGCGGTGAAGCTGTTGGGGCCAATCCTCGGCTGGCGAGGTACAAAACACAAGATGCTAAGCTCTGCTTTCCAGGCTGATCGCTAAGCCCAGTTTTAGTGAGGCAGGCAGCAGCGATGTGCCAGGGCCGGCGTGGCTGCCGGCTCCCGTCCCTGCCCCGCAGCACCTGCGCGGCTGCTGTGTCCTTGCTTTCCGAGGCAGTGGGTTGGGAAGAAGGACAAACCCCAGCATTTTCACAGTCGTGGTGGGACTGGGGGAAAAAGGGGTGACTTAGAGTGCAGCAGGATCGCACAGCTCCCAGGCACGTCCTGCAGCCTTAGCGCTTGCTGGTGCCTCAGTTTCCCCGTCTGCAGCGTTCAATGGGCCTCTAGTCCTGGTATGGGGAGATGTACACCCTGCAGAAATCCTCTGTGCACAGCAGGGAGGTTGTTTCTGGGTTAGAAGGTGACCTCTTCCATTAGCAGCAGGGATGCTTTTTCTTCCTGAATTAGATGGTGGTTTGGAGGCTTTCCAGGGCCGACATCATTCTGCCTGATAGCGCTGGGTTTGCTCCGGCGGTGAGATCCTGCCCGAGCAAGATGGGGCTGCAGATGCGGAAAGCTGCTGGCACCCCGCATCTCCCTGGCCATGCACGGCTGGATCATGCCGACTGCTGCATCGAAGCGCTCCGATAGCTGYGGATGGGACATTTTGGGGGTCTCCTGTGTGCACACGGAGTCCCTGCCCATGCCTGTTCCCTGCACGCAGGCTACACATTATAAATCTGGAGGTGAGGGAGATCCCCATCCTGTCTGAATCAGAAATGCTCAAATTCTCTTTCTGGACCTTCCCTGCCAGCGGTTCGTGGTGCAGCCGGTGGCGTTATCAGTGCTGTGCAAGTGCCTGGTGTTTGTGCATCCAGGATGCGATTTCAAAGCCGGCCCCAGATGTCGGCAGTGACATCGGGCAGGACTGCTATCTGCCTAAAGCCAGAAGAGCATTGTGGTTTCCAGCCCGTTCCTGGGGACCGAGGTGCACCGGGAGCTGTCGCACAGCCGTGGCCACCTCTCCTCCGGTCGCTGCCCGTCCGGGGCTGCCCCAAGCAGCCTTGCCCTGGCTAACGTGACAAGAGCAGCGTTGGCAGTGATGCCACCGCGTGCTTTAACATCCTCCGCAAACTAGCAACAGCCAAGAGATTTGCCAGAGTCAGGACATTTTTAGAAAGGCTAATTAAAGCCCATTTTCACCCTGTGCCTCTCGGTGAGCAAAAGCATTTAGCGGTGACCTCAGAGTGATTGAATTTGCGCTTGAGCTTTCTGTTTCACCTCTAAAAAATGGGATTGCTCCGTAAACTCGTTAGTGAAAGTAACTCCTGATGCCTTGGCTCCTGACCAGGATGGGCCCCGCCAAGTCCCGCTGGGCTCTGCTCTCCTCCTGCTGCATTTCGCTTGGGCAAGAGGGACCTCTTAATACACATGATGGAGAAATTTGGGGTCACTCCAGGCTATGTTTTCAGGGACAAATCAATCCTGGGGTAACTGTGCTGATGCCAAGGAGCCTGGCTGAGCTTGGCCGCGGGTGTTTTGGGTTGCACAAGGGAAATGGCCCTCCCTCGCTGCTGTCCCTTTCCACCTTGGAGGTGACAGTGGTTCCTCTGTGGCCACCAGCTGGTTCCTGCTCGCTCTTCCCTGCTGCACATCTGGCCTCCAAACCGCTGATCTTTCCCTTTTTCCTCTTCCCTGCCCAGCTGCGCCCCATGACAACCTCACGCGCGATGTTTTATGGGTCCTCCTCCACCATGGCTCCACCATCCAAGAACCGGCTGAAGCGCCAGAGCCGGATTTTCTCCCAAGTCTTGTACCGGACGCTGAGCTACAAGGACCGGAGCTCAGCCTCTGCTTCCCCGGCAGCTGGTGGAGATGACCCGGCTGAGCTCTCCACCCAGCTCTCGGCCCCTGGTGTCCTGAAGATCTTTGGAGGCAACATCTGTGCAGGCACCAACTACAAGAGCGTGCTGGCGACGGGCAGCTCAGGTGCGCGGGAGCTGGTGAAGGAAGCCCTGGAGCGCTACGGGCTGAGCCAGCTCAGTGCCGGGCAGTACGCCCTGTGCGATGTCATCGGGAGGTTTGAGGGCCCCGAGAAACAGTGGCAGACGGAGGGGCTGAGGGTTCTGGGTGACCACGAGAAGCCGCTGCTCATCCAGGACCTCTGGAAGCCCAGGGAGGGCTTCTCGCGGCGTCTGGAGCTGCGCAAGAGGGCGGAGGTGGAGGAGCTGGCAGCCAGGGACGTGGACACCACCACCGCAGGTCAGAGCCGGGCGCGGGGCAGGGAGAGGGTCTGGGGAGCTGTGACCTGCCTAAGCTGCCTGTGGGAGATGCACCTCACACCAGTAGCTTTTGCCTGTGTTTTGGGCATGGGGGGGGGATGCTGTAAGTGCTGGATGGGAGGAGAGCTGTGTTTTAGCTGCAAAGCTCCTGGGTAGAGTCGGTATTTGTCACTCTCCTGCATAAATCTGGTACCTGTGACCTCAAATATTTACCCCAGCCAGTCTAGGGGTCCATACCAAATCCCCACGTGCAGCTGGGCAGCAGCAGGCAAGACCATCAGTGTTGCCCGCTCTTCCCATTGCCGTGAACCAGCATCACGGTGTCCCACTCCTCGGTGCAGCTTTGTGCCCAGCAGAGCACTGTCCCACTCCCCCGCACCCCCTGCCCCATCTCCCCACAGGCATCTCCCAGGACAGACACCACAGGCAAATCTGCAGGAGCAATTAAGCAAAATGAAAAGCTAATGAAGAGAGAGCAATGTAGGGCAAGAGAGCCCCCCCGGAGGTGCCTGATCGAGTCCAGGGCTGGCAGGAGGAGATAAGTGCATCGTTAGGAACCGGCAGGTTAATAAGTGACCCCCAGCGCAGAGTAATGAAGTTTCCCTCCTTCCTCCCTCAGCTAAAAGCCCTGTGAGGATGAGGGTGGAAAGGCTTAAAATCAGGTTTTTAATTGCATGATGCCCTTGATGGGTCTGACCTGCTGATGGAGGGGTCTGGATCAGGCTCGGGAGGTGTCAGCCAGAGGGTTTTGCTGGGATGGGCACCGAGTGGTTCCTCACGCCTGTAAGAAAGAGTTGTGATTGTCAAAAATAACCTAATGATGATGAAGGATTACCCCAGGTGCTCGGCAAACAAGAGCCAAGGTTCCCCCACCAGCAATAGAACAAATGGCTCGACCTGTCCCACGCCAGCGGGGACAGGGCTCCTTCCCCATCCACTTTAACAAGGGCTGGAAGGAGCCCAGGCACGTGGCGCGAAGGAAACCAGCCGTGGGCGTTTCAGGGGAGAGCAGATGCTGCTGGGATCCCACCAGCTGCAATTTGCAATTGCGATGTTCCCTGGGTGCCCCAAAATCCGAGCGTGGAGTTTGCAGCTTTGGGGGTTGCTTGTGTTGTGGGCAGGTCCCCATCAGTACGGGGAGCTGAGGATGGGCTCACCTCCTGCCTTGAAATGGGAAGGATGGAGGAGCAGTGGAAAACAGCCCCCAGCCCTCGTATTCACACTGGGCAGGGTGGTCCATTGGCACCCGATGGTGAGACAGGGCTCCCTCCATCCCTCACTGTGTCCAGTCCTTGTGTCTGCTCAGGGAGGGAATGCTACAGCATCGGTCCCAGCTCGCTGCACGTGTGATGCAAATGGAGAGAAAGGGGCTCGGGCCGGGGAGGGAGTTGCAAAGGTGGATGAACTGCTCTTCTCTTCAGCTATTTCTCCAGCCGGGATCAGAGCGCYGTTAAGCACTTTCGGAGAGCAGTGACTAAAAACAGCTTCTTTTGAACAGAGGAAAGGGCAAGAGCGAGTGCAACGGTTATAGCACACGGCGGGGAGGGCCACGTGGCAGCTTCCTGCCTGAGCCCAAGGTCACATCAACTCTCGGCCTCAAATACTCCCCCTCGGGTACAGGAAGCAGCATTCCCACCCGTGACCTGGATCCTGGGTGGGCTGGCAGCCGTGGGGAGGGTAAGGCTCCCACGCAGGCTAGGGGAGAGGCGGGCTCCAGGCTGCCCGGCACGGGAGCAGGCAGCGCCAAGCTGGCCTGGGCTCGGCACCCTTTGGTGATTTCCAATGGAGGAGCAGTTCCTGACTGGATCGCGTGCCCTGGATCTGGAAATAAGCCCGTTATGCTTTCAATGTAGATACCACTTCATTTGTTTCAGCACTCCTGGGTGGGGTGGTGGAAATTCTCCATTTTTTTAACCTTTGGGCATTTTCCATAGCTGACCAAGCTCTTCCAAGACAGAAAACCTACACCCACGTTTGTTTAGGCTGTCTGCTCTGCAGACTACACAGCCCTTATTTGTCTCACCCGTTAAAATCTCACCCCTGCAGCCCTTTCTTTCAGTGGCACCAGGGGCTCTGTCACCAGTCTCACCCCGTGCTGGTGGCACTGCCCAAAGGGATGCTGCGGGGCTGGGACCACACTTTCCCACCCCATCCGCAAGCTGCTGGCGATGGATGGGAGCGATGCGGCATGTCTGGGGGAGGCATCTGCTTCCTTCTCATCCAGCACCCCAAAAAGACATGAAACTCCTGGTGTGATGGGGACTGACTGTGAGTGCCCTCCACCAGAGTCACCCTTGTCACCAGTCTCGAGCTGGCAGAGGTCCCCTTGCTGAGCATCAGCTGCCTGCCCAGGGTGGTGGGGCACTGGTGTGGAAAATGCAGCATCTGTGCAAAAATAAAGGGACTTTGGGCTTGTGGCTCCCTGGGGGAAAAAAAAAAAAAAAGCACAGGGATGCTGCAAAGCAGGATCCCCAGGGAAATACCTGCCGGGCCCTTCCCCACACAGGGCATCGCTGGAGCAGCAGGGCTGGGACCACTGGTGTCACGCAAGCTGGTGCATCACTGCCCACCCAGCTTGTGGCTGGGGGAAAGGCTCCACACCCATCCATGACCTGTTAGCAAATAGCTTAAGAGTTTTATCTGCTCAGTTACCCATTATCCTAATTAGTTTAATAGCTGCTTCCCACTGGAGAGGAAGGTGCTCACTCCTCATGCCACTAATTAGCAGCACAGGTAGAGCATCTCTGCAGTAAACGAGGCTGACGCCCTCTCTCACTGCTACCCCCGGCCCTGCTCCTTTTGGGGAGCGACCAGGCAGTGGTTAGGGAGCATCCAGGGAAAACACCTGCAAACTGGAGGGTGCTGGGAGGGAGACGCAGTACTTGGCATCTTCATGGCATTCATCTTCCAAACCAGCCCCATTTTGCACTGTGCCCAAAGCTTGCCAGGGCTTTCCCGGGTGGCTGGAGGCTGAATCGCACACACACCTTGAGAAACTTAGGAGTTAAGGCTATTATATTAAAAGATGCTCTGCCAGGTACCTCTGAGGATCTGGCTTTGATATACCTTAGCATGACTGCATCCAGGGAGGACTCCCTGCAGGGTCTGTGTAGCAATTACATTAGGAAGGACTAGCCTGGCGTTAGCCCCTCCTGGGTGAACTCAAAGCATTTCTTCTTTCCTGGCGCCCGAGGAGTTATTTATTACTTGATTTATTTCTCAGCCAGGAAAAGGGAACCTCTTTCCTAGGCTGAAAAAGAGGCAGAACCCAGCCAAGATCCCAGGCACCACAACCAGCAGGTTTCCCTCCAGGATGCAGAATGGGTTTAGAGGCAGCAGCTCGGCACAGGCTGGCTGGGGGGTGTGTGGTGCCCCTGCCCGGGGTGCCCAGCTCTCCCTAAGGGATGGGGTCCGATCCTGCCCCGTTCCCATCCGCATCGCCATGTGGCTTCAGCAGCTGCCAGCTCTGCCCAGGCCGCGCTGTGTCGGGGATGCTCACACGGCGTTTTGTGTGGGATAACCTGCAGACGCTTGGGAAGAGAAAACAGTACCAGAGGATTGAAAAAAAAAAAAAAACATTTTATGGAGGGACTTTGTTATGCTCAGGAAAAGAGCTGTGTTTATCTTTCCAGCGCAGCTCCGGGGTTAGCGGGGAGCCTGTGACGGGGGCACTATCGGCAGTGAAAAAGCAGCTTTTTCTTACACAAAATAAATACAGAAGCTTCCTTTCCCCTCGATAAGGGACCGGTGATGGCGTGTCTCTCCGGGCAGTGGTACCCCAGTCCCGGCAGCCCCCGCTCCCTCATGGTGCAATGAGGTCCAGTGATAGCTGCTCCCCAGGATCTGGCCCCTCTCCTCCTCCGCCCCCACATGCCGGGCTGGGATCTGCATYGCCCCAGCCGTCCTTCATCCCTTTGGCCCATTTCCATGCTGTGGGCTGGGGACGGGGGTCCTGGGGGGAGCCAAGGCCTCCTGCAGACACATTTGGCGTGGCCTTTGGCATCCCCAGCGGCATGGCTTGGGCTGTGCTCCTGCCCGGGCAGGCTTGTTGCACCCCCCCCAGATTTCACATCTGCGGGGCGCAGGCGTCCTGTGCCGTGCCGCTGGCCACGATGGGGACGTGAGTGGGGCCGATTGCCTTTTTAAGAAGGACACGGGGCACTGGACCGCTCGTGGCGGCTTGGCCATGCCTTGCCCTAATCCCAAGGCATGTAAACAGCAGGGGCTATTTTCTCCCTCTCCCACCCTCCTCCCCATCCCCATCTCTTTCATTTTCCCAGCAAAGGAGCGCTGGATTTAAAACAAACAAACATTCCTCACCAAATAAGGCAGATGACATTTTTTTTGGGTCTGAGCTTGTGAGTGTCCCTTTAAGCAGCCCTGGGCACCAGGCTCTCCACTCTGCCGTCCCCAAATCCCGCTGGCTGTCCCCAAATCCTGCCAGCTGAAGCCTGCTTGCTGGTCGGCCGAGCCGTGAGCGGGGTTCTGGCTCCGTGCTGCACCAACGCTGCTGCAGTGCTGCTCCCGCAAGCAAATCCTTTAGGTTTTTTCCCCTTTCTTCGTCCTCCCCGAATGCCAGTGACCTGCTACCAGGAGGCTRCCAACCCAAGGTACGAGCATCGCCCATCGGACCCGCAACTTCTTATTTCTCCTGCAGAGCTCGAGCCACGCATTGCAGCACGGAGGGGCTCGCAGGGACCCCCCCGGGGCTGGGGACACGATGCAAGGGGCTGCTTTTGCAGCTCGGCCAGGCCTATTCATTTGCTCCAGCTCCCATTTGTCTTGCGGACAGCTCTGCCCGAATTGATGCTTGGGAGAAGTTAATTACAGCTTGTTCCTGCGGCAGGCAGGCAGGCGGGCAGGCAGGCGGGCAGGCTCCACTGCAGCTCACAGCTCCCATGCCTGGCTGATGCCTGGGGGACCGGGGAGCTCCCTGCAGCTCCGGCTTGCTGCTGGCCACCGAGTGCTGAAGGCCTGAAAGCAGCATTCAGGCTCTTTTTTTTTTTTTGCAAAGATTGAGCTAAATTTCTTTTTAGCACAGATTTCCTCTSCCCCTCCAGCCCTAGCAGCGTGGCCGGGGTGCATGGGGGATGCTGYGGACGCTGACCCTGGCCCGGCTGCCCCCCGGTCAGTGGGGTTTGGGGACTGGGGAGGACTGGGGCACCCCCTTTTCGACGATGGCATTGGGGCACAAAACTCCCCGCGTTGGTGTCCTAGTGTCACCCTTCGGGGAGGGCAGGGGACCAGGAGACATCAGCCCAGGGAGGGTGCGTGGTGCCGGCGGGGGGGGCGGCTTTCAGCTGCTCCATCCCCGCTCCCGCGCTGCAGCATCCCTCCAGACGGGGGGTGCCGCGGCTGCGGGGGTCCCAGGAGGTGGCGGGGGCTGAACGCTGCTCTCCCCCCATCCCCGCAGGCATCAACGCCCAAGCGCGGAAGCTGCAGCGGCACCGGGCGCGGGGGGCCCGGCGGCCGCCGGCGGGGGCTGAGCGGGGCGGCCCCCCCGTCCCGGCCCTGCGGCGCAGCCTCAGCGAGACCAGCCTGGGCAACCCGGTTCGGCGGGCCGGGGCCGGGACCGGGGCCGGGGAGCGGCTCCAGCGGCACTGCTCCACCCTGCCCGGGAGCCCGGCGGCGCGGAGCGGCGGCAGCATGCGGTACTCCCTCTACCAGTCCCCGCACCTCCTGCTCCTGCAGGGCTACAGCCAGCAGCA
>JAYKAV010001665.1:921614-948529 GCA_035582835.1 Phoebastria nigripes
ATAGGGGGGTGGTGGTGGCACGGAAGAGCATCCTTTAGAAAATGAGCGGTGCCAGCTTGGGACTTTGCAGCCTTGTCCTCAAGCTGGGTCCCCAAGCACGGGTGGCGCAGAGCTGGGACCCACGACCCCCGGTCAAAGCCCCAGAGGGGGATGGGGAAAGCCCATCCCCATGGAGCAGCATCCCTGCCCTGGCACAAGGGAGGCCCGGTTTTGCCGGTGATGGCTGAGCTGCCCCGTCCCCTGTCTGGCTGCTTCGTTAGTGGCAAACGTAATGAGAGGCAGCAAGGAGACAGCGCGTCTGGGAGCCCCTGCTCCCCAGTGCTGGAGGCACTTGGAGAACTGGAAAAGACTGTGACGGCTCTTGTAGTTAATGGCTACTTTGTCCCTGTTGCCTATCTGGCTGTTCCAAGCTTCCCGGCAGGGTGACACTGGCACTGCAGCCATCACCCGCCTGCAGCCACCCCGTTAGTACAGCTGGGGAAACTGAGGCACGGGGTGGTTATGTGAGCCGCCTCAGGGCGTGCGGGCAGGCTGGGGGAGAAGGCAGGGCAGGGAGCGGCTGCTCTGACCGGAGTCCCACCATCCTCCCCCGGGCAGGGGGATGCAGGCATCGCTGCAGTCTAGGGGGAGAAGGTGGGAAGGAAAAGCAGCTGCGGGAAAGGCGGGGGGTGAGAGGTGGAGGGAGGGCTGCTTCTGCCCAAAGCAGCCCCATTTACTGCATGCCCAAAGTTACTGTGCCCATTTATTAGTGTGCTCAAAGCAGGGATCGCTGCTGTCCTGCTTGGCAGCGAGGAAAAGAGAGAGAAACGTGGCTCTCATGCAAAGGTGCAGCAGGCAGGTGGGCAGCTGGGAGATGGCGGGAGGCTGCAGCACCCACCGCACTGCAGGGAGGAGGGTCCCTTCTCCCCCGCCTCCCGGGTTCATGCTGCATCTCCCCGCTTGGCAGGACAGCTTGGTTTACCTGCTGAACCGTGAGCAGCACACAGTGGGCCAGAGGACGCAGGCGAGCAAGCCCAGCATCAGCCTGTCGG
This sequence comes from Phoebastria nigripes, assembly GCA_035582835.1. Taxonomy (NCBI): domain Eukaryota; kingdom Metazoa; phylum Chordata; class Aves; order Procellariiformes; family Diomedeidae; genus Phoebastria; species Phoebastria nigripes. Next base: position 922,646 of record JAYKAV010001665.1, read on the forward strand.
CCCCCGACATCCTGCCCCTGCACTGCACCATCAGGAAGCTCCGACCTTCCCGGCATCGCTGGGAGGAGAAGCTGGTGCTGGAGCCCATTGCCGGTGCCGGCATCTCCGTCAACTTCACCGAGGTGGCCCGGACGGTCGTGCTGCGGCACGGGGACCTCCTCTCCCTCGGTCTCTACTACCTGCTCCTCTACAAAGACCCCATGAAGGCGCAGCCGCTGCCGGCGCAGACCCTGCTGAGGCTGCGAGCCCTGCACCCTGCTGTCCCCGAGGGTCCCCCCGTCTGCGGGGCGTGCGGCAGCCTGCTGAAGGAGAGGGACCCTGCCACCAAAAAGCGGGGCCCATCACCCATCGGCGGCCCCAGGGCACCCCGCAGAAAGCTGCTGCTGGAGTTCGAGCCAGCAGCTGAGGATGTGCTCCTGCAGCGCATCATGACCCTGATTGAGCCAGGGGGGGACGACCACAAGCTGACACCTGCCTTCCTGCTCTGCCTCTGCATCCAGCACTCGGCCACCAGCTTCGAGCCGGGCGACTTCGGGCAGCTGCTGCTCAAGGCGGCTAAGATGATCCAGAGGACGGTGTGGGTCAGTCGGCGGTGGGATGGGGGTGTTGCTGGGGTGGGGGTGTTGCTGGACCCCCCCCGGGGGCTTTCCCCAGCCTGGCACCTGGCAGCAGCGAGTGCTGGTTGGGGTGATGCTCGTGCCCCCCTATCCTGCTGGTTTTCATTTTGCTTTCCCCTTCTCTCCCTGCCCAGGAGCGGACGCGGGAGCTGGCTGAGAAGCAGTCCCAGCAGTAAGTGCAGCCCATTGCCCCTCCTCATTTTGCCCTGAAATGGGAAGAATTCAAACCACTTGTTCTTCCACAATCAAGGGGACCCCATGGCTGGTTATAACCACCCTCCCAGCGCCGATGCACACTGCATTTTCCTGCTCAATCCCACGCATTTGCCTCTCTGGTCCTTTCACCACGGAGCCTGCAAGGATCCTGCTTGGGAATGTGTGGGGCTGGAAAAGCAGGCGAGCTCGGGGGGGAATAGGACCTGCAGCAGCTCTGGGGTCTTCTCTAATCCAAGATCAGGTCAAGRCTTTGCACATGTGGCTTCAGCATCCCCGAGGAATGTAGCAGGGATGGCCCCAGCATGGGGTCTCACCCCGTTCATGCTGAGGACTCCCCCTGCGGAGCAAGGACGGGGCTGGCATTGCATGTGTGCATCCAGGGATGGTGGCACATGGTGTCCCGGGGTGGGGAGCACCACTTTGGGGCCATCACAGTGGTGTGGGGGGGGCTGGCTCCCGGCAGGGTGCGAGACTGGCTTCCCAGCCATTTCCAAAATCCAGGCTCCAAAGCAGCATCTGGAGAAACTGTTGGTGCTTGCTGTGAGCTCTCCTTTAGGACAAGTTCCGAGGATGCTTCCCAGGCCTTTCCTATAGCAGGAAAAAGCGGTTCAGCAGTTGAGAAACTTCCCAGATGCTTTTTATTTATTTTGTTTTATTTTTGAACAGCCCAGCGTGGGCAGGCTGCGTTTAACCATCCAGAGCTGGCAGGAACAGCACATACTTCTCGGGGAGAGCTGCTCTTCAGCCACGAGTATTTACTGCAGTTCAGCTGTATTAGGGAAAGTGGCATCCCACAAAGGCCAGGTGGCCTTTGGCCAGCCCAATCCCCGCAGGGTCCGCTTCTCTGTTCCGCAGAGCAAGAACCACCAGATTTTTGCTTGCAAAGGGTCTTCYGAAGGGGGTGCTGGGCTTGGGGGTGGGGGGGGTGCAAATGCTCTCCTGGCATTGCCCCAGGCTGGCTGTTTTCTCCCCAAAAGCTTGAGTGGGGATGCTGAGGAGCAGCAGCCGTAACACCCGCTGTGTCTCCCCAGCCAGGACCCTGCCACCCTGTCCCGCTTCACCATCACAGACCTTCTCCCGGACCTGCAGCACATCCTCTTCTGGATGGCCAACGCCATTGAGGTCCTCTACTTCGTCCAGCAGAAATCGCCCACCTACATCCAGAGCATGGAGGAGGAGCTGGATGTCAGAGGTAGGGCTGGATGCAGCGCCCTGCTTGCTTCTCCGGCCAGAGTGACTTTGCTCTGCTAATCCCCAGTCGCAAGCRGTGGTCAGTGCCCCCGAGATGCTCCTTTAACCCCTCGTAATCCTCATCAGCAGGGACGTCTCCACGGTGCAGCCTGGGGTAATCTGTGCAGGAGGAGCAGCCTCGCATCGTGCTGTGGTGCTGCTCGGCTTCGGGGCCAGGTTGTGTTGCATTTGCAGCTGAGCCTCCCCTTTCCACCATGGCAGCTTGCGGTTAATGCCTCGGGGGTGGCTTTCTACCCCCCATCTGCTGCGAGGGCACCTGGATTTGCAGGCAGCCCTGCAGAATTGCTCACTGGTGAGCCTGTGTTAATGCCAGCAGAAAAAAAAAAGAAAGAAAAAAAGGAAAAAGGGATTTAAATCAGCTTCAGAAATCTTCTGGTCTATGCAGCAAGTTAAAACATTCGTAGACCAGACGGGCTGTTGGAAGGAGGGGTGCAGCCCTGGGCTGCCTGCGAGGCAGAGGCCACCGTGCTGCCACGCCGGGCTGTGCTGCCGGCGGTGTTGTGAGCCGTGGGAGATGGCAGGCGGGCGCTCTCTGGGGCAAGAGGAGCCTCTTTGCCCCTGTTGAGAGATGCCATGGTGGTGATGCCAGCCCGGGAGCACTAATAACCCCCACCCCGGGAATTTGGGGAGCGGTGAATTTGGCCCGCCTTGCTGCTGCAGGTTTGCTCCCTCATCCTCCTCTCTGCTCCGTAGGCTCCAAGGAGTCTCTGTTCTCCTCGACCATCACAGCCAGTGAGGAGGCGATGACGGTGCTGGAGGAGGTGATCATGTACACCTTCCAGCAGTGCGTCTACTACATCTCCAAGGTACGTGCTCCCTGGGGAGGGCGGCAGTGTCCCATGGGGCCAGCACGAGCATCCCCAGCAGCTCTCTGGCTGCACAGGAGGTTTTTTTAAGCTTTTACTCTTTGGCAGTTGCGTCACGCCGAGGTGTTTTCCTTTGGGCTGAAGTGCCCCAATTTTTGGTCACAGCCCAGGAAAAGTATTGAGTTACTGCGGCGTGTTTCCCTGCCTGCAGTGCAGCGGCTCAGGGGAGGCATTTGGGAAGAGCTGCTTGGCTCCAGCCGGCGCGGCATAATGGTGCGATTCAGGGCGCGATGGAAAGGGGCCCCTGGACCGTCGCCGTTGGACTGCGAGAGCCGGGCGGCATCGGGAGCAGGGAACAGAGCGGGCAGTGTGAGGCAGGAGAAAGGCTGCTGTGTGCGGGACGGCCCTGCCTGTCCGCTGGCATTGGCACGCGGGGACGCAGGGGTTGCTCCTGTGCCGCTCTGCCGGAGCAACACCCTCCTCCGCAGCACCCTCGCCTCCCCCTTAGCCTCGGCAGAGGTGGGTGCTAGGTGCTGCTCTCCCATTTAAGCAATAGGAAAAGGTCATCCCCATTGGTCCCGGTTTTTCCTTCATCCTCATGCCCAGCTGATCGGCCGCTGCCCTGGTTCAGATCAGCTTTCAGATCCCTTTAGCTGAGCTGTCCCATGCCGTCACCTCCAACTGCTAAAAGCGCGGGACACATTCATTTTTATTTTTTTTTTAAACACTTGCGCAACACCGGAGCACATCGAGGCAGGGGGTTAAGTGAGATCAGCCCCTTGCCAGAGCAGCGCCAGTGGGGTTTGCTCAGCTTGCGGAGGTGAGGGAGTCAGAAGGGTTTGGCTCATGCAAAAAAAAAAAAAAAAAAAAAGAAAAACCCACAACCAAAAAAACCAAATCAGTCCTGCTGTGAACTTGCTGCTCTCCTTGCAGTGTCTGTACGTGTCACTCCCTGCCCTGCTGGAGTGCAACCCCTTCCAGAATGAGTGCCGGGAGAGCTGGCGGGCATCCCCACCGCTGCCCGAGGAGCTCCGCAGGGTCGTGCTCATCTATCAGGCGGCGCTGGACCTGCTCCGCCAGTACGAAGTGCACCCGGAGATTACCTCCCAGATGTTCGCCTACCTCTTCTTCTTCTCCAACACCCTGCTCTTCAACCAGCTCCTGGATAAGGGTCAGTCCTCCTCAAACACCCAGCCTRGACTGGGTAACCTGTAGGGGACCAGCCCTTTGGGAGACCCTCCAGTCCATCCCAGTGCCACCTCGGGGAGTACAGGAGGGAGGGGGCTTCAGGCAGCGTGAGGGGGCTGGAGATGGGCAGGTCTCAGCACTATTATGAGGAGGCCAAGCACAGACCCAGCTGCTCTCTCCAGGGTCCCCATTCCCAGGAGAGGTTTAACCCCACAAGTGCCCCATCCTCACCCCCTGCAAGCGTGCTGCCCTTTTGAGCCTGAGCAGAGGATGCTGAGAGCAGTTGGGAGGGGCAGCTCATTAATAAACTACTGCAGCCTGCTTTGTAATGGAGGTGCTCGTTAGCCCTCATTAACACAGCAGCCCCATTGCCTGCTGTTAGTACCGGGTGAGGTCCAGCCACCACCAGGAGTTAACAGCTATAGGATGCTGGGGACATTAACCTGGATTTATTTTGCTGCCCTGGGGCAGCTCTACCCCTGGGGCAGGGGCTGGGCTCCAGCCAAAGGATGGGGGGCCAGGGGGGCTGTTCCCTGACACATGCTSATGGATGCTCTGCCTCCACAGGCTCCTCTCTTGGTTGCTTCCACTGGTCGCAGGGGGTGAAGCTGCGGGCCAGTGTGCGGCTGCTCCTGGAGTGGCTGCGCGGCGCCGGCTTTGAGCAGCTCGCCCAGCAGTTCTTCGCCAAACTCACCAGYGTGGCCAACCTGCTGGCCATGCCTGGCTCCCAGCTGGTCCAGGTGAGGGGTGCCCAGTCGGGGGCTCACGGTGTCGGGATGGGCACGGGCAGGAGAGACCCCGCTCAGTGTTTGGGGGTCCCTGTAGTGATATGTCCCTTCTGCAACCTGTCACCAGCTGCCCCTTCCCGGGGCGGTGGCTCCATGGGTGGGCAGTACCGAGGAGGGGGTGCTCAGGCTCGCTCCATCTTGCCTGGCCTCTCCCTCCCATCCCCCTCGTGAGCCCCTGCTTCTCAGAGAAAGCAGCTCCTCACCTCTGCCGTTTGCCCCGCGCTCTGTCTCCTCACTCAGATGACCTGGCCATCCCTGCGAGCCGAGTTCCCGGCGCTGAGCCCTACGCAGCTCCACCGGGTGCTGAGCCAGTGCCAGGCGGTGATGGATGTGGGCTGCATTGCAGCGTGGCAGCCCGGCGAGGAGAGCCCGGCCACCTTCCATCCTGGTGAGCCCCTGGCTTCGTGGTCAGCACTGCTCCGGTCACCCGCAGGCTCCCTCCAAGATTTTTATGTACAAACCAAACAGGCAATTCCCTTCCCCTCCCTGGAGTAACTGCAGTGATCAGGAGTAACCACAGTCCTGCGATTTGGATATTGCAAAGCATGCAAAGTGCACTCAGAAGGGCTTGGGGCTCTTTCTGTGTTCCCAACTGAGGGATGCTGCTGCCTCACAGCTCACCGTGTCCCCGATCCCGGCTGGGAGACTGCATGTGGCCGAGAGCTGGGAGGCAGGAGCGGGATGCGGCCTGGGCCAGTGCTAGCCTCCCTCCCTCTACCTTTCAGATGAGATGCTGGAGTCCTTTGACAACCACCCRCCCATCATCCTGCCCAGCGGGGGCTTCAAAGTGGACCTGGAGGTGGAGACGTTGGACGACAACATCTACCGGCACCTCCTTTACATCCGCCACTTCCTCTGGAGCCTGCAGAGCAAGAGCCCCCACACCAGCGAGGGGCCAGGCTCAGCACCCCCAAAGGTAGCCTGTACCCCACGGAGAGGCTGTTCCTCTCCTGGGTGGGCAGGAGGGTCTTGGGTCCCTCTGGAGACCCCTCCGAGCCCAGTGCCAAGGGCTTGCTGCCCTCAGCTGCAGCCCGGAGCTGCGGTGATGCCCTCACGTAGAACTGCTGGAAGGATTAGTGCTGCTAATCCCCCAGCCTGGGGGGTGCGGGAAGGTGAGCTGGAAGGACAGGCTCGTCCCAGCAATCTCGTTAGTGGGGAGGAGGGAGGAAGGGGGGATGTCTGCAGGCAGCGCTCCCCTTCTCCCTGCGTGTTCCCCGGTCCTCCCTGCCCTGCACCCTGCCTGTCCCCACGTAGCCAGGCAGGCTTGCACAAAAGCATTAATTAGCTAATGCCTATAAAGCACAGGGAGGGCGAAACATGCTGCGGGTGCTAAGCTCGACTGCCATTTGTCTCCAGCTCCCTGGGGAGGATGTCCCTCCAGCAGGTCCCCTTCTCCTCTCCTGCCCTGTCCCCATCGACTGCAGCACCCACAGGCACTGCTACCTCCTCCCGTCACCCTGGGGCCACATCACCCAGCTCTGGGGCCACAGGAGGAGCCGTGCTCCCCCGGTGTCCCCCTCCAACGAGATCCCCCTGCAGGGACATGACCAGGAGTCCCCTCCCAGCGGGCTGTGAGCATCCCCAGCACAGCCCTGGCCACGAAACTGGGGTGTGGGAGCTGTGCTGGGAAGCCAGGACAAGCCCTGGCGGTGTCCAAATTGCCAAAGCTTTGGCTGGAGCTGGCAGCCATCCTGCCTGCAAAGCAGACAGGGTGGTGGGGTGCAGGTAGGGTGTGAAAAGCACACGCAGGGCATCCCACAGAGCATTTTTCTCCTTCTTAAGAAAGAGGCATGCACGACGCCAGATGTCCTGGAGGTGAGCAAGAGCCCGGCTGCTGACCTGGGGAGCACCGTCACCCAGGAGGACTACTGCTCCCTGGGGGGCTGCGCCGAGCTGGGGGGGAGCCCCCCGCTCTGCCTGGCCACCAACGGCTGCCCCTGCGAGTACCCCACCAGCGAGCCGCAGCTCCAGGAGAAGCTCAAGCAGCTGCAGCTGGGCAGGGGTCCAGCCCCCAAAGCCAGCACGGCACCCACAGACCCCTCCTGCCTGCTGACACCACCCACCACCCCCCTGAACTTCGACTCCGGGAGCCCGGAGTCCCCGCAGGGCACCGGCAAGGGGCTGCAGGAACCCCGGAGGAACGGGATGAACGGCACCAAAGGCAGCACCCCTGAAGGTACCGAAAGCTGGCACTGCCCTGCTTTGGGGGTGCAGGATTGGGGCACGAGGGTGCTTGCTGCCGTTCTCCTGCGCAGCCCTCTCTGTACACATGGTTCCTGCGGGGACTTGTCAGTGCTTGGACAAGGCAGGTGAGAGCAAATAGAAGCATCTCATCCAGTTCCTGCCCTGGCAGAAAACCAGCCCTGGGGCTACCTGAGGTCGGCTTTGATGGGGTTTTGGGGGGGCAGCTTTCTGTGGGAGGTTGTGAGGCTGGGTTTGGGTGATGCCAGAGTGGTAAGCCGGTCTCTCCAGTGCCAGGATGCTCGCCGACCCCCTATGACTACCCCACGCCAGAGTCTTCCAGCCGCAGCTCTGCCACCGATGACTTCTGCTACGTCTTCGTGGTGGAGCTGGAGAGAGGACCCATCGGGCTGGGGATGGGGCTGATTGACGGCTTGGTGAGTTCTCACCGATGGCGGGACAGGGCTGATGCCCCTCCAAATAGCTGGAGTGGGACACATGGGACATATTTTATACCCCAAGAAAAGCCAGCAAAGAAGCTAATGACTTCCCACGGGAGCTAGGCTGCTTCTCCTGGGGAAAATGAGGCACAGAGTGATCTCTCAGGAGGAGATCTCTGCTCCTGGGTCTCTGTGCCGTGCACACAAAGTCCGTCACAGCTGTCCTGCAGCTGGAGAGAGCAAACGGGCTCAGCGCTCTTGTGGAAGGAAAATGACTCAGCCGAGGTCTTTCCTCCACCCTTCAGCGGGCGGCAAGGGAAGCAGAGGGGAGCAGGGAGGCTCGTGGGGTGTCAGAACAGCTCCACCAGCATCGGCCCTAGGTGCATAAGGCAGCATTGCAATCTGGCTTAGTGCGGTGGATCATCTTACTAAGCGGCCTTTCATGGCCGTGCATTAGTCAGTAGGAAACAGGGCATCACCGAGCCCCTGGGACAGCCGTGAGCAAAGAGCTCCCATCCCAAGATGGCTGCAGGTTAACGATACTTTACTCTTAATTAAACTGAACAAGAAAAGATTGCCCTCACCTCTCCTTTCTGTGTATAAATTGATATAAAACTGAAGGCTTGTGTTTCCTTCCTGTTACTGTTAGCGACACCGTCCCCAGCACCCATCCATCACGTTCCCCAGCACCTCCAGGGACCCGCCTGGCATCAGGCACCCGCTGGGCTGTGAGCTGTCACCCTGCCTGGGGAGCTCAGCCCTTTGGGACCACAAACCTTTTGTGTCCCCTCCACCCTGGCTGGTCGCTCACTGCCTTTCCCTGCCAACAGCACACTCCTCTCTGCTCCCCGGGGATCTACATCCGCACCCTGGTCGAGGACAGCCCCGCGGCCGCCRACGGCAGGCTCTCCATTGGGGACCGCATCCTGGCTGTCAATGGCACCAGTCTCATCGGGGCAGACTATCAAAGGTGAGTCGCRCCTCGCTGGAGGGCCTGGTCTGGTATCGGCACCGTGGGAGTTAATACTCAAGTCTAGGTTTTCAGCTGTTTTGCAGCAAAGAGCTGCACAGGGTCTCCGAGTGCCTGGTGCTGCAGTCCTGGCCAACAACGCAGAGGATGCTGCGGTACGGGCAAGCCGCAGAGAGAGGAGCGACTTGTGCAGGACACTGGAAAGGGGGGAAGGCAGCTGGGTAAAGGGGTTTGGAAGAGGGATCAGGGAGCAAAAGCTGGAGAGCACATCTGGGAAATAAATGAGAGCCCCAGAGGTGGGTCTCAGCAATGCAGAGCTGCTCCAGCCCATCCCACCTCAGGCTTCCTCTCAAAGTGGGATGGAGCAGCTCATACCCTACCTGGCTGTCCGAGGCAGAGCCCAGGTGCCCACGGGGCAGAGCAGCTCAGGGCTCGTTTGCCCTCATCCTGGCAGCACTTGCATGGAGGCCAGGCTCCCCGTAAAGCTACAGGCAGAAGAGAAACAGACAGTGCTTGTAACAACGAGCAGGCACAAAGCAGAATGTGGGGGGTGTTCTGCAAATGGGGGGGTGTTTTGCAAATGTTCATGACCTGGCAGGCTCCTGGGGGGCTGCCAGCCTGCAGGGAACCAGAATTCACCTCTCTCCCTGTTGCCGCTCTCTGCAGCGCGGTGGACCTCATCCGCTCCGGAGGGAAGAAGCTGCGGTTTCTGGTTGCCAAGTCGGACATGGAAATAGCCAAAAAAATTGGTTCCAGCTCCTCTTCCTCCTAGTTCTTGTGGCACGAGGGTCCTTCTGACAGCGGCTTGCAAGCGCAGCTCTGGTTAAGGCTGCCCTCGGGGAGCCTGGAGTGCGAGAGGGAGGACCAGGACTCCACAACTGCCCTCGATTTGCTTTTCGACACCTTGCCCCTGCGCTGCAGCAGATGAAAGGACATGCAGGGGTGGTGCGCGCTTCTCCCACTGCACTGGCTGGGAGCATCATTCCTGATCAATTGCCCGGCCTCATCTTATACCCTGTGTCATCCTTCTCAGGAGCTTTCCTGTTCCTTCGTCCTCTCTGGCAGGGGACAGGCAGAGGATGCTCCCCCCACGGGCACTGTAGGCAGGCTCCTCCGTTCCTCTAGGCTGACAGCTCTGCGAGATCTCTACGCTGGCAGGCAGAAGGCTTGAAACACCGTTGGGATTTAAAGATTAGCATGTGGAGCAGGCCTGGGCTTCGCTGTAGCAGTGGTCACCTGAAGTGCTGGCACATCAGGCTGGAAAAGGGTGCCCAGCTCTGGGGGTGGTAAAGGCAGCACAAGCACCCAGGAGCGGGATTCCAAGCAGGATGCATTGCTAGGAGTTAAGTTCCCTGGTGCTATACCCTAAGTCAGGTGCCTTTCTGCTGCTGGGCTACAATCATGCTGCCCTCAGCCCTGCTTCGGGATGCGAAGCAGCTACAGACAAGGGCTAACACCACCAGCAGTTCCCTATGAGTCCTGGGGCGAGCCCCTTGAAGAAAAGGACTCTCTCGCCCTTGCTCATACAGCAGATTTATTGCCCAGGTCTGGCACCCTGATCCTGGCAGAAGGCCCCCAGGACTGACCCAGCAGCGTGGGGCATTCACAGCAGAGTATTGCCCCACACAGGAGCTGTTGCCCTCCCCAAGGAGCTACGGCCAGGTTAGTGCTTCTGTGCCTGCCCCTGGTCCCTGTGAGCTGGGAACAGTGGGTTTGTGCCATCAGGAACCTGAGCGAGCCCGGCAGCGTGTGGTGCCAGACCCCAGGTGTGGCTGACATTAGCCCAGGCAGACAAACAACATCTTGGCACCGTGTCCTGGTCCTCTCCCTCCTGCTTTGCCAGGCCATTGTAAGGCCACCCTGTTTCCTGCCCAGCTCAGAGCATCTCAGAAGTGCGTGCTGCTGACATGCCGACGGGTGATGACGGGCAGCAAAGGCTCCCTTTGGAAGGTCAGTCTTGAATGTCCCAGAAACAGCTCTGCTATCTGCTGCCAACACCACCGGTGTCAGCAGAGTTGAGGTGGCAGCTCCACCGTGCGGCTGGCCGGCCGCCTGCACACCCGGCCTCCTGCCTGCTAGGTCCTCCCTGTGCTTTTAGCAACATTAACGGGATAAACCCGACCTGATTTCCACGTATAGACAGATACCAAGACCCAGTTTAGCCGAACCCTATTAAAACTGCCTGCTGCAAAGCCCTGCATCACACCCTGTGCTTAAACCAGCATGGTCTAGGCTCTGGCAGCAAATCAGATATTCACATGGCATATCACAACAAGAGTTCTCCAAGGATTGTGATGCTAAAGAAGGAATGCTTAATAGGGTCGGCCTTAATTAAACCTCAGATACTTCACCGCTGTAGTTTTGGCTTCTGTGCTTAATCTTGCACTTTGCAGGAGAGAGATGTCAGAATAATCCACGCAGGGGAAACACTCCACTACTGGATTTCAATGCAGCCTGGCCTGCCTTCTCTAGGGCAAGACCTTCACCGAGACACTAGTGCCTTGCTTCTCTGCTAGGCCATGGGCCAACTGGCCTGGGGTGCCACCCCAGCAGGGACTGGGAGCAATGCATCCCTCCTGCCACTGACTCAGCTGTACCAGGCAAGCGAGCAAAGGCTCAGGGCCCCACGGGGCTCCTGGTGATTCACTCCACTTTGAATCAAGTAGGTATGTTGGCCTGTCATCCTCCACGGAGCTCAGCAGGTTTGTAGGGCAGGAAATGGGCTGCCTAGAGCCCCTGGGCAAACTGCATGCACTCCTTACTCCCCTCTGCCTGGGAGCCAGGGCTCAGGGGAGGCTTGGTTTGCACTAGACAGTACTGGGGCTGCACCCTGGCAAGTTCCAGCGATACCCACACAGCCCTCTGCTCCCCGCTGAGCCTGACTCTCCAGGCACCCTTGGAGGTGGGAAACAGCCCCAGAGCTGCATGTTGCTCACAGTGCAGTCAGGTATTGAAACAGACTGTAAATAAACCCGGCTATTTACTAGTGTGCATGAGGGCTTGCTCCTCCTGGGAGGAGCAGGGGGACCTATTTACTTCCCCCATTTGTTAATACTGTACAGCTCGAATGTGTATAAACTTCTCATGCAGATACAGAACACAGCATGGTGCCTGTTTGACACGGGCTGATGTATGTTAAGAAATGCTCTTGGTGTCAACAATAAACTGCATCAATAAATCTCTCTAAGCTCCTGTCTAGTAGCTGTCTCTTGGATCTCAACATGTTCACTCTGATGGTAAGACAGAAGAGCAGTGAGGGCTCGCAGCAGACTTAATTGAGTCACTTCTGCTTTCTCCACCTCGCACAGGCCTTTGCTTGGCTGATCTGCTGCAAGCAGAGAGGCAAAGCAGCAGCACATGCACAGCCAGAGTGTAGCAAGGGCAAAGGGGAGGGAGAAACAAGTCAGAGGAGGGGAGGGAAGAAGAGGTACGTCTCCAAAGGGGCATGGTGTGCTGGCAGGGTATTAATGCATGCACTCACCCTCCTGCCACATTCACACAAATCCACCGGGATTTTCAATCCATACTGGCCAGGGAGAGGTAAGACAAGCTTAGGAGACAGAAAAGCAACAGGCACTAGAGACAGAAACACAAACAGCCTCAGACCAGAAGAGCTGCCTCAGCTTTACTTATTCCCGTTTTCTGTTTCATTCACAATCATTTGTTCCTCATTTCCAGTTCAGAGCAGGGCGTCAACAGTGTCCAATGAGTTACAATAGAGGCTGGAGCCTCTCAGAAACCTCATGCCCTCACCCTGGCATGAAGCCAGGAGCTGGCTCTAGGAGACGGGTGACTATCCTGAAGGCAAAAGGGAGGGAGTCATTCACCTCTCTCTGAAACTGCGTACTGGCCATGTCTACAGGCGGCGTGAACACAAACTGAGCCACACTTGGCATTTTCAGTAGGTTCATGAGCTCAGTTGCCCGGATAAGGATCTCCTCAAGGTCCTCCTTGCAGTAAACAGAGGTGACAGCAGGGCTCTGCACAAATGTCCTCATCTTGGACAGGAACATGGACACTCTGCAGGAGAGAAGGACATGGACATCAGCTGGCAGGACCTCTGCACCCAGCAAGGTCACTACTTAAGCCTGTGTACWCCAAAAGACTCTTTTGTAGGTGAACACCAGATGCTACCCACCCCCTCCTCCTGACGCACAGAGCGTTAGTCAGCAGATGAATCCCACTTCCCCAAACCATGCTCCTCCACAGCTTGCTTCCTCTGTCCTGTTTCAGCTTCAGGTTCCATCAGTTGCCAAGCTTGATTATTTAACACTAGCCAACATCTGTGTTTGGACCCATCAGATCTGCACATTTCAGCCCTTTGCCCTTCCCTGCCATCCCTCCTCACCTGGGGATCAAGTCCTGGCTGCGAGCTGCCAGCTTGGTCAAGGTGGCCATAAGGACACTGATGGCGCGGGGTGCATAGCTGGGGGTGCTGGCCAGTGGCCGGAGCTGGGTGATTTCGAATAGCATGGCCTCCAGAGTCTCAAAGAACCGGTTGATCTGCTCCACAGTGCAGCGCTTGTCATAGGACACAGACATGTACTCTCCAATAGCCCAGACCTGAAGCAAAGGCAGATGTCCTCAGGGCAAGCAGAAGGAAAGGGGATTGAATAATTTTTAGGGAATGGCAAATCAGATTAGCTAATGCTAGGACAGAGGAGAGGAAGAAATGGAAGGTGACCAACAGATTGCAGCGCAGTTGGAGCAACCTGTGGCAGAAGCAGGCAGGCCCTGCTTACCACATGGGTGAAGATGGCCTCCTTGTTCTGGATGTTGCTGACTGTTCCTGAGAACTCCAGAATCTCCTTGGACAGTTCCACGATGAGCGCAGGGCGCAGCTTGCAGAGCATCACCAGCTGCGAGCTCAGCACCCTGGAGGAGAGAGATGGGCAGAGCTCAGACCACGGGCAAGGTGGTCAGCACCAAACCAAGAAGGTGCTGGCAGCACCCAGCCACTGGCACAGTGGCTGTACACTCAGGATGTTTCCAGCAGGGCTGAAGGTGCAGTTCCCATTTTGCACCCTCCAAAGATGTGTCGCAGCAGGGACTGGGCCACAACTGAAAAGGTTCCTGGGCTGCCCTGGGATGCCAGGCTGCAGCCAGTGGAAGGGCTGGGAGCTTGGCTGAGCCTCCTGTCACATCTCACCTGTACACGTCATCTTTAAATGCTGGGATCTCATAGAGCTGGTCACTCCTCTGCAGCAGCAGCACCACCAGCTGGTTTATCAGCAGCCCATCTGCAAACTGAAAACCAGCCCTTGCTTCAGCAACACCAGTGACTTCCAGCAGCCAAAACCCAAACTAACCAGCCAGATAAGATGGCTGGCACAGAAAGAGCGTGATCTAGCAGGAGGGGAGCAGTGCACAAAGCAGATATTGGGCACTCATTCTGCTCTCACCCACCTGCTTTACAGCTGGCTGAGAGAACAGTGTGAAGCCTGACACCGCACCATGGACCTTTTCTGTTTCTCCAGATGAAGTAGCCAGCTCAGCACTGGTTCATGCCAGTATTAGACCATCCCACCCTCCCCTCGTGCACCCCTCTGTTGAAGCTGCAGTGTTTTAACACTTGCTTCTATGACTGCTCTTCACATAACAAGAGATCGCCGTGGCACAACTGGGAGCCAAACTTCCCCAAGAGGGCCTACCTCTGCCACCACCCTGAAAAAGAGCTCCAGTAAGACAGGGACAGTCTCTGCACATTGCATGACCCTTGGGCTGCTGGCCAGGGATCCCAGCAGCTGCCGAAGTGGAATCAGCCTGTGGGCAACAGAAAAATAACTGTTGAAGGCTTGTTCCCAGCTACTCTCCTGGATGCCCTTCCCTATCCCCCCACAACACCTTTGAGCGCTTAGCAAAGCTAACACAGGCAAGATCAAATCCACCTCAACCCAGCTGAGAGTGGCTATGCCTTTCCCAGCAATCCCAGTGCTGCCTCCCAGAGCTGGATGGCTGAACCTTGTGGCAGTCTCCTACCTCTCTGGGGCGTCCTCGGGAGCAGACTTGGTGCGGAGAAGATACTGGAACGTGCTCTTGTAGAGAGGATGGCGAAAGGCTTCCAGACAGGTGGCTGGCTTCACAGCTGGGTTGTAGGCAGCCCTCTCAGAGGTAGGAAGAGCAGTTGACCTAGCAGGAGGCACACACAGAACGTGCTGCATTATGAGAATGGGCCAGGGCATAGCTGGAATCCTGAACAGTGGAGTAACTCCCTTTCCACCAAAACAGGGACAGCAAGTTGGTCTAATCCAGGCCCTTTGGAAGCCAGAGAACCAGGATGACAAAAATTATAAGCTCAGACCCCCTGAGCTCAGGCAATAGTTCCAGAATTGCTTCCGTATCACTCCTGGGAAAGGGGAAAATGGCGCTCTGTATCCCTCAGTCACTGAAGCCCACCAACATCTTGCCTCCCTTTTCTAAGCACCCCAGAAAAAGCTGCTAATGGCAGGGAAGACAAGGAAGAGCAGAGGTACAGCAGTGAGAGTCAGTCCCAGTCGTATCCCATCTTCCTGGAGACTCACAGTTCCTAATGACCTCAGGAAGGAACCTCTGTATGCCTCCAGGAGAACAAAGCCAGAAAAGAGGGGTCAGAGCATGGAGGGAAGACCAGGTAGCCCACACCTCCGTGTTGAGGTGGTGGCTCATGGCAGACACTCCAGCATGTGGCAACAGTTTGGAGCTGGATATGGAGATGGGAACGACAACAGCTCCCTGCCCCCAAAGACAGTCGAGTACTGAAGTGCAAGAGCCGGTCACCTTCTCTTCCCATGCACAGCACATTACTAGGAAAACTGGGCTGACATCTGTGCAGCTTTGTGTTAACTGGACAGATTGTAGCAGATGCCTCTTGCTCTGTGACAGCAGCAGCCAGAGGGCAGCTGAGGCTCAGAAAGTATGTACTAGGCTGTGGTCAATGTCAAGACCCTGATTAGCAAGCGAGAGGAAGGGAAGGTAGCGTTACCTCAGCTGGATGTCCAGAGCTGCTGTCAAACAGGGCAGGTCAAGCAGCAAATGGAAGATCTCAATGGCTGTGCTTGCATCCAGCAGAAATGGGAGAAGGTCCACAAACTCAGAGATAAGGGGTGGGCTGTTCCACGCCAGGAACTGCAAGGAACAAGCACAAACTGCTGTACTATCCCTGTTACTCCACCACACACCCAGACGATTCTCACACTGTGACCAAAAGGGACAGGGAAGGGAAAGTCACTTCTGAAAAGCAAAACCAGAGAAGTTTGAGGGTTTGGTCAAAACCTAGGAGGCTGCTGGAAGCTCAACACAGGCATCTGGCAGCTGGTTCAGTGGCTGGCAAGCTGCAACTTATTAAACTTTTCCAGAAACAAAGTGCTGTGTTCACTGTGCTTCCCAACCCACTGGCAGTAATACTAATGCAGACTCTCCTCTACTGCCAGGGCTAATCACACCCAGAACCCTCCTCCCTCTTCAAACACACCTGCTTTTACAACAGTCCTTCTTGCCCATCCTTCTTGCCTATGCTCTCCCTAGCACTGCCATGGAGGGACATGGGGGGCTCTGGGGTGCACTGAAAGGCAAACAGAAGGTTCTGGGGCACAGAAAGGAACGTGCAGCAGGCTCTCTCCTGTGCTGCTCCAGCAAGCTGTACCTTGAAGAGATTTGGGAAGCTCTGCCTGAATATGCTGGAGGTCTCAGTGAAGAGCTGGGTGTTGTCTTTGCAGAACTGGACAAATTCGAAGGCCAGTGATGGGTTGTGGAAGAGCTGAGCTGGGATATCAGTGAATAAGTGTTTGTAGATTGCATCGGAGTCCACAGCTGCCATTTTGCCTGGGAGGACACAGCACGTTGCTGAACACAGCCCACCCAGCAGCCCTGCCAACACAGGCTCCCAGGGCTAAGCTAAATCTGGATTATGTTTTTCTAAAGAGCACAGGACAGCCCAGCTCCTGGGTGTCCTGGAGTGGGATCACCCATCCCAGAACACAGCCAATGCTGAATTACCAACTCAGGCAGCCAGCAAACTGCCAGGACAAAAGGCTGTGCTGAGAGTATGCAAGACTAGACCATGGAGGAGGGGGCGAAAGCTGATGACTTACCGTGGTTCAGGAAGAACTGGGCAATGGGCAGCAGTGCCCTGGCATAAGTGGCATCCCCACTAACTCTGCCGTGCAGGATTTTCAGGAAGGAGACTGCACGATACACGTAGGAGAAGTCCTGTTTGCAGATGATGTCCATGATTGTCACCGCCTCAATGAGACACTGCAAGAGAGCAGAGAGTCACATCAGAGCAGGGGAAGTGACAACTCCAGAGCTTCAGCCCCACCTCTGCATGCTTACAGCCTTCTGCAGGTCTCCATCATCTTTCTTCAGGGGTCCTGCCAGAGAAAGGAGTCCAAGTTAAACTTTGAGTCCAAACAGGAACATTAGGCTGTCAGTTTGAGCACTAACCCAGATTTCAGGACAGGTGGGAACACATACTGATCCCGATTCCAGGCTAATGAGAACCAAGTTCCACAGCTCCCCCTGCAAATCAAGGGTAGGAGGCAGAACATGGCCATTGCCTCCAAATCCCTCCCAACACCCCAGCTCAGGGCTGGTCAATGACTTGCACCAGCAGCTGCAACTGGTCCCATGCCTAAAGCCTGACTGTGGACTCTAGGGAGTGAGATCCCAGCCCAAAGAGGCAGTGAACCAGAAACATTTTCAAGAACACTACCAAGACGGCTCCAAGGAGGGTTCATGGCAAGACTCACGCCGGTTGCTCTGCTCAATAAGCCTCTGGCAGTACTCGAAGGCTTTCTCCCGCAGACGGTCCTTTGGGGGAAGCAGGCGACTAGATGTGGATGTAGTTGAGACCATGGACGTAACAGACCTGTCCGTTCCTGATTTGTCATCTACAGAATAGAGGTTACCATGTATCAGCTCACGTCATGGGCAGTGTAACCCATACAGCTACCCAGCAACAGCAAGGAGCTGTCTGTCCCCAGGTGCACTGTGAAGAAAAGGAAGCTGGGGAAGAAGGGACTGTTACAAGAACACGAAGGAGATGCTGTCTCCCACCACCCAGGCCTTTTTTCTCAGGGACTCATGGGGTTTTGCCTGAAACCAGGGGACTCACTGAACTTCCTCGTGGAAGGATCAATAAGGATCAGTCAGGAGGTTTTGTGATATTCCTTCCTAAAGTTTCCCTGATCCTAGTCCAAGGGCTCTGAACTCTTGCCCATATTTCTGCCACTTGCTGGGTTGCTGGTGCAGCCACCTAATCATCTCAGAGCACACACCCCTCTTGGGGGTGCAGCCCACACTGGCCTGCAGCCCTTCAGTTCGTACCTGAATTAGGGGTCTTCAACCCCTTGCCCCCATAGCACAGCAGCCAATTTCGCAGCATGGAGAAGGCTTGCACGTTGAGCCACTGGTCCTGTGTGTAGTACTGACCCACTGAGAGCACTGTGAAGAAGTCTGTGGCAATGGCACCATCCACCTCTGTGACAGGACCAGGCTGCGAGAAAAGACACAGCAGGTCAGATCCCCAGGGAGAGGCTAAGTGAGAAGGCAGGGAAAACTCCACTGAGCCCACGGAGACAAGTAGCCGTCATTTATATGTACTATGGGACCTGCAGGGGGGCAGTTATCCAGAGAGAGAAAAGCCAACTGTGTTGGATCCTTTTCCCCAGCTGAAATACTCCAAACTTTCCCCCTCCCTCTGACACAGGCCTCATTTGCAATCAGCTTTTACTCCAAGGTACGTGGTTACTAAAAGACTCTCCCCTCAAAACTAGTTCAAGGATCAAAGCTCTGGCTCTACAGCAGAACTCCTAAATCTTGGAGCTATAAATACCCCTACTTTGCTTTCCTATATGTCTTGACCACTTACCCCACAAAAAGTGTCAAAGAACAGCAGCACTTCTAGGTTACCACTTCCCAAAAGAAGCTGATTCTGGGAACCCAAAACAGCAGGTAACTGACTAACAAATGCCCCTGTGAGATGACCAGGGCAACTCAGCACTTACCTGTCTGGTTCTGGGATTGGAGAAGAAGCCTCCAGAGGGCTGAGCGACTCCTTGCTGAATACTCGCATACCTCAGCCAGTCAGCCATCTTTTTACTGACTACATTGGTCTGCTCTGTACAAGGAAAGTCACAGGGTCATTGCTAGATCGGGCAGAGAAGCAGCCTCTGCAACATAGCCCTGCTACCCCTCAATTGCTGTGCTTTTCCTTCAGCCTAGATCACTGTCTCTCTGATGCAGCAATCAGTACAGAAATTGGTACCCCAAGGTGGATGCCCTATACTCCTCCTCATACTACTTCAGAGTCCAGGATCGTTCACACTCATTTCAGAGCTCTGTGTCCTTTTCTCACTCCTAGCCACTGAGCCAGTCTCATTATTGTTTTGTCTGTTTCCTCAGACAAAAAGTCAGGGAGTGAGTGCTGGAACCAAGGACTTCTAGTACCAGATCAGTCAAGAGGTACTTGTGCCTTTGTCTCCATCCACAGCTGCTATTAGGAGGAAGGTGCAAAAATACTGTCAAATCTATTCAGGCAGTGGCTGGCTTCAGCTCTGCAGACAAAGGCATAAATCCCTCACAGAGAACACGCAGAAGCTAAGGCAGGTAATCCTGCCTGCTCAGCCAGCCCATATACACCCTGGCCCAGTGTCCTCCCCAGAGCTTCTCCTGCATACTGTGCCAACATATGCAAACCTCACAGGAAACTCCCAGAAACAGACTCTTGCTTACAACACAACTCCTCACCATTTTAAGCCTGGAATGCTCTCCCCCAGTTTACTCACCAGGGCATATCGCTCACCACTACCCATACAGTCCTGCCTCTCTTACGAAGAGTAACCCTAGTTGTTTTTGCTGCTCTCTCAAACAGATACACAGGCATGTCTCTGTTTCTATCCCTCACTTTGCTTGATACTGTTCAGGATAGCTACAATTTCACATTCCTACTTCATCTGGAGACCTTAGCTGGGATACATGTTGCTGTGATATAAATCCATACAGAACAGAGACTCTGGGCCCCAGAAGGGGCCAAAGCAGCTGAAGGCCCAGTCCCATTTTTGAGTGGTGGAATACAGCTCGCCCAGTAAGTTCTTTTTCCTTGTGGCAGAGATCTCACTTTTAACAGCAGTTTCCAAGTTCTACTCCTAGCCAAAGCCTTCAGAGAGCCTTCTGATCGCTATACAGATCACAGCCAGACAGTAATCTCAGGCCTTCCTATATATTTACCTTCAGTTAGAGATTCTGGTGAAAGACTGATGACATTTGACAGGACAGGAAGAAGGCACCGAGCACTCTGACCCTCAGGCAGTCTCCTTTCAAGGACTTTTACAACACGCTGCCCGACAGCAGACACTTCAGCCTTATTTCCCTTAAAAATAAAGCAGAGATAAAGCTAGGCAGATAATCTTCTACTAATGCTAGAGACCAATACCAATCAAACTCTGCCATCACGCACCAATACCAATGTCAAAAATAAAAAGAACTCACAGCACAGGCTATTTTACCACATCTTACAGAGATCTTCTGCAATGTGAATTCACAGATCCTAGGAAGGGAGAGTACTTTGATGGAGCAACAGGTTTGTGGACAAACATCACCTGAAGTGGCAATTAACAACTGCAGTGGATGTCTTCAAATTAAACACTACTTTGATCCATCAATTCTAGAGCAGAGAGTACTAGCACTAACTACTCCCCATGTGGTCAGTTTGCTAGCTCATTTGTTAAAATAGAAATTTATAAACAGAAAATGGACTGTTGTAACATGTTCTAGGACTCTCTGGTTAGTCCATATCCTCACAATGTGGAAAATAAAGCAGCTTCCTCTTTTGGAGGCTGTTATGGCTGTGGCTCTTAAGATGCTGTCAAACCCTTCTGTCCAAGGCGACTTTGTTAAAGATGAGAGTTGGACCCAGACTTTTGACAGGTTTTCTTTCCCTGTGAACGTCATCAGGCCAACAAAAAGTAAACCTCCTCTGGGGCTCAGGGTCTTGGATAGCTGGCTGCTGAAGGCAGTGAACAAACACCAATCTCTGACACTCCCCATCTAATAGTCAGATTTGTAGCAAATCACTAGAAGCGATTAGGAGATTGCAGGCAAGCTTCCAGTGAGGAATTTCATGTGGGAACCTCACCCATGACTGGGGCTACTTTCTGGGCTTCTCTCGTGAATAGACGTGGATAAATCAACCAAAGCAACATACAGACAAGGAAGTTTAAAGTTTGGGGACGGGGATCTGTGCAGTGAAGGAAAATGGAAGAGACAACCCCGCTCCTCCTGCAGATACATTGCTGCAGCCCACTGCAAATGATGGGGCTGCTTATGTGTGTTGCTGACACATGTCTTGTTGCTCAGAGGAAAACCAGACTGAACTCAAATCAATGGCACGTTTCCAGCTCCTAATGCAACACCAGAAGCTGTGTTTTCTGGAGAACCAAAAGCTTTACAAAAAGAACATCAGCTTTGCAGAGCCAAGCGGGGCAGGGGGGCAAAGAGAGGGAGGATGATTTCCACCCGAAGCAGTGACAAATGAAAATATGCAGAACATGTTTTTAAAGGCTCTGCTGAAGTGTGGCTGTTTTCATGAGTGAGGCTGCTGCTCACTGCATGTTAGAGAAGTGATACTGAAATGGCTAAAACATAACACGTTTTAGTAACATCAAAAATTGATGAAAATCTCTTAATAGTTTTAGTTGTAATCTAATMAAAATTAACACACAGGGTATGTTTTTGCATTGTAGAACTGCAAGACAGTCTCAAGGCTGGGTATGGGAGAGAGGTGCTTTGTAAGGCAGCACATAAGTAATACGTCGCTGTTTTCTGTTTCTATGTTTTCATTTCCTCTAGCTAAGTAAGACTCAGAGGAGTAATCAGAAACGTAGGAGGCATTTCTAAGCACATGGTGAAACTCAGAATAAGTTTCAGAAGGGTTCAGGAAAATATTTTACCTTTAATAGGCACAATAATAGTAAAAGAAGAAGTAGAAGGAAAAAAAAAGTTTCCAGCTTATTCCCCAGAGGGCAGTCAATGCAGGCAGCACTCAAAACAGGAAGGTCCTCATGTTTTCTTCTCCATGGAGAATCTAGATCTTTGAAGCACCATCCACATTTATAGCCCTACATGTTTTATAGGTTCTACGTATATTTTTTTACATTTGAAAGCCAGTGCCATAAAAAGAAAAAGTAACGGTAATAAATTCAATCTCAAATCTTTTGCTCTACAGGTTCAAGCAGCCCTGACTTGAAGTCTATTATAGCAGCTAGCACTAAAATGTTCCTTTCTGCTCCCAGGTAGTTACAAGCCTACTTGAGGCCCTCAGTCTGTACACAGCACAACTTTAAGCAGTGTTTGTTATCAAGTACTACACACAAAAAAGTTACAATTTTTTCCTACACAAAGCAGAATAATTAGGTTCCTTAAACGAACATGGAAATGCTTCTGTTTTTTTCCTAGATACTTTCAATGGATTTTCACTCTCCTTGAGCTCAGCAAACAGGGAACAATCAGAAAGCAAATCCATGTTTATCGATATGGATAAGATTTCTGACTTGACAGGTCATTTACCTGAGCCAAAAGGATGGAGGACACCAGGCTCAAGAGCTTTGTATCTTGAACCTCATCACAGGAGAGGATCAGGTCATTGCAAGGCGACATCTCTCTCAGGATAGCAGCACATAACACCTGAATCTGCTCAGGGCACTTAGACGAACACAGCACTGTCTGCAACAGTTCCACAAACTTGCCATCTAGCCTGCAAGAGTCACAGTAAAGCATCACTGTAAGGCAAGAAAAGATTCAGAGATTTATTTCCTGCATATTCTTGGTCTTGGGATGATCTCCCTTGACAGTGACCCTGACTAATGCCATCATATAATCTCCACTTCTGAATCTTGTTCCTCAGCGCAGCTTGAAAGAGTGCTCAGTGATGCAAACGCTTGTTACCCTCACTGCAAAAGGAGGTAGGCTCCTTCTGCTTAGCAACGGGGAAAAAAAGGCAAAGAGGGGCTTTACATGTATATCGAGCTCAGTGTTTTCAAAACAGGGTAGTTTTTTTAAAGCATTAAGCCCCCCCCCCCCCTTTTTTTTTTTTTTTTTTTTCCGAAGAAAGTAACGCTTTGCTTCTTGCGAACATCAGAGAGACACAAGGCCACTCACTTGCGGGGGTACTTGGTGGCAGCGACGGTGAGGTGCAGCCTCTGGAGACAGTCCACGGCCTCGGGGCCCAGCTCCGGGCCCTGCAGGAGGGCGGCGACGCGGGAGGCGAATCTCCGCAGCTCCTCCTCCCGGATCTCCCTGGCGGGGGCAGCGGGCATCGGGACCCCGGCCGCGGCCCCTCCACTCGGGGCCAATTCCCGGCCCTCCACGGAAGCCCAGGGCTGGAGGGGTGCACCCACCACCCCCCCACCCCGGTGAGGCAGCGCCGAGGCCCGGCTCCCTCCTCACCCCTGCCCCGACCCCCACCAGCCCCAGGCCCGGTACCTCCGACAGGACCCCGGCCCGCCCCGAGGGAGTCCTGCCGCCCTCCCCCAGTACCTCAGCACCCACCCCAGGATGTCAGCACCCTTGCCGGTGTTCCAGCCCTCCCAGTACCTCGCCTGCTTGAGGAAGCTCTCGGCCGCCGCCGTGAACATGCCGGGTATTCCACCGCTCCCTCCGCCTCGGTGCGCGGCCAAAGCGGCCCCCCAGAGGCGGGCGGTCCGGCCGGGCCGGCTCCGGAGGAACGCGGCTGCTGCTGCACGAAGGTTCCGCCAGCCAGGGAAGTTCCGGCGAGGCAGGAGCACAGCTGCTCCTAGCCCTGGGGAAACTGGGCCGGATCCTGCCCGCAGAGAGGAGGGGAGAAGGGGTAATGGCAAAATCCTCTCTATTGGCTGTTCATTTATTATTTCAAGATGCTACTGCTATTATTCTCCACCTCAGGAGTCTGAGGTGAAGCTTGGCTCTGAGGCCATCCTGCATGGCATGAAGGAGAGCAGCTCTCGGGACTCAAACCTATGGGAAACACCACTGCATGGCAGAGACATGGCAGAGTTTGGGGTTTTAAGAGCATGACAATAAAAGATGCCGTACTAGCCTTCCCTGCAACCCGTTCAAAAAAACCAATGCTTTCCAAAAAGGGCAAGGGGTGTTAAAAATGGCTGCTCAGCAGGTGGTCTTCAGACCTTCCAAAAGGTTAAAAAGGCATTAAAATTTCCCCATTACAAACATCTCTCCTCCTGACTGCTAACAAGCCTGAAGCTCTCACTGCCAAGCTGTGCATGACCCTGCAGGGAGGAGATGTCTTGGGGCTTTGCCCTTTGGTACTTCTCTGCCCTGTGCCCCCCTGGCATTAAAGTTCATTAACAGCGTGCCTTAGCAATTAGCCAGCAGAGCATCAGCTCCCTTTTGCCCTCCGAAGACACAACAGCATCCATCATCCCAGCTGTTAACAGTCAGAGCTATTGCAGGCAGCAGGCTGAGGCACAGAGAGGGCACAAGCACGAGCATTCAGATTTTTCCCTGCACATCTTCTCCTGCAGCTGGGGCAGAAAACATGCCAGAGATGATATGACAATTTTAAAAGATGCCCCCCAAAATGGCTCTGGCTGAATATCTTTGCTACACTGTGTACAATTTTTTTTTTTTTAATCAGTAGTCAAATATAGCTTCTTTATGTCAACTGGGGTCTTAAAGTCATTCTAAGCTCCAAAATTGAATAGCAATATCTTTTTGTTTAGTCAAAATAAACCCTGAACTTAAAGTGTAGCTCTGTTAGGAGGACAAGGGAGGAAAAACCCAACTATAAGGTAGGTGGATAAAGAACTATTTTCTGACCTCATATGCTTAAATGAAACAATTATAAATTACAGGGAAATACACGGAAATAGTTTGTCTTTCAAAATAACCATGTTTCACTTCATGACAAAAGGAAAGCTAGAGTTGGAGTAAGAGTTTATAATCCCCAGGGGAAGCATTACAGATCTCAAACACACACACGTACATATGTTCACCCTGCTGCGAGTTAACAGCTTCCCAAACAACTGACAAGGGATCAAAAGCAGGATATCTGTGAACTCTAAAACAGTGCAAGGTGTCCAGACATATACTTCCCTCCTACAGAATTTAATGAAAATAATAAAAGGGAAAAAAAAATACTAAAACACTGTCCCCTCACATTGTGAGAAGGGGTAGACTGCACAAGACAAACTGCTGCAGGAATCTTAACACCCCTACGATACTACACTGGAAGGATGCAAGTCTGTCACTCAAAAGCAGCAAGCAATTTCAGGGCATTTTCTCTTTCATATATAGTTTTATTTCTGGTTATAGAAACAAATGCTAAGAGGAGAAGCAACATTCCCCAACCACATACATCAAATTAAGGTAACAGAACAGAACAGTTAAAATAAATGAAAAAAAAAAAAGTAGAAATTTAAAACTTTGTTATAGCTTTAAAATATTAACGTTCTTGATACATTAGAAATCACATTCAAATCTCAAATTACTTAAAAAAGTATGGCTCCATATTAAAAAACAAAACAAAAACCAAAACCACTGTATCCCATTTGATGTGGAAATGCAGGTCCTGCTCCTCAGATGCTCGTATTTGCTGTCTCCTCTGGTGAGCAGCAGCCTCCTCAGCACAACCAGGATGCTCTCCCACCCATCGTGGGAGCCACGGTCTGCCTGTGCAGTTAAACATCTCACAGGAGCAGTGCTGCAACATGGCCAGATAAAGATGAACTTCACATCCATTGCCCCAGATGGAGCTTTCCCCCTTGGGATACGCACCTGCTTTTTAAAAAGCACTGATAACAAAAAAAAGTCACAAAAAATACTTTTGTTATCAGCTGTAAAAAAACCCCCCACAAAACCCAAGACATCTGGCTGGAGGTGTCTTATACAGGCAACACCAGGAACTGAAATGCAAGCATGGCTTTAGTTCCCCCATCCATCCCCATCTTTAAATTAAGTGCCAAATCTAGGTGAAAGGGGTAAGGCTCCCCCAGATCTCTGTAGCAAAACACTTCTGTCAAGCCATTGAGGTATTTCAGGTCCTCGGCTCACTGCAGCCTTCCCCTAAGGATTCAGTGGGAATGCGTATCTGCAGAACTGGGGGAGATTCAGATTTTTTWTTTTTTTTTTTTAATTTTTTTTTTTTTTTAAAGCAAATATTCAGAGTTGGATCTGAATTTCCAGCTTTACCATCCATTGCTTACATACATCTTTTGATTTATCCTTAAACAGCTTTTAACAGTCCTTTGGATAACAGTCCTTTGGATAGCTACAGACTCTTAAACGCTCTTTTTGGCCACGCGGAGGTTGGCTGGCAGGCTGGACAAGGCCAGTCTCATCGCAGTACAAACGGCATGTCCAGAACCCAAGACAATATATGGTCTTGTAAGATTTTTGTATTTTAAAGCCATTCCATTTTCTGTATCGGTATATTTGAATTAGATTTTTTTTTTTTTT
>JAYKAV010001665.1:948589-1004834 GCA_035582835.1 Phoebastria nigripes
GAGATAAAGCAAGTTTAGGTTTACAGTAATTCATTTGCTAGAGAGCCAACTTGCCTACTTAGCAGCCTGCCCACCTCCGAAAGGCGGCATATAAATAAGCAGAACATTAGGATGTTCTGCACCAGACTTTTAGCAGCAAGGCAGTGAAACAGAAGGAAATCTCACTTTTTCTGCTCCGTTTAGATCTCATTTTTCTTCAGCTAACAGACATTTCTCCTCAACCTTGCCCTTAGCTTTAAGGAAGGCTCTGTTTCAGACTGCTTTAAGTGAAACCGAGTGGGGGTAGAAGCAGGACTGAAAGGTCTAGATCATGGCAAAGGTGCCAGGGTCTGGGATACTGGCTGCATTGCTTAACTCGGCGGCAGACACGAAGCAGTAACCAAATACTAGGGGAAATCTGGTTTTCACAAGGGCTGTTTTCTGCTGAGGAGGAAAGCTGTTTCCTTTCACTGCTGCTATTCTGGTTTCTCTTCTTACCACCAATCCTGTCCTCCCTTAAGTATCAAAGCCCGACCACCGGACAGTAAGCAGAAACCACGGTGAAGCATTCACTCAAGTCCTTACAGAGAAAGGAATTTCTACTTCTGGAAGAGCAATTAGGATTAGGAAGCCAAGTATCACCTGCTTTTAAGATTAATTCTCAAAAGGCCCAAGTGGATCAAAACACACACTTCTGTGAATTTAGTGATCCTCGTGGAGTTAAACCACGACTGAAATTTGGCCAGTTAGGTAAAATATACTCCCTGTGAATGGGAACATTAGAAAAACACTTACGCATTTGTTTTTAGGGGGATATACGCACCTCATGCCCCATGAAGAGATAGAAGCATCATAAAAGGAGAATAACCTCACCACAGAGAAAAAGAAACTATTTCATAGTGCCCCGGTGTTAGCTTAGCCACCTGACAGACAGACAGGAACTCCTCAAACTTACAGCATCCTCATGGACCCTCCATTAATTTCCTCTGTTAGAAATGAGGTCCCATTACTTACAGAGCAGAACCTGTAAAGAACTCCCTGATACTGCATCTAGAGATAATTTGAGGCAAGAAAGCTTTCATTAGTGCCATTTGGGGGATTTTCTTGCCAGAAACGCAGCACGGACTGGGGTTGCTGAAAGCGTGACAAAGCTAGAAGCAGGGCTCCTACACAAGGAAGATGCAAGTCCCAAGTCATCTCTTCTGCTCTGTGAGAGGAATGAAAGCAATCATTGAAGTAAAGCTGCTTCTACCAGCTGCCCACATTCATTACAAAAATAGGTGCATCGCTCTTTTAGAATCAGTGCCTGGTGCGGGAATTTACCAACATACTGTATAAAAGTCTGTGTAAAGTACCATTTAAGAGAAAGAAATAGTCATGGACCATTTATATATCTATATTTACACACACACTCACACACACACATTAATAAA
This sequence comes from Phoebastria nigripes, assembly GCA_035582835.1. Lineage (NCBI taxonomy): Eukaryota > Metazoa > Chordata > Aves > Procellariiformes > Diomedeidae > Phoebastria > Phoebastria nigripes. The sequence goes on from JAYKAV010001665.1 coordinate 950,002, forward strand.
TATAAATTTTATGTTTACACAGATCTAATTTAATATTCTCTGAAAGAAGTATTTAAAGGGTTTCTTGCTTAGCTGCCACCCACGAATTGTCAATGGTTTCTTCTACCTTGAGCGCGAAGGGGTAGACTTGGCACAACTACCCTCAGGCTCTGAAACTTAAAGTGACACATAAGGAGAGGACCAGCCATACATTCTGAAGAGTTTTAATTCAGTGTTGGTAAATTGAAAAGGTATCAAAAGAATTTTCTAAACATATAAATACAAAGGTTAAAAGTTGATTAAAAATTTGGAATTTAAATATAGTGCTCCAAGAAAACCAAGTATCTTTCAAAACATCTTGCTCAGGCCAAAGTAAAATGCTCACTGCTGTATTACTGCCCTGTGAAAGACAACCTAACAGAGAAAGCCCACCACAATAGCTAGGTATTTTCCACTGCTGAATATTATATATGCATATATCCACACCCCTGTGCACAAACACATGTGCTGTCCTGCAAATAACCCCCTTAGCAGACAGAGAAATGCTGATCTAACTAATCACAGCCAAATAGCCGCTAGGCAGCTGCAGAGAGGCACTCCAGCACAAAGTCACAGCTATGTTTTGATCAGGTCCAGATCAAAATGCAAAAAAGCATCACTTCCCTCTCCCATCAGTTCCAGCAATCCAGATGACCTTGTAGTGTAACCATTTTCTGCAGCACAGCTGGCTCCATTGTAAGCTACACTTTACGACAGTAGTGTATGCTATAGTAGCAGCAGCTTTGGCATAATTTTTCACCCAGAAGGAAACAAAGTTACATGACTGAACAATCTGTTGTACAACTGCAACCTAACACACAGATTCTCACCAGATGCAGACCTTTAAGCAACGGCATTAAATTAGGAGTTGGATTAAAGGACTCTGGAGTTGACAGAAACAACTACAAATAGAAGGGAAAAACGGTGATGGGGAGCAGAAACAGGAGCTGCCTGAGAGACCAGCTGGCAAGGGAAGACAGATCATTTGCTGCAGGATGGCATTTGCAAACTCAAAAGCTCAGTGTGCAGCAAGGACAAAACTATGAAGCTAGTCATGTTCCTTTAGAGGTTCATTCTTAATGCCCTAGTCCAACTTATTAGCAGCAGGATTAAAAAACCTGGAAGATTTTGCATCAGGGTAGAAACTCAAGGCAAGTTCCCCATTGGATTGAAACTATCATTTGATAGGGTAAAGCACAGACATTTTTAAAAGCAATCAGGATCCTTCAGCACTGCCTCTTGTTCAAAAAGCTCCAAGACCCAAGCTGATGCTCTTCCTTGGAAGAGCGGGACGAGATGGTTGCATATGTACGAAAGCAATCCAGAATATTTCCAGCTCACTTTGCAACTCTTGTTTCTTACACTTACGTTTGTCTTGCAGCAAGAGACCAAACAGGTACTGGGCTGTACTTGCAAAAGTGTAGCTAGCAGGCCAAGGAAAGTGATTCTTCTCCCACTCCATCCAGCACTTGTCAGACTGTATCTGGAGTATGTTGTGTTCAATTTTGAGCTCCCCAGCACAAGACAGACAGGGACCTTCTGCAGCAATTCCACCTGATGCCCTGGGGGCTTGAGCTCGTGATGTACAAGAAGGGACCAAGACAACCAGGTTGGTTCAGCCTTAAGAAAAGAAAGCAAATGGGGAAAGTCTTACTGGTGTCTTCAACTATCTATCTGGAAGATGCAGAGAAAGTAGAGCTAGGCTCTTCTCAGAGGTGTGATGTGATAGAGCAAGAGGCAATGAACACATGCAGTTGCATGGGAAATTCTTCTTAGATAGCTGAGAAAGTTTTCACCTCATGGGTGGTCAGAGTGGAACAGGGACCAGAGTCATGGAACCTCCATCTCTGGAGACATTCAAACCTCAGCTGGACAAGGTCACAGCAACATGATCTAGTTGGACCTGCTCTCAGCAGGAAGTTATAGCAGAGACCTCCAAAGGTTTCTTCCAACCCAAGTTATTCTATATTTCTACACAGCTACAACTGGCCAATGGCAGAGACAACAAATAGAGATTTGATCTTCCCTAATACTGCGGTTTTATGTGATCTATGTTTATCACAGTGATAAACTATAAGTCATAGTTTAAACCTCAGAAACAAAGACAGAACAACCAACCAGCTGGAATTTAATCCTTAGACGCAACAAACTTGAAGAAACAGCTTTTGATCCTCTATGAAAAGGTACAGAACTATTGCTAGATTAAATCCTTGTCCAAGATCCCCAAACCTAGGTATGGCGGGGAAACGTTTCTCCTTTCACCCTACGTTTTGACATTCATTTACATGCTAGCATGCAGAGTGATACCAAATACCTCACTGGGAAACTCCCTTGCTAACACAGATGAAAAGCTCTAACATCAATTTAACATCCCCAGGAGTCAGTGAAAAGTGTTCCACATCACATTGTATGAAAGCTCAGGTCAGACGCTTTCACTTGCTTAGATATAGGTCCCTATAGTCTTCTGTGCTTCAAGTTTTATTTTACTGCTGAAAATTATTTATTTCCCTACTGAAAAAAGGGGAAAAAATGTGGAAATTAACTCTGAATGACAGTTCTAAGTCAGTACACAAGACAGATGTCTAAAACATGCAAAACCAAGTTTACTCCCCCCAAAATCTGAAGCCAGACCATGACATTGATTGCAGAAGCACTATAAAGGCTTCAGCTGTTATTTAACTATTTCTTTCCTCTTACAAAGCTCTACATGTCTCTGAAAATACACTCCTGAACAAGCTGTGCCCAACAGTAACACGTCTAAAACACAACATGAAGATTAAATACAGGGTGAACACATTAACCTTTCTCAACCTGCTCTGGAGCCCTATGTATCCCACTGGTATTTTCATCCTTGAGTCCTTGGGCAGAGCTTAATGCAAGGTGCTGCTCCTGTCAGTGGATAAAAATGACTGGATATGCTACAGGGGACAGCGTTAATGGTATGGGGGAGGGAGGAATATGGGAAGAAAAAGAAGTTGAAAAGAATATATGAGCTAATCATGAACTTCAATTCTGTGCTCAGCACTGTGTTGTGTTATCACTAAATCAGATTAAATTATCTCACTGTAGAAAGCTTCCTGTATCACAAGAGCCAAGGTCAAGACAAAACAATAACTAAGGCATTCCAGTGGAATAAAACCAAGAACAACTGCATTCAGCTTCTGCAAACGGAGGCAACAAAAGTTGCTATAGACTGACCCCAATCAAAGTAAAATTAGTCTTTGTCATTGCCTAGGGGGGGGGGGGGTGGGAGGAAATCAATAGGGAATGGTAAAAAGTGAATTCACACATTAAGAACTCAGTTTTAAAGTTTTCCCAGGTCCAAGTTATAGCAGGTTAAATATTCAACATGCCTTGACCTTTGTTATACAGACAGCAGAAGATGCAGTGAAGCCTCCTACTCCTCTCCCCCTCAAACCTCCCTCAGTTAATATAATTGAGGACATGAAATGCAACTTTTTAGACAACAAAAACAAGTTAGGCAATCAATTTAAAAATAATCCAAATACTGCATATAACCACTAAGGTAATATTTTCTTTCTAGTTGAAGGCTTAATTCTACCATCACATTAATTTTCATTCCTCTGCAGCGCTCAAAACTGAAAGCCTGGGGAATCAGGACTGATACATAAAGAGTGGTGCTGTCTTCCAGACTGAGCAGTGTGTTGAAAGAATTAATCTGGAGGCCTGAAACAAGATGTCCCCATCTCATGTGTTCCAGATGAGGACCACGTTTTTCCACAGCTCTCAACAGGATTTAGTAAGAACTGTTATTTTACCTAGTATCAGGCAATGACATAGGCAATGTATAGGCAAACCTACAAAAAAAAAATTTCAAGTGGCATGCCTACTTCCTACAGTAGCAGGGGTATGCAGCAGACTGATAAAGCAAAAATCCTCTGATAGAATGAACTGACAAGTTCCAGGCACCTCAAGCAGAATGGGTGAACAGATCAGAGATATTTGCTTATCCTCAACTCACACTTTAACCAGCAGGCATTGAGAGCCACAAAAGGAAGAGTGAGAAAGTGTTATTCTGTTCTCAATACTGAGGAGGCAGATCTATACACACAACCTGAGGATGGACTTCCAAGAGGTATCTATAAAGCAGCAGCCGGTGTATGAAACACCATGATTCAGCTGACATATTTCTATGATGCTGGACAAGTTTACAGAAGTTTAGGGCCTAATTATTTAGACTTTCCAAGAGAAAAGCAGCAGTAAAAAATCCACAAAACTTTGGCAGCTTCACATCCTGAACAGTATTCCGTTGGTTGCTCATCTTACGCTGACTTCCAATGTACTGGAAACCCAAAGACTCCTCTGCTTCAGGAAAGCTCCCTAGCCTCAGGGCTGTTTCAGGGGCATGCCTGTATCTAAACCAGCAATCACCAGCAGTAATGATTAATCACAGATAAACTATGCTGCACTCTCACTTGTGCATTCTTCCTTGAAGTCCATTTTATTGAATTCTGGCTTTGAAAAGGCTACAGAAAACAGAGCTAATCCGTGTGCTTTTCTGCTATCACCTAGCAGGAAAAGTGACAGCTGGAGGCTGGCCTGCTTCAATTACTTTGTAGTCTGTAACAATCCTCCTTCACAAAATCATTTCAAAGTACTAAAATCCAATCTAATAACTTGTCACCAAAGGCACACACCTAAATTATGAAAGCCTAGCTGTAGATAAATGAACTGTCCTGAATATTTTGTGTGTAACTGCAGAAAGCAACTGCAAATCATGAGACCAAGAAGTTCTGTCCTTCTTTCAGAAATATTTCTCACAAAACAATTGGCTTGAGAATAAAACATGGCTAGGTGTTATTCAAGCAGTGGGACTTGGTGATTGAACAAGATTTGGCAAAGAGAAAGGAAACCTAGAAGGGAAGAAGTGTTGCCAGCTGTTACCTTGTGGATTTCCTCTCCCTCCCCAAATTCCAGCAGACATTGAACAGTTGTGCCTTACTCCCTTAATCCCCACAGACATACTGAGAGTATCATTTACTGCACATGAGGAAATCTTTTTGCAACATGTTTCTGCAGTGGGCTTGCCTCTCTGCTCTGCAATAGCATTGTCAGACTGTACAAGACAGCAACCTAACAATAAATCAGTACAGATAGGGGGATAACCTACCAAAGGCACATCCCATCCCTCTTAAGTCTCTTTTGCCATTACCAAAGCCATAACATTTTCTAAATTAAAAGATCTCTGCTGTGCTGCCAGAAGACACATTAGCCAAGGGGATCGCAAACAGGTGTAAAACCAAAGGGGTTAGCTGGAGGCTATGCAGAGGTTGATTTCTTTGCCAGTCACAAGGCGTCACACACCCACTGTTCCATGTGGCTGAAGTGACTCAAATCTGCTCTACTCGTAAGACATACTTGTCCTACATGAAGAGCCTGGAATACAGTTTGAGTAAAGGCCTCCTCGTACTGGCCAACCCAAATGGTCCTCAAGGGAGGAGAGATGGGAGAAAGAGCCAGGCAATGAAAGGAAACCGCCAAATTCCTTTTGGAAAAACCTGTTTAAGACCACCAGTGACTTTTGCCACATGGAAAATAAAAGGCCTCTTTTGCCTTGGTCTCTACACTTACAGAATTTGTATTAAACACTGTATGAACTCTGCTGCCTCTCACCCCAGCTCTCAACTTCCCTCTCAGAAGAATAACACAGGAGCTTTGGTGTTAGCCATGGCAGAGGGTCAGTGACAGACTCCTACCCAGCCCTGGCCGCCTGACCATCGTCCATCTAGTTGAGGACCACACTACCAACAGGAGGTGAAGGCAGACTGCTTTAGTGCAGAAGACCAACCAATGTTTTCTCAAGTTCACAGAGACAGTGGCAATGTCTTCACCTACAGTGCTATTTTGAACAAAACCTGGTGCTCCAGAACAGGATGTGATCACTCAAATGCACACAGAACCTTTTGGAGACACCCTTCCCCATGTGATCCTCAGTCATCAAGACACTTTGGCTGTTGTCCAGAGCAAGTGATGAATAATTGTAAGAAATCATTGAAGGTACAAAACCCTTTGTTTTTAATATCTTTACAGGAACCAAATTAATACAGTTCCTCTGTCATCTTATTCTCCCTCAGAGGCAATGGAGAGAAATTGCATCTGGAAATCCAGGTGGTTGAGCCCTGTAACTCTTCCTCCTGAATCCCCACATAAATAAACATTTGTTCATATTCAGAATTTTTCTGTTTTAAAAAACAAAATCATTTGCCTTTTTCTTTAAGCTTGGTACCATGTTTCTTTAATGCTGTTGTTGTGAGATACTGCACCCATCTTTCAGCATTTGATTGCCTTAGGTGGCCTTTTTAAAATGGTCCTACGGTTCAAAGCTCTGAGAAGCACAGTATTAAGGCATAGAAAATGAGGAGTTTTTTCCAGGGAGCAGATTGTACTTGTGTTACATTCCTTTAGATGCTGAACTGCAAATCCCATCCCCTTGGAGCCAAAAGGGGAAAAGACAGTTAAAAATATCCCAGCAGTCATACAATCAGTTGTCTGTATTTTTTTGAATCTTTTTTTAAAAAAAAAAAAAAAAAAAAAGGAAAAATATCCCATAGGTAAAGACAGAACAGAGTTCCAGGTATGGGTTCTTGGGAGGGGTTTTCCATTCTTTTTGGCACCTTGTGATTCTAACAGCTGTTGACCTCCCATTTAAAAATCTGACTTTAAAAAGAGCTCTTTATCCGCTATGTTTTGAGCTGTTACAGTTGTGGTTTGTTTTCTTTGAAAGCTGCTTTAGGGGCTGCTGTCATCCCATGCCCACCCCGCATCACTCCAGCTCCTCCCACCGGTTCTTCATTCACTGGTTGCCTGTCCTTGTGGCATTGTAGACGTGATGACTCCAGTTTGGGCTGGGACTGTTCCACTGGACTCTTCTATCCGGGGTCTTTTGACTTCAGGTTCACTGGAAGAGGCTGCTGCTGTCTCTTCGGTCCCCGTCTCACACACCCGGCTGACTACAACAGGAGTGGATGAGCTGGCCTGGGCTGCAAGAAGTTGCAATGGATTTGTAAGAGCTGGGAAGTAGGACAAGAGAGAAAGAGAATTAATGTGATGAAGTAGCACAAGTGTTTGCTATTCCAGAAAGCAAGAAAACAAAACACCACAGTCAAATGCGATAGCTGGCACATATTCAAGTGTTGTTTTCAAGTCCATTTTGAAAGGCTTGCTAGCCTTGTCTCTCCCTCTCCCCCCACAATCTCAGCTTTGTGCAAGTTTACCAAACTGATAATAACCCCTTTCATAGGAGAACTTCCTTTTTCCTATCCCTTGTCAAACAAGGCATTGCCAGTTAAGCATTCATCTCCAGAAGGGGAGGATCAATCCCCTGTTAAAATCACAGCACACCTCCTCTTTGAGAGGTAGTTCTCTGGCCACCTACAATCAGAACTTCTTGCAAGCTAAACGTCTGTGTGCTGTGCCTTCAATTTAGAGGGCTCTCTTTAGCCCTGCTTGCACAGTAAGAACTGCCAGTCTGTTGGGAAACTGGATTAGAATCCAAATATTGAGTGTACTGACATCTTACTTGTAAAAGGGGCAGGAAAGAGCTTACCCCAGACAACCAAATGCATTCCCATCAGAACGCAGGAATTTCTGGCTCCCAATCTTGTATTCCATACTGACCAAAGATCTCACCCTCCCATTAATAAAAGTGGTGAGAAAAAAAGACGATTTAAGTAGCAACCCGCTGTAAAAATGTCTACAATTCCTAGTTCCAGACAGAGAATGTGCTTACACACTGGCTTTGGCACACAACACTGCTTGGAAAACAAAACACACGCAGTTTTTGGACTCTGCATCAATCGGAGAGGCAGCCAAAGGGGACTCAGGAGACAGCACATCCTCTGCCCTCCAGACTGATTTGCAAAGGATGGAATGACAGAACATTAGTAGTGTGTTCACTGCTAAGCGCATCAAAAAAGGAGCCCTAGGATAAATAAACAAAGCAAACAGAACAAAGGCCCTCAAAGCCCAGCAACTTCTACCAAGGCATGGGAAGGAGGCTGTAGAGTATCAAGAGTACGAAGGAAAAAAAATAGGGTAAGGATGAGGGCAGTCACCAGTTACAGTTTAGTGACTTAGAGAACCTAAACCATGCAGTTGAAGAGAAGTTAACTTCATACAGACAAGAGTCAGGAGACTCAGGCTCTGTTTTGTCAACCAGAAAATTCACTATCACTTACAAAAAAACCTTAGATGCAACTGGAATACTTTCCAATTCGATGAGAGAGCTAGAAAAATTTTAGTGAGATTAGAATATCTTAACATAAAAGTGTTAAATAAAAAACTGTCTGATTCTACATTAGACAAGCACTACTACTACTGGGTAGTAGGCAACTCCACCTATCTGATCTATTTAATGGCTTAATATCTTAGTTGCATAAAAACCTTATCGCTATCATTTTTTCATTGCTCCAATAAGATTCTTGCAATTCAAGTGCAAGTCAGGTGATACTGCGAATAGACGTGGTAGAAAATTTTGTAGAAACATTCCTACTTCACTTCCTGAAAGCCATCAAAATCCCTCCAGTGCCCTTCATTTCAAACTCCCTGTAAGCATCAGCCTGAGACAGCAGAGGTGCTTAGCATCTCATTGAAAAGGGGAGTAAGAAAAACTTGGCTATTGCCATCCCCAGTCGTCATCATCCTTAACTGGACAAAACGTGAGGTGCTGAGCAAGCAATAAGAGGAGGCTGCCAAGACATAGCTAGTAGGGCATTTTAAGTATCAGGCTTGACAAACGACTAGGACACATCCTGCATATAAAAAAAAAATCCTACATTCATTAACCTGATAAAATAGATCTTATTTCTCTCAGGCTCTAAGACCTTAAGATGGGAAAGTATGTTATTTTCTTAATGCTCTATGGAGTCATATTTCACAAGATCTAAAGAGCACCATGGAAATTTTATTATTCGGCATGCTGAAAGCAAAGGCTGTTTGTCAGAGGAAAACAAATGAAAGCAGGCTCTACACAAGAATCACTAACTCTTTCAACAAGTAACCCTCAAAAGGTAGAGAGTATAAGTAGTAATAAATGCATAGCCAAGGACAAAGGAAGGACACTGGACTTTTCTGAAGCAGTGGTAGATAGCAAAACTTTTCCACTAGCGAAAGGGAGCAAACAGAGGTGGACAGAAGGATATCTACCACTGACATTTACAGCCACAGAAGTTGAAGAATTGATAACCTTTGGAATTGGACACATGGAATAACTTGCATAGCTAAAATGAGAAAACCCTTACAGCTTTACAACTTAACTGCTAAGGTCAGAAAGCAATCAAAAACCGGAAAGCAATGGAAACAGAGCCTACCGTAAGCACTGCCGGTGATGCTGTTGGAGGGGACGGCATGTTTTCCGTTTTGAGTGACTGCCCGCACAGGGAGCTGATGTTGTCCAATGGTCACTGGAGCTGCCTGCTGAAGGATCGTGACTGTCTGTCCTGGAACACCCTGTGCCATTTGACTGGCGACTGTCTGAATAACACGGCTGGCTGTAGGTATTGTGGCAAATGCAATCGTTGGCTTTTCATCCATGCCTGCTTAAGAGTAGAACAGACAACAGTCATTTACCACCCTGGCTTAGGAGCAGGCTTTATTCTCATTAACATTTTAGCAGCGATACATACCCCAGGCTTACAAATGTGAAAATACCTCAGCAACACGAAGTCACTTGCCTTTGAAGTGTCCTACAAGGTTTACAGAGTGGGAACAGAAAGCATTGTTTCTCAGGCTGAGGCAGCTTAGTCACAAAAGTAACATATTTGGGCTCCAAGGAGCTGAAAGTGTTCCTAGAGGCCTAATACTGTGAGAAGTGCCCAGAACTCTTTAGGCAGGATCAGGCTCTACACACACACACACGCTTTCTGCAGGCTGATTCATACAGTGTAGTCAGCTCTGAGAAGGTAATGATTCACTCACCCTGCTCATTAGGGGAAGAACACTACAGTCACAGACATAAGAATAGGGAAGATTAGTCTCTCTGAAATGCTTATTTTGAAGTATATCAGAAGGTCAGGGATGAATATTTGAAATCAATAAGATATTCTCTATTGCACATATATTCTATCAATATTAAGAACATTTTCCTTACAGCATAAGCCACCCAGAAGAAAGAAAAAAAAAAAAAGAAAAAAAAAAATCAAGATTATAAACTTGACCCTTTGTCCTAAAAAGGCATCATCTCCCTTTTTGGCACATTATAGCTGTGATATGGACAGCAGTCACTGCAAGTCTCATAGCTTACTTTGTAATTACAGGCAAATTGGCCTGAGTCTCAATACCACACAGTAGGAGAAGGCATTAAGATCTTAAACAATGCTTGGAGCCAAAAGTCTGCAACAGCTTGTTGTCAGGCCTGCACATAGGTTGGTTTTACAAGGAGGTCTTCCCACAACTGCAACCTTTTGCCAGCTATGGAAGTACAGGAAGAAACCAGGAGGGAGAAAAAAAAAATAAAAAGGAGGAAAGGAAGGCTGAGTTCCTGGATAGAGATAAGTGGTTGAGAGCTCTCAGTTATCTCACTTCCCAGGCCAAGTAAGGCGTCAATTCAGCGGGTATGTAACAGATACAGGACAGCCTCCTGCTGGGCATGCAGAAGAGAGCCACTCTTCTCTTCCAGGGGCTCTGTGGGTCTCAAAGCAGAGAAGGCAGGCAGGAAACACAAACTCATTAGATCTGTAGGAAGAGAAGACTTCTCCCATTAGACAGGACATAAGCATTGAGCTGAGACCTGCAGGCAGGCTGACGGAAAGTGGGGAGAGAAAAGGCAAGGAAAGCTGGGAGACTAGGAAAGAAAATGGAGCAATTGGAAAAAACAAAGGGAAGGTAGAGACTAGAAAAGGATATGAGTAGGAATAAGAGAGGGACAAGTAGGGAAAGAACAAGTGACAGCAAGAACTAGTGCATGAAAGAAGGGACCAGGTGACAGATAGGCAGCTGCAACTGTTAGCTCTTCAGGAAAATGTATGGGATCCTGACAGGAATTTCTAGAGAATGTCAGTGAAGCCTCAAGCAAGATAACCAGTGCTGAGCTAAAAATGCCAGTGGTCCTGCTATTGCTGTAGGGGAAGGTCTTTTTTTTTTTTTTTTTTTTTTTTTTTATTTCCCTTAGAGAAGAACCATTGCCCCACTGCCCACATAAAAGCAATCAGAGTAACTAGTCTTGCTGCTGGTACAACATGCATCTATCTTGTAGCGCTAAGCCCTTCTGAAATGGCAAGCAGACAAGGTGTTGTCTAGATCACAGCAAGAGAACATTTAACTCACTAAATCCCCCAAGGCTGGAATTTCCAGCTTAGGGGAAAAAAAAAAAAAAAAAAAAAAAAGAGGCCTTTGTTGTAACTTGTTTTTGAAGATTGCTTTAATGGGGCGCTGCCTGCACTTCCAGAAGCACGTGCTTTCCTCTAGGAATCCAGGCCTGCGGAAGAGAAGGACTCAATCATTTATTTACAAGGCCATCCTGAAGCAGAAAGTTTCAGCCTTTCCCAGGCCATCTCTTTTGGCTAGAAAAAGCATACATTTCCATAGCACATCCAGCTGACCAATACACAGGCTTAATATTGATATTAGGGATAATATAAATATTTAAAGCACTGCATGTTTCTTCAGCCTCCAAAGTCTGTTACATTTGTTCCCCACAGGGGACAAGGGAGCACAGCTGTCCTGCTCACTGGTGGAGACATCAAATGGATGAGCTCTTACTTGGTTTAAGTTTTACCTGAAGAAACATCTTTTATTAAGGGCTAAGCACTCAGTGAGTGAAACAGCATGTGACCACCCACCCCCCCAAGCCTGCTCAAGACTTATTAGCAGAGTAGCAAGGCAGGTGAAAAGCTACCTCGGTGGTCACCAGCTAAGTCCAACACTGCTCCTGCAGCTTCATGAGCTCCTCCTGCTGTGCCCTGATTTGTGAGGATGTATCCGTTTGCAGAGTTTGCAGAGGAGGTCACAACTCGGACCATTGTAACAGTGGGAGCTTGTTGAACTACGTGAATTGCATGACACGAAGGCTGTTGAGAAGTCACTATTGATGCTGGCATGTACGCGACTGGTTTTGCCACCAGAGTAGATGGTCGGGGAGGAACAGCCATAATCACTGGCTGGGCACTGACTGGAGATCCTAAAAAGGAGAAAGAAGCATACGTTAATAGGAGAGGCAAAAAGGCCTCTACTCATTTCACCTATGCACTTCTAATCTGCAATACTCAGTCCTTCAGCATTGGTAGGAGTAGGGAACAAAAGGCTTCAAAAATACCACCTTCAATCTTCTCTTTCCTAACTTACAAAAACCTTACTTGCCATCTGAGCACACGTCTGTGAACAAAAACCACAATAAGCACAAAAAAATGAAGCTTTGCTTAATGAGCTTTGCCTTCCAACTTCACCAGGAACACCCTATACATCAGGCCAGTTACAGCACAGCTGACAAGCAGATACTTACCAGGGCTTAACAAATTACCAAGGCCCTGGCCGCAGCACCACAGAGCTCTGCGTAGCCAAGCTGATCTTATCCAGAAGGCTGGTTAATTAGTGTGAGCGAGCTACGCACTGTCATTGCTACTCTGCTGTGAGTTCTTTAGAGCCACCTAGTTCAAGGTTAGCTCATGTGTTTCTACACATTCCTTTATCTCCTGCCCCCTCATTCAAAGACTAGTAAGAAAAACGGTCTGAAGTTGCATATGCATCATCAGTCTCTAACAACGAAGTGGAAAGAGACCTAGATCCTCCTGTAACACGCTGGCAGAAGCATTCCTGCGGTGTCCTCAGCATGGCGCTTGGTGCAATTGAACAGTCACCCGCTGCAAAACAAGAGCTACTCACCAGGTGCACTCTGTGAATACCGATACTCTGGAACTGAGGCTAACTTTGACCCAAAGTCATGATCATGTGGAATGGGTGAGCCCTCCCGTGACAGGCACTCTGGAGTCTGTAGGCCACTAGAGTGAGGGGACAGCAGGCCAGGGTGAGTAGGGGAGGCAGGAGCACTCCTGAAACACCAGAACATAGTGTTGGCATGTGTTGGCATTTCGACCACAAGACAGCAGCAGAGACCAAGAGTTATCTCCAGTACAGGATTCTCTAGGAGAAGTACAGCCTTTCTTCCACACTACCCACTATAGTCTTGCTGGGAAGAATTGAAAGGTACACGGTAACCTCAAAAACGCTCTAGCACCAAATACTGTCATATTATTCCTTGCTGAAGGAAACTGGACCCTTCAGAGTATGCTTAACATTTCATTTTAAGACCCAGCTTCTCTGTCAGCAGTGGAAGTGCCTCATGTTCAGATCAGTTTTATAATTTCAGGCCATTCTCAAAGACCTTTGTCAGTGTTTGAGAGTGATGGGGAGAGGAAAAGGAAGAAAGATGCAATGTAGATGCAAGTGTCTGGCCCCACATATGCTTACAGAGCAGTTGCTCCCTCTTTTCCTTGTTGCCTCCCTCCCCAGCCACTTGGTTCCCACCTCTGGTCCCATGTGGCCAAACACATGGGGAATTAAACATTTCTTTAGTGACAAACAAGATAGAGAAGCTGATCAGCTGAAAACCTCTCCTCGTGTTCCCCCCATTTTAACAGACAGAAAGGAAACAAGGTGTGGGAGGAACGTTACATGAAACTGCTCCAGCTAGCGTTGAATTGCAAGTCTTATCCTCACAGCTACAGGGCTCAGAGAAAGCTGTCACTGCACACAGTTCCTCTTCTGCAGTCATACCGCTGACTGGAATGGCTACACAGAACACCCCCCCCCATTGCTTCACTGCTGACAACCATGATTAACCTGATCTTCCCTATAGGACTGTTTTAAATACCACAAAAGTTATCCCCACTATGATCTAATCCACATCTAAACACAGCTTTCCTGAAATGAGAGATTGGCATCTGAAAACACATACTCTGGTGATAACTGCTTTGAATTTCTTTGAAATGATGCCAAAACAGATACGTTATTTGATGCATTTTTGTAGTTTGGTTCTGGATTTTTTTTTTTGGTAAACACTTAAGAAGTCAGAACAATTTTCAGATTATGCCTCAGGACTATCTAACTATATTACCTCTCAAACTATAAACAAAAGTAAAGTTTGCTCACTGTACTTCAGAAGTTTTTGTTTGTTTTCTTTGTAATGAGGTTGGCACAGAGATTAGAGGAAGTTGAAGTTACCTGGAGGAGAGAGGCCCAAAAGGTGTTCGGAAGCAGGACACTCCTCTTTGCCTTCGTTTTCTAAATGCTTGCTCTACTAGTTTGGCTTCAGAGGCAGGGTCAATTCGCCAAAAGGAGCCCTTTCCAGGCTCCTCCTGAGAGCGTGGGACTTTAATAAAGTAACGGTTCAAGGAGAGGTTGTGCCGAATGGAGTTCTGCAGGAAGCAGAGGAATGAGATGATTATTTTGCCACGAGGAAGCATATAACAAAGGCGAATGGGTTTCACCACACGGCTTAGAAAAATAAAATCCACACTGCCAGAATCAGTGTTGAAGACAGAAACAAGTCACTCAACTCACACAGCTCCAAAGTCACAGGAGAGCTGCAAGAGAAAACCTGGGGAAACGTGTCAGAGTTTCTACTAACCATGCTGAAAGATGGCTTTGCTTGGTACTACACCATCACTTAAACACATCTGGAGCCAGGCAGTGCAGTGACTTTTCTGTGGAAAGCAAGGAAAGCAGAGCTTTTGCTGAGGCAGGGGGAAATCACTGTAAGCCACATCAGAACTCTCTCAAAAGACAAGCTTTATTCTAGGCAAGCGGAAAAAATTGCCTGAGCCTGTGCTAACTGCTTACCTGCCAAATGATCACCGGGGTGCCCGAACATGCCCTAAAGGACACTGCATCTCATGGTAATCATAATGCAAGCCAGCCAACATGCCCTCAGACAGCTGTCTCCAAGAAGAATCCATTATTTATGTGGCACTAGTCTAGCACTGTATGGCTCTCTAGATGTTGACAAGACTAATTATCCTTTTCATTGCAAAAGCCCAACTCTGACTGGGTGTAGCATTGTCTTTTGGGCTAGGGGAAAGGCTCAGTAAGCCCAGGTGTGCACAAGCTCATTCCTCTTCCACCTTCAAAACAAAACAAGAGCTTTTGTAGCAGCTTTAGACGAGCTCTTCAAAAGTGAAGCCTTACAATGCCACTGGTAGGGGAGGGGAAAAGGCAACTTCACCCTCCACTGAAATGCAGCTCCTTTTGAAGCACGATGCAGCAACTAGTTCGCAAAGCGCAACTCTGCCGAGCAGGTTAAGGCAGGAAGTGAATTCCACAACTAATTAGAACTGCAGGGAAAAGCCAGGGAGGCAGAAATGTATTTATTCCAACTGTACTCAAAGTGCACCAAGCAGTACTGCTCCTGCCAGTTGAACACAATGAAATCAGCAGCTGCAAGAGTTTTTCCAGCTGCATTAGTGTATTATATTCAAATGACAACACCCATTTCAGAGGTGTGATGCCAAGAAAAAGTCTGAAAGCAGGAGGAGCTGAGATTTCTGGAACTTTGAAAGCAGCCCTCAAGTGAACATTTAAGCTTGATTTAGCATGTGTTAACTACATCCAAACTCTCCTATGAAGCTGGTCAGATTTCCTTTAATACCACAAGGAAGGCACTGACTCGAAGTTCCCCAAGTTCCCATTCTGAGATTCAAAACTTGCAAACTGTGACTTAGGCAATGCAGTTGATGCACTAGGAAAACAAAACATCTGTGATGATTTAAGGTATTATGATTAAAAACTGGGACCTCAGTTTTAGGCTGGACATCTTCTGCTTGGACAGATCATGCCAAACAAAGACAAGGTGAAGGATTAAGCAAGATTCAGGCAAGTATCTGGGCAGAGGAGTGACTGATAGCAAGGATGTGGAAGAATAAGAAACAAACAAAAATGAAAGACACATGACTACAGCATTAAAAGGGTTTCAGAAACCAGAGAGCCCAATAGTAACACGCTACATTGCGCTAGAAAGTATTTAAAAAAACCCTAATCACCCACAAACAAACTAGTTAGCTTACGTTAAACAAATTCACTCTGGGAATAGTCAAAGCAGCTCTATTCCCAGTGCCCCAAATCTTTAATAAATGCATTTCAAAGCAGATAAGCCCTGTCAAAGTAGTTTAAAAGCTTGACAGTGTCAAGAACTCACCTGCCAGCCTTTGTCAGCAGTCCTGTAATAAGGATAATGCTTGGTAATGTGGGCATAGATCCCACTTAGTGTTAATTGCCTGTCCTGTGCTGAAGATATAGCCTGCACAATTAGCTGAGCATAAGAATAGGGTGGCTTGGACTCATCCTAAGGAAAAAAAAAACCAAACAAATTTAGTCACTAACAAAGAATTCCTACACCAGAGTGTACCAACAACCCAAACTAAAAAAGCACATTGTGCTGTAGTTTTCACAGATGCCAAGAGAGCATCAGGGACAACTAAGCATCACCCTCTTCCCTTTCACTCCTGTTTTATACCGCCACCTCCCAATTTAGCACAAGCATTTGTGTGCAAACAGGACTATAGGACTGAGCCAGATTAAAGTATCTCCTTCCCTCTCCCCACAAACACACACAAAAAAGCTAACTTTAATCTGATTCCTTTCCCCACTGAATTTACCACACGTGCTTATACCAGCACAAAGAACAGGATCAGGACAAGCAATTGGAAGCAAAGAGTTAGAGGGTGAAGGGTACATTCACTGCTTTCAGCGTTCATGAAACTAAAGCCTTCAGTTCTGCCCAGCTACAACTACACTTTGTTAGAAAGGTTTCATGCAAGTATGCTATCAGCTCTCCTCCCAGCAACAAGCCCAAAATGAAACTTGATCCTGTCCCTTCCCCTCTCCAGCAGGATTAGTTTCATTCTAGGAACTTCAATTTGTTTGCCAGATTTCATATTCCCAGCTCTTCATATTACTCCATCAAGAACAGCCCTTCTTGTCTCAAGGGAGAATTCAATCTACAAAAAAAGCCATCTAGTATTGTGCTCCTCCACCCAATCCCAAATCAGGTGGTTTTGGATCTAGACCTTTAACTTTGATCTGAAGATCAGCTCACCAGAATTAAATTTTATCATTATAACCAAGTTATTTTTTAATCTAAATTCCACTTGCTACTCTCCTCATTTAATGCTTGCTTGACAGGCCCTCGTGTTTGTTTTAAAGTCAGACTACAGATTTCTCATGGCAAGGATCTGGTTTCTTCCCCTGCTTCCCCTTTCTCCAACTGTGTTTTGCAAAATACCATTAATTAAAAGGAGAAAACAAGACTCTGAATTTTAATGCACCTCTTCTTTATGGGTTCCTGACTTATCAAATAAGCAAAAAATTCTTCTTGCTTAACCATTTTAGTGAATGACTTGAATACATTTTGGGCAGTTAAGCAAGCATCTACCACTAATAAGACGCTGGTTTGAAGGCATGGTCTCAAAACCCTGGAGGATACTGTACACAGTGCCCTTACGGCCAGGGTATTCTTAGACCCCTTTTAACTATATCCAGCACTGGATATCCAGCAATAAACTGCCAGGTCTTAATAAGCCTCCCAATGAGCACTGCTGGGTAAGTAATGTTTCTCTGAACCTTTGGGCTGTCCCCGCCAGATGCATCTGCCTGCTGTTCTGATGCTGCTTTTGCAGCATACTCTGCTGCCAGCTGCAGATCCGAGGTAATGTTGTGAACAAAACGATATCCTGAGGATCCAGCACCACGTGGACTGGCCGGGCAAGAGTTGGGAACACTGGAGAGGCAAAAAGGAAATACAGTCACTCGTTACTTCATTTATTAACAAGACACATAGTTCTTACTCCAAGGTACAGTAAAGCTCCCAGGTCACTGAGAAGCAGACAGGCACTGGACTTATTTTTACCCCTGTGGCTTATCCAAAGCCCAGACAGATTGAGAAAAAAAAACATCAGAGATAAAATCAGAATTTCTACAAAATCCTGACCCACTCCCCCCGCCACTTTCTGCAATCACAAGACAGCAGAGTCTCAAGGTATTAAACAACAACTCTGTGTTTAGAGAAGCACTTAAAACAACGCGGGACTTAAAACAAACACACACTGTATCAGGAATGAATACTTAACTAAATAAATAGCTTGCTATTATAACTTGTGAACGAACAACACACCACTCTCCTTATAACACAGGTAATATTTAATCAATCCCTCTAACAGATATGTTGTTTTACAGTATCACAGTTAAAGCACCCAATGCAGGCATCTGCCATGAAGGTCCCTGTCTTAACACAAGACCCGAGCTTCAGAAGATCATACCCTGATCACTGCCACACATCTAGAGACAGGTATTTCCTTGATTCACCACCACACAAATGCAGCTAACAAAGGGAGCTGAAATTACTAGTATACAGCTCAGAAGGTAGCTCACTCAGCCTTGGCTAGCATAGGGAAAGACACATTTAGAGTCCCAGGGCCACCACAAGATGGCATTACAGGAACACCTACTGAGCAGGAAAGCCATGCTAAAGCTGATAAAAAGCTACAAACAAATAAAAGGTGGCTATAATTTGCAGCACCACTCAGGCACACAGAAGTGAGTGCTACAAGATGAGAACTAATCAGAAAGGCTTGTCTAGGGATTACACATCCTTGATTTGCAGGGTTGGAAGGACGGGAGGAGAGGGATGAGTCTGGGAATCTGAAGTTCCCTTTTTCTGTCTGTCTTCTGTTCTGTGCTGTCCGGCATAGAGGGCTGCAATGCCAGAGCAGCATGACCCATAGCCAAATCCCAGGATTACATATGTCTTCTACGTAAGAGCAGAGAAATAGTGAACAAGAAAGCAAAACAATACACATAAGAGTTACATAGCAAAACAAGCAGTTCAAATTGTATGAAAAGATGCAAATTGAAGCCCACAGCTGGGAACTAGAATTCAGTAAAACTGGCATAAACAATCCTCTTACCAGTCAAATGCCCAATCGCAGTGCTAACCCTGACACAAATAAATGCAGTAACTGACACTCATCACAGCACCGTGCTAAATGCTGCATGGAAAAAAAAAACCCAAAAACCCACAGAACATGGTCCCTTCCTCAAAAAGGTGACTGTCTAAATAGCTTCCTCCACATGCACGTACACATGCGGATGGAGAGGAAACAGTAAGACAACCCTTGTTTGCTCAATGGGCGATACCTTTGGTGCATAAGCGATTTGACGGTGTAAGGAATGACAGTTTCCTACGGCAGTCCAGCCTGTAAACTGAGAAATGCTGCTTCTCCTTGTGGCGTCTTTGCAAATGGCTGCAGTGCTGATCTCAGCACAACTGAGACTGGTTTCTTTTAAAAGCGAATTACAGGACGGGGGGGCCAGGGGAGAGGGAAAAGGCAACAGAAATATTCAGCCACAACAAACCCTTGCAACAGGAAACCCAACCTCGCCCATCTCCAATATACTAGCCATGCAAAGTGTTGCACAGCACCTGGTAACCCTTTCAGCGCCCCCGATAGTCCTTGGCATTAATGGGTGATGCTGTTCAGAAGCGCAGCAGGAGGTGAAGCTTTCAGGAGGTGCAAGGTATATAATGTTGATGAGCCCATACATATAAATCTCCCTTTGCCAGAGATAAAGGCATTTCTTACCTAGTCTTTCAAAAAGCAGAGACCTGTTCGTGCAGGAAAATGAATCAAAGTTCGCTATTCCACACTTTGAGCCCGCTTTGGAAGTGGATAATGCTAAACCACAGAAGACACTCTTGATGTCTTAGTATTCACATGGGGAGCTGCTGTGAATTTAATTATTCCACTGTCATTTTTCAATAGCTTCTCCACGTACACACTTCTTATAATGTGTAGATAATTACAAATGAAAGTCATTTTCATACATGAAACAATGACAAACTAAAACCACGTCAATTCTTTTTATCTTTGCGTTTGGCAACCGAGCAATTATTGTAACACACAGACTAGGAATGGAATAGGATGAAACAGAGTTTTCCGATTTTGTTCTTTGCAGAAATACATGAACAGCAAACCAGACACAGCAGCCAAAACTCAGGTCAAGGATATGGAAAAGAGAAAAGTTCAAGTAAATCCATGCTCTGCACAGAGCTGTATTGCTTTGCTTTTTTTTTTAATAAATAAAACTAGTATGGCTTCAAAGATTGCCCCATGCAGTTCAGACAAGAATTGATTTGATTCTTCAAGATCAGCAGAGCAAGCAGCCCAGATTCTGTCGTTCAAATTCTAGCTTCTGAGGCTGATGATGAGTTTTAAGTATGATCTCTTTTTCTTTTTTAAAAAACAAAGGGAGAAACCCTTACCCTCCAGGGCTGTGATTCTCTTGAGTGCTGACAAAGCCTCTCCAACCTAAAGTGTTGTTAACTTTTAGAAAAGCCAGTCTCTCCGAGTAGATAGTCACTGATAGTCCCCTAAAGAAGCAGCTGTCCTGTGGGACAGCCACAGTAGTAGCCAAAGATTTGGAAGAGGTATTATTCTTTTACCAGAATGGAGCACTTCTGCCCAGGTAGACCTGCCTCTTTTCAGCCTGGATCAATGATCAAATCAAGAGCCAGGGGTTCAGAACAGACATGAACTTTTAGCCACTCTATGCAAAGAGACAGGGTAACACATGCTGCTAAGCATTCAAAGCTCTCAGTCAGAGAGCTCTTCAGAGGGAAGGGAGAAAGAGCTGACTACTGGAAGAAACAAGGAGGCACAATCTGTTTCCCCCCCACCAACATGGGACAGAAGGAGTGAACAAACAGTTTTACTAAAAATATCCCTCTGAGGGTTAAGTTAAAATTAAACATTAGTGCAGTCAAAAGAAAACAAGCAAACAATGCAGTGACATCAGTTTCCTGGAGTTCCTGGAATTCTCCTCGCCACCCAGAGCCGGGGCTGGCCAGGGACACTTGCATGCACTCACACCCCCTTTAAAAATATTACGGAACAAGAAGACTTTTCCCTACAAACACCTGTTTGTGCTATAAAACAAAAATCAAGTGTGGGGACAGAGATTATGATTTGTTGGATATTAATATTGCATCAATACTTGGCAATAACTTGATCATTTTGATACGATAACCTTTTACTGAGAAAAGCACAGCTAGGTTTGCAGTTTCACCCAGCTCTCGGACATCCTAACTTACTGCTGTGATCCATGCTTACCGTCCACGCAGGCAATCTTAGCTTACAAGCAATCCAAGCTAATTTGGGTTAAAGCTTGTCTGTTACAGAAGAGGGCATTTTGGAGAGGAAGCGAGTGTTTTATACCATTGAAAGACACACAGAGCACGTAAGCAAGCCTGCTGCAGTTACCCACAGTCTTAATCCTGTGGCACCACGGTTAATGCCCCAAGTCCCAGAGATCTTTGATATCCACCGAGGATTCAGCATCTCAACTTGAAACACTGACTGCAGGCAGCCATTGAGCTGCAGTTCTCCAAATACCACACCAAGACTCAGCTTTAGAATCAGACTACAACCACGTGCTGAATCACATTGGTCCTTTGCAGCATGTTTTCCATTTAATACTTAACCCTTCTTCAGCTGGAAGGCCAGAAAGATGAGGGCTGAACACAGTGTCTGCAATACAATCACCCATGTAACAGGCAGAACGCCTTTTAAACACAGGGCTTAACTTCTGGCTATTGAGAACATAACAGGTCTTGTAGCATCACGATTCACTTTCAACTCCTGCCACAAGAATCTAGCCTCTTAAGTTTACAGCACTTTCTAGCAACAATTAAGTCTTTAACCAGCAGCTATTGGAGAATACGTACAACTTACTGGAATGTCCAAAATCAGTCTGCTTTAACTACAGGATCAGAGCGCAAAAATAGGATGTACCACTGTGTGCATGGTGTGTCTGCACCCAGGCTGCTGTGTGTTGCTTGTCTCTTCTCATTTCAAAAAAAGAAGGATACAGCAGATCCAGAGAAGGTACTGATGGGGGTAACTAGGATGATCCGAGATGTGGAATGGATTCCACACAGGAAACAAATAGTTTAAGACAGAAGCTGAGGTGCAAGGTGACAGAGCCTATAAAAACAAAGCCAAGAGGAGGTGTTCAGCTTCTGGCCTCTTCCAATAGAAGAGATAGTGAGCACAAAAGGAACTAAGCAGCATGTCCAAAACAAGAGAAAGTGCTTCTATGTTTGTAGTTACACTGTGGAACGACATGCTGTAAGACAGGGCTGTTGCTAAAAGTCTATGTGAATGCAAAAGGCCAGTATACAAGTTCCTGGGGAAAGGAGGAAGACAGGGAATCCATCAGGGGCTTTATTAGACAGATGGTCAGGAAGTCCCTGCTCCGAGGCAGCCCCTGATCCAAGAAAATGGTGGAGGCAAACTGCACCTAAGTTAGCATTACTGTGTATTTTCTGTGTTCTTATATTACCCCAAAGATACCCGTCCGAGGCAGAATACTGGGCTATAGGGATCTGTTGCCTGAGCACATATAGAGATTCTTATGTAAAAATCTCCAGACTCTCTCAATACTAGCCACATTTTACAGACTGGGGCAGGGGGGTGGGGGGAAGGAAAAAAAAAATAATGAAGCAACAAGTGGTTAAATGACATATTTATGGTCATATTACAAGTCTATAAACAAGCTGGGAACAGAAACACTCCCAAACTCCAGTGCCAATTTCCCCAGAAGGAGAGGCAGTACATGAATGCAGGAAAGTTGCCCTATTACTTAATTTCATTCTTTTCTGCATGAAAGATATCTGTAGGGATCAAGCTATAGAGGCTTAATTTAAGCCAGGTATATGGATAAAGCACCTATCCTCTCTGCGACAAAGAGGAAAGATTACCTGGGATCCCACATAAAATTGTTCACCTGACTTGGAATCTGCATTGCTAAAGAGCAAAAAACCCATCTCTTCAACTTTGTGGTTTAGGATATGGTATGCACATGGGCAGTGCCTTTGAAAAATGCTTAAGTGCACATTTGTGAAGCAGGTACAGGAGACACAGCAGTGATAAGAGCTACAACCTTGGCAACACTGCCAATATACAGATTCCTGCCTGAATAGGCAATTTTTTTTAAGCCCCTATTGAGTACAAAGGGAGAATGCCCGTTTCTCAAAATCTTCCCCAGTCTCGTCTCCTCCTCAAATGCAAATTGGAGGTGTGTTGCCCTGCACACAAGGACTACGGTTAGAGAAATGCCACAAACCTCAGACTACCCCTATATTCCATTTCATGAGCCTGCAAGAAGGGGCACCAAATGATACAGGGACGCTTTTTATGTGCAATAAGCAAGAATCAGGTCAAAGTACAGCACTTCAGCTTGCGAAACAAGCATTTCCACGATACACAATCAGCAATAATGGGTGAGAATCCTCTGCCGCTCTCTCCTTCCCCAGCCTAGCCCCAAAATCGTAACTCAAAGAAAGGCAAGTCCTTGCACGTTGCATGTTTCAGACAGGTTTCAGAAACAATCACAAGTGGTGAGACTGCCAAGCCAAGCTGGATTTTGATGTGAAGGGAGAAATCTGAGAGCTACCCTCCTGCTTAACGCTGAAGAAAAACAAAGCTGTCCAACAAGCCACAGTGAGAGAAAGTTAGCTATCCACAAAAGTCGAAATTATTACTTGTCTGTGCTCCCGTGGTTCCCCTCTTCAGAAGGAAGTGAGCTCACTCTGACCATGGAATCAGTAAACATTTTATACTGATCAGGGGAAGAGGAAGTGCTTGTGTAGCTGGTGACATTTGCAACCTTTCCCTCCAGCACATGGCTTGGCACATCTCCTCTAGCACATGGTCCATTATCTGAAATAAACACACGTAGGAACTCCCAAGCCCGCTATAGATTGTTGCTCTTCTTGCGTGATGTATATGCATCACACTAGTTGGCTTGTGGTTTGGAGACAAGGGTGATTAAAAATAATCACCGGTCTGTCCAATTGTGGGAGTTACCTGAGCTATATATTCTGCCCGAATGCAGGAAGTAATGGATAACCGAGACAATGCAAAAGAGCCTGCAAAAAACCTGCCTTGGAGCTCTTCACCGGCTTTTCAGTTAAATGGCTAATAGTGCTATAGGAAGAAGGAAAGCCTGAATGAAATGGAGCAGGCAGTATTTATGCATCCTGTTCCAGTGAGTGAATGCATTCACTGAAGTCAGGGTTTCATTCAGCTTCCCACTACATAGCTTTAGAGGAAATGTGCAAGTTCAGATTAAATCCCAAGTGTTCTGAAACAGTGTTGTATGGCTGTCCTAGAGCCTGTTAAAAAGCACTCCCTTTTTCCAAGCCAAGTCTGAATCGAAGCATAGCCAGCATTTGCACGTCTACTATAACATGGCTCACACACACACACTCTCTTCTGTCATGCTTTACGGAATAAAAGCCCAATACATAATTTATCTACTACACACTCTTGGAAAGTAGTAATTACACTATATGTGCATAAAAATCAGACAATGAATTTAAATGACCTGTTAAAGGCCACAAAACAAGTTGGTGGCTAAGCCAAGATAACTGCAGTTCCTGGAGTGCAGGCCTCTGAGTAATCCACTATCAGAGCATGCAACATGTTACTGAACTAATTTTGCATAATGAAAATAAGGAAAAAGGGAAATAAGGTTTAAAGAACATAGCTTATGAAACCATGGCAATTCAGTTCACATCTTCTGGTTTACTTATCAAGCTTATAAAACAAAAGATGCAGAAGAATACCAGCTGATCTTTCATTATTCATACCATTAATTTCATTGTAAACTAGGTATCAATGCTTCCAGCAATGGCCAAACATGGGCAGGCACATTAAGTACTAACAACTAAAATACGAATTTGGGTCCACACACAAATATGTACCAGTTTAGCTATTAGCACAGAACCTCACCAGACACTTTTCAAGCAGTGGTTCTCACAGGGCTCTGAGGGCTCTTCCTCCTACATGTCAAAGATTTTTTTTTTACTGATAAAGACTGTGTATGTGAGCCAACTATCCATGCCCTTTCAGTGAAAACAACAAACAAGTACAAGACAAAGTGTTCAAGCCCACAGCCATTCTGGTGCAGAGATAAGCCAGAAGTAGCAGCTGTAAGATATGAGTAATGATATTGACCTCCATAGTACAGCATTCAGTATCTCTTTATTGTAGCTTTTTATATCTATTTTTTATATATATATATATATATATAAAAATATATATATATAAAAAGTGAGAACATAATTGCTGTTTAGAACGGGGAAGCATGTACAGAGAAATAATTTCATTTTCTAAACACTAAAAAACCCCAACCCTGAGGGGCAGTGCTGGAGAGAGATGCTATTTGGAAAACTGAGTTAAGTTACTACTACAGGGTCATTAACACCAACTGGAAGATAATAAAAGGAAAACTAAACACTGTAAATCTAAACTCCAACTCAGCATGACTTTGAGACCAGGAATAGGCTCCTACATCACACCTTGTCTCTGTGTAGTGTGGATCTGTTTATAATCCAAGCATAAGCCACTCTGGGGACTAGATCACAACACACACATGGAGTCACATTCATGTAGATATCACAGACTTACAGCAAAACCAGGCAAAACTAAGTGTTCGTAGCATAGGTGAGGAACTTCATGTCACCAGTGTCACCCAAAGAGGATCCTCCAAATGCAAGCTGCAGAACCTTAAAGCCATGTACCGAAAGACTGTCCCTTAAATCCTGAAATTGTGCATCCGTTATACCTCCCAACAGGCAGAGCTGAATTTAACCAAACTACACGTGGTTTTCACACAGCTTTTCAATGCCTTGAACCTACTGAGAAGGGATTTGGTGCTACTCTGCCCTTTCTTACGTTGTGTAAAATGGCAGGCTGCTTCTACCAATTTCTTACAACCACAGCGGCCTTTTCCTTTTTGGAACACAAAAGTCTGACTTTTTTAAAAAGGAATTTTGAACTCAAAGCAGGAAGAAATAAGCCATGCCTGTGTGTAAGCCTCACAGCATGCTGCTGCCAACCAACATTTTCCCTTAAAGCTGTACAACAGCATTCAAAACACATCTACAAATGGCCCCTCCTGGAGATAAAACACCTAGCTAAGAAAACAATGGATACATTTCTCCCTAGAAGTAAGCAGGAATCTTGCTTTGCAAAGCTGCTGAGGGTGGCAGGTTTGGTTTTGTTTAACTAAAGCTCATTCCCTCTCTAGGCAGTGCACTTTGCAGAGGGAAAATAACTAGGGCAGAAAAAACCCAGAAGCTTGTGGGGGGAACCTGCAGGCAAGCAAGCTGCAATGTAAACAGGGAGTCAGAGCTGGGCCGGGGGTCAGGAGGGCAGGGCTGGATCTGGCAGTGGGAGCAGAGGTACAGCCCCTGCCCTGCACCGGGGTGGAAGCAGGAAAAGGGGGCCAGGAGCCACTTTCCAAAAAGGAAATCTCACCCTGCCCAGGATTTCCAAACTGCAATAATTTTCCATGGGCCAATCAGGGAGGAGCGAGGCAAACGCACCAAATTAGGAAAGTAAATACTAGAAGGGGGAGAGGGAGGAGGAGGAGGAGAGCCCAGCTCTTGCAACCACCTCCCAAAGCCAGCGATGGGAGAGGGGTGTGGGTCCCACGCTAAGTCCCCGCCAGCCCTTCCAGACCTGCCCTTGGGAAGGGGGAAGAGGACACTGCGCCAGCCTCACCCACCGCTGTGAAGCCACCAAGATAGCAGAGAGCTGCCCTGAAAGCCAGATGGCCAGAATGCATAGCTACATGCTCCCCGAAGAGCATTCCCTTTCTCGGGCAGGAACACCCAAAACACTTCCCAAAGCCTGGCCCACAGGGTACGAGAGCTGCAAGACCCTGCCGGCAGAGAGGGGAAGGTTGAAGGGGCTGAGCAGGGATGTTTACAAACRTGTCAGCCCCTCCTCTGTAAGAGGAACTCGGAAACGAAAGGGGTTTGGCAAGTGAAACCTCAGATGTCTTTTGAGGTTTTCTGAAGACTTGGCTGGATTAGCTTCTGCTCAAGACAAAACGGATGCAATCATTAATCATCCTTAGTAAACACTCTGTTAGGGGCTGAGCACAATTCAACACTACTATTTCCACTTTCTCCTTATGCAAAAGAAACATTCTCAGGGAGTCAAATATCAGTTGCAGGCATATGCCAGAGTCAAAAGATACAGCCTCTGTTAGTAACACAAACCACACTGTGCTGCTTTGCGCAAGATGACTGAATGGAAACTAACTACCATATGCTGGCAAAGAAACCATCCCCCTCCCCTCCCAGCAACAAGCTTCATCTAAAAAGAGAAGGTTAAATATAAACTAAAAGCAGTGCCTGAACAGAGGACTAAAACCACAGCTACCTCCAGCCCCCTCTTTCTAGAGTATCTGCACTGCACATCTGTGCAGCTCTGCAAGACTGGGGGAAAAACCCAAACAAGCAAGCGCCTCCAGATCTATGCAAAACCAAACTGGCTTCACTGTGACACTGAAGTCATTCTCAGCCACATAAATTTGAATACTACTCACTGAATTAGTGCTGTCAGAAGATGTTTGTGTATTATACCTTTTTACAAAGGTACAGACAAGAAAACAAACTAAAGGCTATTACTATTACCAGGTACGCTCTTGCTGTTTGAGGCCTGCACTTTTTAAAACTCTAATACATCATCCTATACCATGAGTCTACTTTATAAAATTTATTATACTTCAAGTAACAGCTTCAATGTTAAAAGAAATTACTGCAACTCCATAACATCAACTCTGCTGAGAAAGAAGGAAAGAAAATATTCCAGACAGTAACTTGATGTTCAGGTTATTTCTATTGCACATTCATGAATCAGATAATTTACAAAACAGGATACTCGCACAGATGTACATTCAGATTGCTACAGCCCCTCAGTACATGGTCAGCATCCTACCCCCATTTCCTTCTATTCCCAGGAAACCACATGCCAATGGCCTCCCTTGTCCCTAACTTCAGATAACACTGGCACCACCCAGCAACAACAGAATATTATTGAGGTAAAAATAAAACAGGCAGTCCTCAGTCCTAACATAGAAAATAATTTGCTTGCTTTCTTTTCTCCATGCATATAGGTAGCTCTTGATAGATATTTCTAATTCCACTGCCAAAGATAGACTAGTAACTCTATAGGGTGAAACTGAGACTCAAGTTTTTTCCCCCCAACCCTCTGAGCTCTTAAACAAAACCCTTGTGCCCTACTTCTAGCCACCATAACACAGTTTTTAAGTCTTCCATAATTTTGAACAGCAGATAATTTAGCAAGTTTTTTTTTTAATGGGGTATTTCATGCACCAAGTATACCAGACAAATAACACAGGGCTGACAGACTGGTGTCAGAGAACACCTTTTCCAGAGAGCATACTTTGGATAGTTAACATCTTACCTGATGGTGCCTGTGGGGGACGGGAGGGGACTGACCACGCTCCGGAGATCCGGCTCCGGGATGTGGATCTTCAGAGGCGATATTTGAGGATAAAGTGGCCGAAGGGGGGGTGATGAGGCTTCCTCTTTTGCTTCCTCTTTATGGTATAAAGATGTGAACTGGATCTTTATAACTGTGCTAGGGAATCGGAAAGTACACCTGCAAGGGAAAGAAAGGGAAAAGTCAGTTTCACACATAATACTAAACATATTTAAGTGTTTTTGTATGCTACTGGTGAATCATTAATTCATTCATAGCATAAAAGTCCACCATTTTCTATAGCATCTTCCTCCCCAGGGCCCTGGGCAGAATTACTGATCATTCACAAATCTCTGTATATGTAACATAGCGTATCATGTATCATGATAGTGATTAGATGCAAGCTGAAGGTTTGGGTAAGCCAAGTGATTTCTCCAAGGCCTTGTATTCAATCAATGACTAAGCAAGATGCAGAACTACAATGACATACTCTTGAGTTCCTGCTACATCAAGGACTAGGATTTATCTTTTATTAGCTCCTTGCACACAACTCTGGAAGATAAAAGTTACTAGAAAGTATCAAACCACAAGCAACATGGAGCAAGAGAGCCATAAAGTCCAGACAGAGCAACAGCCTCCAGGTAAGACCAGTCAGCACTATTTAAAGACTGGCCTCTACATATTGTATAACTAATACCCATTTATATCTCTGCACATGATGCTAAAGGATCATCTAGCAGGTTTCAGATTAAAATATATTCATTTAGAAGTGCCTCCCTTTAGACAGCATGGGTTATAGCTAACAGGGTCAGAACAGGGCCCCTGCAAGCCTCTAGGGCCTCATTTCTTCTCTAAATAACACTTCTTTCCAATTGTTATTTTGGGGGAGGGGGGGGAAATCATACATCTACAAGTGTAGCCTTCAGGAGGTGCTGGGAAATTCGAAAGAAAATAAGCACTGACATTTTCCATATTTGAACAGAAAGCTTTCTAATTTATAGTGTCTACAATAGGCACAGGGCTGTAAGGGCGAGTGTTTTGCAATTCTTCTAATTGCGCTTTAATTAGACAATAACGTGCAATCAATACAAGCTTTCCAGGGATCATTTCACTGATAGTAAGGTTAAAGCAGCAGGAAATAAAAACCAGGTTTCACTATGGGAAAGGCCAGCAGAGCACAGTAATTGTGCTGGCTTCCAGCATCTTGCCTATAGAAGGAAATGAAGGGACTCTGGCAGTGTTGCTCCAGCACTATAAGTGCTGGTGGAGGCTGTACGTAATTCTTTTAACCACTGCATTATTGAATCCTGCCAGGTAACAGAAGGTGGTGTCAGGCAAGTAAATCCATATTTGTGACCACCTTATCTTAATGCTGCTATCGATAGAAATGCAGACAAACATCCTAACACAGCTCTAAAAACATACTCTCTTGCTCTTGCTTCTTCCACACAAGCTAGTTCTGCTGTAAGGTAATGTTCAGAAACCTGCCGTGAAGAGTGCAAAACTATCATTCAGGCATAGGAAGCTCATTCCCATCTCCCACCTCATATCTCAAATGAGCTGGCTCAGCATTCAGCAGCTTGGACTCACAGTGGCTCTGCTATGTACAGCAGGAGTTTGCATTGCATTTAATTCACTTCAGAGGTCCTGCCACCTGCACTCATTAATGCATTACATAAGACCATCATTGCTGGCAATGCAGCCTAATCATGTTTACCTAACCCTTCTAAACATGGTTCCCTGCAGACTCAATACAAATGCCCAATTTAAAACAGCAGAGTGTCAGTGCCTTGCAACGTCTGCCAGCAGCAGGCACACAGCTTACTGAGATGAACCTGAAACAAGACTGTTGAACCACTACTCTGGATTTTAAGCTTTTGTACTGCTACATGGATTTGCTTACAGAAAAAAGCAGAGGATACATAAATTTGCAGTGAGCATCATATGGACTAAGGCTCAATACCAGTATGAGCAAGGCTTCATCATTTCTCAAGCCCTTACTGGGGAAAAGCTGAGCTTCCTTTCACAGAGTAATGGAATTATCTGCTGTAATGCCAGGTGTTCAGCATTCTTCAGCCTCTGAGTCAAGGACAAATCAGTCCTTGTTTAACAGTGTTCAGTGCAATCCCAACCTGCTGCTGATCTCAACAGGTCTGACTGCACAGAGCCCTAAGGCAGTTTTGCAGCACTGTTGAGGCCAGAAGATCCCCACTGCAGCTTCATAGCAGTAAAGTGGCAGTGGAATAGAGCTCCTAAGTCTTGCTTTTCAGAAGGACCCAGTAATGCAAGATCCACATCTCCTACACATTACTGCTTCCAGGTGATGGTACAACTATCTCCTCAACAATACTATACTTACTGATGCTGTAACAACATTAGATAAGGAGTTGATACCTGCACCCAAAACACTGTGAGGCAGTCCCATCAGACTGCAAGTATGGGCAGTCTTAATAAAAGCCAACTGTTACTTTTCCAAAATTATGAGTCAACCTGAAATATGAAGTCTAAACTAACCCAGTAAACATGTGCTGAAAAGGCCCGTCCAACATTGCTTTTCCTTGAGAGCCTCCCCAAAGCTATCCGATCCAGCCACGTGACTTACCCGCAATCTCAGACTGGAACGAGGGAAGAGAATCAGAGAGGCTGGGCTGGGCTGACTACACAAGCAAACAATTTGTTGGCTGCTGTGATTTCATTTTAGAAAGACAGGCTTCCCAATCCACTGAAGCAGAACCCAGGGCATACAACTAGCTTTCACACATTATGCTAGCTAGCACATATGTGGCCATTTTGTAAGGAACCAGTCCCAGAAAAATCAGAGAGTGGATATATGCAAGGGTGCTCACAGCTTTAGAAGGCTTCTGCAGCCTGGTCTGTGCTGGCTTCCAGTATTGACACTGCCTGCAAAGCCAAGGTGGGGGTAATTTATCCGAAGAGTCTATATGCTTTTAACTGCTGTAAAAACTTGGGACCCAAGAAATGGAAATGCAATGCAAAATACAGTGTAAGTGCCTGACAAACTCCTCCCCTCCCTCAGGGGTGAGAAGGTGCCTGGGATTAACATTATTGTTCCAGTCTATCACAACCACCACAGTAATGCAAACAGTGACAACAGCACAGCCCAAGACACTGCTTCAAATCAGTATACACACACTAATACTGGGGAACTGTGTCAATGAGAAATCAGAAAAGCATGATTTCTGAATCATCTTGTCACAGGAAGCTCACTTTTCATTACACTGAACCTGAATGCAGTTTTAATAAGCTTTTCTAATTGTTCCCTTAATTAACCTCTTTCTGACCAAAAGAGGATAAACTCAAGTTACATCAGGTAGTCCTATTTAAGAGTGAGGCACATTAGTGCAGGATTTAAGCCTATGAGAATTATACTTCTACAGAAGATAAGCAGGACAAGACAGACAGCCCAAGCTGAACTGAGCATGCATTCCTTAAGATCACTGTATATATTTCAAGTTATTTAAACCGAGTTACACTATTTGATCCTTATTGCATGATTCCTATCAAAGATGCATAGCAATCACTACTACTGCTTAACATTTCCATCATGAGAAAAAGATCAACCTGAAAGCACAGATTAGACTCAACATAAAAAGCATAATGAAGTTAACTGGTATTTCCAAGGGTGCCCAAGAGGCAACTCTTAAGCACCACTGAAATTTCCAGCTGATTACAGAGGGGTAAATTAATGGTCTGCAAAGTCTCTTGGTCTTGGTACTGGCAGGAAGCAACCTGCTTCAATTCCAGAACTGTGGAGTTTTACTCAATAACCTGCTACAGGCAGGTACACCCTCCAATCCCTGGCCATATAAACCATATATATTGTACTCATACGCAGTTATAGTATGTTGCATACATCTCAATTCCTTGTGGGAAAGGATTCCTATTTCTCTAGGATGCCTTGCAAGGCAGTGAGAATAGAAAGCTTTTTTTAGTTTGTGTTGAAACTGAACACATAAACACATACACCCCAACCTCCATAAACTGCATAGAAACAATTCTTGCCTTATGAGATTACAGGCAGGAGAAAGTCAAAGAAAATGGATTGCTGGCTCCCTGCTGCATGCTTGAGTTCACAGACTCCATAGCACTCGCTGAATGCATGCTATATATACATTGGAGACCAAGGGGAGGAGAAGGAGTGCACATGCCACACATGGTTACAGTGATATAAAAGATGTTGCTAGAATTTTTTTTGTTTGTTTAACTAAGACAAATTTTCCAAAAGTTTCCTGGACGAGCTCCTCACACTGACAACACAGCACCCATGCTTTTAGGCATCCTTCATGTGGTGAACCAGTGACAGTGACCACAAGCATTTCATCTACGTAAGGTCTGAAAATAAAGAGCTAGGAACCACTAGACTTTACATAAACAGTCACCCCCAAAACAGACTTCAGGAAAAATGGTTAGGTAAAAAACCCAACAAAACAACTCCATACCCAGCATGGCTCTATAAAAAGCAGACATATTCTCCCCCTCCTCAAAGTACCTTTTACTCACAGATGCAAAGGAAACAGAGATGCATTTGCCAGAATATAGTACCAGGTTCAACAGAAGCTATTACAGTCACCGATTTCTTTGTTAGAGCACCCTGAGTGCTGTTAAACACTAAATGACTTCTGCTACGATCTGCTGCTTAAGAGCAAGAAAAGAGATTTTAAGAAGAGACAGGAAATCGTGCTGGATTTATGTTTTTTACATTTACACCGTGGAAAAGCACAGTGACAAATCATGAAAAAGCCAAGGTGAAACACATATATGAAAATATATATATACAAAAATGTATACATAAAGCCTGGAATGATATTTATATATACTATGTAATATATATAAACATAACATATAATATCATATCTTATGTCATATATAAACATCATTCCAGTTTATTATGCCAAAGGAATAACCAGAAAAGTAAGTTGGAAGACTGTTACACATGAGTTGTCATCAACAAGTTGGTACCATCTTTGTCTACTTTATCTTGCCATAACTTACAAAATCCTGTTATTCCTGAATGTTGCTGGTATAAATGCACCAGTAGTATCTGTCTTACAAACAGTGCCGAGATGCAGGTTGAGCAAGGAACATTTTATGAAATGCTTCGTTAAAAATAACACTTTTCACAATTTGAATCAGAAAAGTAACACAGTCCTGGGGTTTCATTCAGAAAATTAGTTAAGCATGATTGTCTCCCTGGGCTGCAACTGCTACTTTTTTTTAAACTTGCAGATACTGTTACCACACCACTGACTCTCAGTATCTAAATCTTTCCCTCTGCCACATGATGCGAGGAAACAGTAGCCCAGCTCTTAAAGATGAGGCAGTTATCTCCACAATCAGTAAATTCCTTGGATACAGCAAACATGGACAGCCAGAGCTCTAATTACAGCAGCACATGTTGTGATAAAACAGAACTGTGTTATTACTAGCTAAAGTTTGACCAAGGATGCCCACAAAAATCCTTGTAAGAGAAAAAAAATCCCAAACAAGCCCCACACAACAGCTGTTACTCTGTCCCCTGTAGCTTCTCTGAAACCAATTTCTTTTTTGTGTCAATTACATACAATTCACCCAGAAGAATACGGTATTATTCCCATGCACAAAGTTCCAAAAACATGTTGGGTTTCTCAGCTCAAGTGAGAATTTGCCATCAGTCATCTTTGTCAAGCTATTACCATTACCAGTTATTTCAAGGTACTTCATGATTTTACCAGAGGGCGAGGTGGATACTCCTCACCCTTTCAGTCAATGCGTAGGGTATATACCAAAATTTCAGGCCATGATCAATGTGCAGGTACTGTACATACCAGCCGTCACAGAGAAGTGTCCCAATTACCTCTTGTAACTAATTTTTTTCGTCTTCTGTAATCAGCTAAGGGAAGAACCACATGCCTGCATCTATGAAAATCAAGTTCCCATTAAGTCATAAATCCACTCCCTATTCCCGTAATACTTTGAAGCAGTCTGAAAGGAGGTGCCTTGGACAACATAAAAGACTCACTGGGAAAGTTTAGGCACCAGTGCACCCAATATCAAACTAAATTTGGTTAGAAAAAAGATAAGAGTTTGCTTCACTTAACTAAACATATATCTAAGCCCTGAAGGTCTGCCCATGGAGAGATAAGCAAACTGAGACAAGAACAACTACCTCAGATTCACATTCCTTCAAAAACAAGGCTCTGATAATTGCTGTGACCACTGCAAAACAGCTGAGCTAGGAACCTTTGTTGACCAAGATTTGTTGCTTTGTGATGCTGCACTCTGCTGAGGGAGAGCAACGCTCCCCGAAACTTCAGCTTTTCTACAGCAAGCCTCACTGCATTACCCAGCACAAAACAAACCACTTCAACTGCAAAATATTTAAAGGGTTTCCCTCCATTTCAGTAACTAAAATAACCAAACCAATCTTCTCCATCTTCACAAAAATAAACTAGACCCTTACTCCCCGACAGGAATAATTGTCAGAAGTATTGTGCTCAATATTATTATTTTGGTGGAACTACAGCTGTCTGAAGCAGCAAGGTGGGCAAAAACATGAGTTACAAAACCACCTTTCAATCACAAGTGAATTAAAATGAATATTAGTTTGAATGAATGTCATAAAACTGTACAACAAGCTCTGAAAGCTGTCTGAGCTGTCACAGGAGACTGGGTACTATTCACCCCTCCTTTATAATAAAATAATAATAATAAAGTCATCCAACATTTCCTGTTCTACTCCCTACCCTAGAATTTTTTCCCTAAATAACACTTCATAAGCAATACCAATAAGAAACCAGTTGTATCATCCACTTGGCTAGTGCTATCTGCATTCCAAATGAAAAAGTTAATTGCACTGAGACTACAGAAAGAGTTCTGGAGGAACGAAGACAAATACATTTTATTCTCTTAAGTCTAAACACGCATTACAAAACAAGCATGTACCTATCACCATGGCAATTTAAGAGTCCTTATATAATTCTTTTCTTTACGCATCTCTTTAGGCTAGGGGACACAGGCAGCGCAACTGCCGGGTTTTTAAGAGTGCTTGGTTCATTTTGGAGGTTACCACAGTCTTAAAGTAACGAGTTGGCAGCATTTGCTATTTCCCTTTCAATTGCTCTACTGATCTGACCAGATTTAACACAGAAATCCTATTGAAGGCCTATCCATAAAGTCCTTTATCAAACACACATCAGAGAAATATCTGTAAGGTGATGGTCGGTAAAATCATTTGTTGCATTTAAGAGGAGATAAGCAAAGGGTCTGCAAGTAAATGGTGAAGCCCAGAATCCACATTTGTTCTTCCTGGAATGAATCAACTCAATCTGAAGACAAGCAAGACAAGCACATTGCCAGACAGCAGCAGGACAAGGAAATAAACTGCAGAGCTCCCTGCAAAAATGCCTCTGGTATTACCCGCTATTGTTTAATTAGAGGAAAAGCTATAAAAGTCACCGTTAGTGTTTTTAACATAACTGAAGGAAAACGAGATTTAGAAAGTGCAGAGATTATCTGCAAATAAAGGAGTAGAGCGATCTCTGTCACTGCTGAAAAGACAGAGCAACCCATTGAAATGTTTGGTCATAATTATTCTGTAAGTCACAACATGAGTTTAGATCAGGAGGACTGGTTTCTAACCTCACAGTTACCCTGAGCTCACAAATCACTTGCCTTGCATGCTTTGTAACACAATTTAATATATCCTGTCATGCTTAACATTACAGATATACAAAGAAGTACATATATCAGCTGGGACTGAACTAAAATTGTCTGTGTGCATATGTGAGTGAGCACAGGTTTGAAATAATTAGTTGAATTCAAGAGACAGTGGTCTTCTTACTTCTGCTTCATGAATTTTAATTTTCTTCTGTTGGCCAGAATTCTCCTGGCATTAACTGCTTCTTAAGTGTCCTTCCTGTACTAGAGCTAATGTAGACCTGGTTTTAGTAAAGGCAAACTCACACTGGAATTCCTCATACCTGATCCAGTGGAATTAGTACCGACTAGCCTATAATTCCAGATTACTGGAAGGATTTTCTGTCCTTCCCCTGACATGCATCCATGTTAGCTGGGAATCCTCCTCTTTCCATGGTCACCCTGGACTTCCTGGGATGAGTAACTGGACAACTGGGTAAAGTTCTGCAGCTCACACAGATGGCCCACTGGTTTCTTCTGCCTTAAAAATAATCTTCTCCCCAAAGACATATCAATTATGCCACTCAATCTCATGCAGATTTCTTTTAACACAATCTAAATCTGTTTCTCTGCTGTAAGAGGCATTTCCTTTACCCCCACCACCATTCCTTCCCCTCAGCCATTTCCTCTCAACGTCACCCTCGTGCCAATAGTACCATCCAAACAACTGCACAGCAAGTCAAACCAGGTAGCTGAAATAATCATTAATTTCTTTTTTTGTTGGAGTAAATTGTCAGGCAGATCAGTTCCCTGATCTTGCCTTCCATGGCAACACAAGCACCAACACAGAGGAGGTGGAGGGGACAAGTATCAAGGGGAGGAAGGAAAGGAAGAGGTACCAGCAGAAATGTTGCGGATTTACAACAGATTAGAAAAAAAACAGAGAGAGCATGTAACCACAGACTCAGGTTTGAGCATCACATGATCCGAACGCTGCCTTCTCCTTTCAGAAAACAAAATGCAATTCATTCATTTTGAGAAAAGCTCTGGTCCGTCGGGTAAATCACATCAGCCACCATACTGATGCTCTAAGGCTGGAAATTTTCAAAAGTTCCCGAAACAGAAAAGTCACAATTTTTTGATTCAGCTTAATAATTTCAAGCCCAAAGTCACTCAGCTGCATGCAAGAGGACCAAACAAAGACAGAAAAATGTTTTCTGCATTCCAACAAGTGCTTCCCGCAGCCCTGTACCCATGGCAATTCTCCCATAGCAACCAGCAGGTCACGTCTGCAGGAGCAGGAGTGGGTTTGTGGTCGTCTCAGATGGGATTCACAGGCTCCGCATGCTGCAAAATCAGTGCTTTTTAGTACCTTCGGGCTTCCAGAGGTTATTCACTAATTGTCCTTGAGAAAAGCAAGCGCAGTAAGATGGCTGAACAAGGACAATGCTTCAGAAAAAAATTAAAATTGCCATTTCTCTTTGTCACAGACAAGACCTTTTCTTTATGCTCCTTGCTACTGTTTAGCTGGAACCGTACACACGGTAAAGGATTTTTTCCCTTAATGAGAAGGCACCACAGGTTACGCTGGGATTTGCCTAACACTGCATATTACCATGTTTAAAACGAGGTTTCCAACACAGCCAGACAAGATTTCAGATGGGCAGAGAGCATGTGCAGGCAAGTGTATCTATTTAAAACAAATACTACCAGCAGCATCAGGCAAAACCACAACTTATGAATAGCTATGTCTCTTAAAAGCACCAAGTAAATTAGCTGTAATGAATGTTTCTATTGAGCTCAGTTGCACAGGGCTTCCCTTTATGCTATTTCATCAAGGTTCAAACACACTGAGAAACACTTCCACACAGAGGCAGATTTTCAAATTGGTATTTTAGCAAACTCTGTTGAAGACAGCAATGTTCACAGGAAAGTTTGGGCAAACTCTGGGATTCCTCTTCCTGCCAGCACCATGCACAGACATACACAAAAGTTATTTTTGTTTCTTCGGCCCCTCCAGTCTCTGCAGACATCCCACCTTGCCGTGCTGACCAACAGCAAGGTCTCGGCCACTGCCCGCCCCAGGAAAAGGCAGCAAGTGAAACTGAGCCAAGCAGGCAGCAGAGGGGAAACAGTGCAAACACTCCTAGGCTGATCTCGAAGGCTAAAAAGGAAAAGAGATAGCAGAAGCCCAACCCAAAGAATATCAGAAAGCTGGTTTGGTTCA
The DNA here is from genome assembly GCA_035582835.1 of Phoebastria nigripes. NCBI lineage: Eukaryota > Metazoa > Chordata > Aves > Procellariiformes > Diomedeidae > Phoebastria > Phoebastria nigripes. The sequence goes on from JAYKAV010001665.1 coordinate 988,186, forward strand.
TACGTATCTTCTTTAAAAGTGCACAGAAGACAAACACTTTTGTTTTCTTGAGGCTCCAACAACTAGATGTTGAAAGCAAAACCTTCAGGAGAGTTTGCACTACGATACCATGCTGTAAAACTTCAACAACCATTTTATCCTACACACCTTCCCTACAATTTCTTATCTAGCAAGCCTTTTAATTGCTGTCACAGAGCAAACTGATAAATCGAGCAGCACCACCGACACAAACAGTGACAGTTAATTCTTCATTCAAGTGAGAACATTCGAGGCTGTTTCATGCTGAAGAATTAGTAGTGAAGAATCAAGAGCTGTATTTTTATTTTTACATCCCTTACATCTCTTTAATAATGTTCTGATTTTACTCTTTGAAAATTATTTGAGACATCAAGCACAGCTTCACTTCCAGATTCTCCCCTTTGAGGAGTAAAGCACAGTGCAGGAAAGGAAAAACCAACACATAAGATACGGTAGTTGCCATTTTTTCAGTAGTGAAATACCACGACAAGGTAGGGAATAAATTCATGGAGTATCAAAATAGCATCTCATAGAAGAGCAGGAAAGCGTATCACCAAAACTGCCGAGAAGGGTGTTTCAATCGGCTAATGGAGAGCCAGCAGGAATGGTAGGAGGTTTCCTCTGGAGTCACCACCCTGCCTGGGAAGTTCACATTACAGATGGGTCTTTTCCAGATTCTACTATGCCCAGCTTTGCAGGATGGGTCTTATAGTAATCCTGCTCACTCCAATGCCAAAAAAACCTACCAGAAGCTGCTGCAATCTCCTACAGAAAACTACGGTGCTAAGAGCCAGGAATGTGCAGTTTCAAAAATGGCCTTTCTGAAACTTCCAGCAGAAACCACTGTAAGCCAGCTAGTAGTGTCTCTTCATTCACTTTAATGCCTGCAAAAAAAGCTGAAGGATATTCTTGAAATGCCATCATTATCACTACTTATTTACAAACTCAGTGGAACACCGGTCAATCCACACCTGCTTAGGGATGAATTCACTTATCTATTTAAAACATAAAAAAACCCCAACTATAAACACTTACGTTAAAATTAATCCAGAAAAATCCTGACAGTTATTTCCAGATGGTTTATAAATATGTAAGATTATCTCAGAAACCAAGCCTTGATATAATCAAAACAATATCATTAACTGGCTTTTATAACAAGTACCATTACAACAGATCTTTGGTACTTGGGTCAGGGACTCTGTTAAAGTCCACCACAAAGACGACCTTGTTAAATATGTATGCTAAGACAACATGGTAGTTACTTGGTGCCCATCCACCAGGCACAGAAAAACAAAGAGGTGGTGCTATAATTGTACCTCACTTAGTTTCACATTTCAAAACATTGGAGTCAGCTTCAAAATATGCCATTCACTCCAAACCAGGAGTGCCAGGCACAGCGCTCACTATCAAAAGACAAATTCCTCTTCCCCTCCCGAGCACTCCTATTCTTTAAAAACAAGCAAGCTACAGTTCAGCAGCACATAGAGCAGATTACATGGAGAACAGCCAGTCTGAAGCATCGCAAGATCTAACTCAAGTCTGCCGACGTGCTAAACATCTGAGCCAAGAAGGTCTTACCTACACCCACAAAAATCAGATGCAATTTTACATCAATATGAATTAATCTGCAGTATCAGTGACATCTATCTTTCAATCAATATTGGTTGGGGTTTTTCCTTGTCTGATTTTTTTTTTTTTTTWTTAAAGTCTCCTGAGGGTGAATTCTGGCCCCGCTTCTACCACACCATTACAGAAGCTGCTCTGTTCCCCTGTGTAGTCCTTACTATAAACAACTTCATGTCTCTGAGCAAACTGTTAAGATACAGTGAACTTTTTTCTGTGTCATACGGTAAGCCACATCTTAACCCAACACCACTCTGCCAGTCAGTTAAAGTCTATCTCATTTATCATGCCTCTCAGTATAACAACAATGGAGAAAAACTTTGCAGTTGCATTCCCAGGGATTTCAACAGCTAGCTACCTGCGGAGAACATTTAGTAAGCTGTCCTTAAAGTCTAAAATTAACCATAAAGCTGCTGTTTATTTTGAAGCTTGGGAATAGGGAGGTGTTTTAAGTGTCAGAACAAGTGGCCTGACATCAAAAACTTGATATGAAAGTTTGCCACTGAGAAAGCGGGCTGGCACAAAGAACAGACGATGCTTTTATTTAAATGAGGTTGGCTGCCAGCACCAGAAAGTTTCGCTATCAGCACTGCAGACACCTGATATCATCTGTAACACACAGCAAGCCTATTATGTTATTTTGTTGTGTGTGTGGTTGTATACATAAAAATAACGATAGCTAAGAGACTCTATATAACACACAACAGCCTGTGTACCACTGCTGCTGTAATCAGGTATTCTAGCCTGTAGAGGTCTAGATCCTATCTTAACCATTTCTTCACCAGCCAATAAATACTTGATCTTCACAGAAAATGTAAATTATGTGCAACATTTGTGTGTGTGTATCTCACTTTTATCATCAAGTCTTGTAACTGCAAAAATCCCTTTCCATGTTAGGCTGATCAATCTGTTAATTTTAGTATAGTGTCAGCATTGCATTTTAATTTTTTTTTCCTAAAGCCTGAAAATTATCAATATCTGTGATTTTAAAATAAACAAACAAACCCCAACATGCTACATACAGACTCCTTCAAAAGCTAAATAGCTATTTCACACCTCTGGTTTGTATGTAGCTAAGAAGGGCCAGGAAACAAATTGCTTTAGCTTCAGAAGAGATGTTGGGTTGTGGGGTTTTTTTGTTTGTTTGTTTTTTTTAAATGAACTTACCCTCTTTCTAACTCTGATATTTCTGTATTTTCATTTGAATTTATTTTCCTAAATAGTGGTCACTTTCCAATCTTTCATTTTGAGCCTCCTTGCCTTCCATATAACACCATTGTCTTTTAAGGGGTATGTGCCTTTTTTAAAAGGATCCCTGCTTAAAACTCCTGTAGGTCATAACCCTATTAGCATGTTTCAAAGCCTGATCTCTCTCCTTGGAGGTGTGCAAGCCTCTCCCACCGAGAGAAAAATAGTGGTCCCCTGCTCAAGAGCCATGGAATGTTTTCAGAACCCCAAGCTCAAGAGGAGGGAGTGCATCACCTACATACACTCCCTTGCTTGAGCTTTTACTGTACCATACAAAGGAAAAAAAGACTGTGCTGACAGGTATCAGTCCCTTGCCACCGTGCTTTTGAACAGTGGCCTGTCTGACGCACCACAGTCATTGCAGACACGCGTACAACTTCAATAACACCACTATCAGCTGGAAGTAGACATGGATGACCAGCCAGCCACTCCCTCCTCCCAGCCTCCTTTATGTCAATAAATCTTAACCTGGCTGTTTGAGCAATGTTTAATCATAAACTGTTTTGAACATGCTCCAGAATATAAACAAAGGTGAGTAGGAGAACAACTGAGAGTCCAGTACCAAGAATCACTCATCACTTGCTGCTGAACCAGGTAACAGAGAGCAGAGAAACAAGGAACTGCTAAGGAACAGAATACAAGCACCTGGTGTTCATTTAAAACAACCGCCATGCAACAACATTAAAGTATCCCGAATTGCAACCACAGAAGGATTTCAAGGACTAAATGCATTAACATTCTTGGTTCTCTTAAAAACCAACAAAAAAAAAAAGAAAAATTTAATTGCTTAGAACACCCACTTAGATGCATGGAAATAAACTACCCTCATTGATCTCATCCCACTGCCACTTACAATGCAGTCATCTTGATTCCCTTCTGTGTTGCTAATCAAGCTAAAATTAACTCCTCTCCTCCTGCTTACCACGCATGCTAGCGCCATGAAAATCAACACAGGGCCAGGATCAATTGTCTGTCTCCACAAGTGCAGCCCACCTTGCTTACGTGGTAAATGCATATTTAAGACCTACAGGACCTCTCATGGGATTTTAACCGCATTCATCATGGGGCTAGATAGCTGTTTAGATTGGGCGACAGAATAAGTAGCTCTTACAAACCTAGTTCAAATACTTCTGAACACCTTCTAGTCATTATTGGCCTCTACAGACCTCTGTAAAATGGGCTGCATGAAAGTGGGGATTTCAGTCCTATTAAGCCAGTGTCCATCTTAGAAGAATCAACATCATACTTGTCACTCCTGCTTTGACAGAGCGAAGATGCATCTTAAGCCAGCATTTCCACAAAGCCCTGGAGGACTCTTCATTGGCATGGCACTTAGTTAAGTTTGGGGCATATTCGGAGGACACAGAAATGAATTTTATATGGTTGCCACTCTGACAACACTGACCAAAAAACCCCATATCATACCCTAGTGTTCGGTTTTAAAGCAGGTCCATTTTAGATCCCAATGTGATGTTTCAAAGGGAAAAAAGCCAAACCAAAACAAAATCCCAACCCTACCAGGTAATACCCATTAAACAAAGCTAAAGTACAGATCAAATTGGCAGAACTACGGAGTGGAAAAAAAGCACTCTGGAGATAAATATTCTTCAACTGTGTGCCCAACAGCAGCCAAGGTTTTATGCTATTAAAAAAATACAATACACACCACAGTGACAAATCCACCCCCATGCTAACTTGCTGTCTCACTAAGTTAATTCAAGTGCACAATAAAAGGCAACTTGTATGAAACAAAGTAGGATGATACTTATTTCTATGTTCTGCTGTCACCACCCTTGTCCTACACCTATCTTTCATGAGGCGATGGCAAACTCTCCACTGTAAGACTGAAATGGCAGACACTGCATACAGTCTTGGATCAGGAGTAAGTTTTGCTCAGCCCTTGCCAAGGGCTCAGAGGAACAATGCATCTCACCTTCCTTGTAGGACTTCCCTAGGACTGGGGAAAGTGGGATGTGAGGAGTACTGCCAAACCACAGCTCTCGGCCCCAATGACGACACAGCCCCCGGCTGCTTCAGGACCCCTGGACCATGGCTATTCTGGCAGCACCAAGCAGTGAGTAGTCAGTCTGACATTCAGTTTGTTTTCCAGAGATGTCACAGGAATGGCAAATACTAGCTCTGTAACACACACATTTGCCCACAGTGTTTCTGCGCCAGAAAAGGCTGACATGCTGAGTTTTTCCCCCCTCCAAGACAAGCCTTAAGATAAGAGCCTAAGTCTGGCTTCCATTCTACCACAGCAGAGACCACACGGAGTGACTCGGCAGAGCATGGCCACCACTGGCATTTCTCACTCCTTCCCTGCTTCTGCGAAATTCGAGAGCCCTTCTGAGAGGCTTTCCAAGCCTCTGCTGCTCATACTGATCTTGGTTAAAATGAAAGAGGTCAATATTAACTATTTTCCTTCTTTGCTCATCTTGGCAGAAACACTCAACTAAGTATGTTTCTTCCTCAATCATAAACCACAATTAACACCTACCTCCGTGCCAAAAAAAGCCCCACCTGCACCCACACTCTGGGGAACTTCCCTATAACAGCTTCTACAAAGAGTTCTGTTTTCAATAAGAAATTAAGCAGTACACCAAGAATTAAATACATAGTGACAGCATGGAACTAACTGCAGTGCCACAGTTGGCCTCTACAAGTAGCACTGGTTATTCATTTCCATACCTAACTCAACAGCAAGCATTTTAAAACTTTGCTCAACTGCCGGGGAATTTCCAGCTTGCCGCAGATCCTGCCCCTTTCACCACAGAAATCTGGCCATGGCTGCCACAGGCAACATGCAACTTCGATTCTACCTCTATTTTCATCCTACCTCACATCTTCTTGGGAAGACTCTTCCTTTATTACTACAAGTATCCAGATCCTCAGGAAATTTTTTATACCCTGGAGAAGGAGGAGAAACTAACTGTTTGAAAAGATCAGTTCATAAAATCTAATAACCATCAGAGAGAGGCACTTGTTTCAGCATCTTTGTTGGATACACTAGAGCAGTTTAATTCTCATGTAAATCTCATTTGCAATGCCATCAGCTTTCTTCTAATGGGCCATTCATCATTGTAGGGTTTGCTTTCAAGGAGCCAGCCCATCTCCTTGAAAGGTCTCACAAGCCATCTAGAAGACTTTCCCTTCCAAATCCAAGGAACTACCTATAAACACATTAGCAAAGGCTGTGCAAAACAAAATAACCTCTGCAAAGCTCAGGAAAAGATCCTAATTCCCACATACATAAGTCAGAAAAAGCTTGCGTGTGGGATGTTACTAACCTTTGAATTCAATCAGACTCTCTAAGAGGGCTCTAACATGCAGAGCATGACTATGATGTATTTTCCTTTGAGGCTGGCTCAGTTCATTTACAAAGTGATTTGAAAGAGCTAATGTACTATTTATGTACATTATAGAAAACGATCCATATGGAGTCAGACTTTGCAAAATGTTCACTCAAGTCCGTTCCACTCCCTCTGAAGACATTTCGCAATCCATTCAATACCCAATAGAGGAAGCCAGGATTACTGTTTTAGAAGCAGCTCTGAGGGTAATTTAAATGTTTTAAAAGCTGACATCTTCTGGACTCGCAGCCAAATAAACGTTTGGGGCAACACAGAGCATCTCTCACACAAATGTCTACAAAGTGACACCCACCTGCAGCCTCCAAAATACTGACATTGAAAATAAAGGTTAGAAGAGAATCCCAGGCACAACCTTCCTTCCTACTAAAGAAAAGGAAAAGAAAATAATTTTACTGTGATTCAGGAGAAGATGTACTGGACTGGCTTGTGAAGGGCCACCTAGCAGGACATGGCTAAGATTGCAAACAGTGTAAAACAATCCCAAGATTATCAAGGTATTTTAAACCCTGCCAGCATATACGACTGTGCTGAGGGGATTCTTCCTTGAAAGGAGTTTAACCAACTAAAGTAACGACGACTCTTGCAAAACGACAATACATATGTAAGTTGCTGCTGCAGTGGTTTCATTATTTTTAAATCAGGATATTTTAGAGGGTTAACTTGTCATATTACTGGCATACTCTAATGCTCCCCTTCCTTTGCTTCAGTACAGTATACAGAATTAGGAAAACATTTTACTTTAACAGTCATATCTTACCTGGAAGCTTCATACAAACGTCATAGTTTGCAGTATCAGCTTTTTGGGGAACAGGATTCTAGCCCTTCTCTGCTACAGGGTTTTTTAATAAAAATTCTCATACTTGCAATACTATCTGGTGGAGCACAAAGGAGGATGAAATTGAGAAGAAACTGTGAACCACTTGAAGAGGATGCACCCACTTGTCACCAAGAGACCTCAGATTCGGAATCACTGTCCACCAAAACAATTTTGTTTTTCATTCTGTGGCTCTGTTTGCAGTGAAGCACTGATCTGGGACACTCAATTGTAAACAGACCATGTGCAAGTCTAAACTACTTGATTGTGCCTATTTCTAACAGCCGGTTTGCATATGCCTTGTTTACACAAAATACAAAGAATGCTAGCAACACTTTTATTGAACCACTACACATTAGGATTTTTCTCCTAAGAATTCCTATGCCTGAAGAAAACTTCACTGCTTGCCGTAATATTCCATAAAGACAGACATTAGAGCAAAGCATGTGCCAGCCTTTGACTTCCTTTGCAGGTCTTCGCAGTGCTAAAACAGTTTCGTTATGGCTTGTCTCATTAGACAGTGTCTGAGGGAGACATGGTAGAAGAGAGATAATAATTATACAGCTGAATGGACAAGACAGAAGGAGGCAAAGCCACCCAATTGCCAGGCTTGTTGACAGTCTACACCCCTTTACGCACGGTGGGCAGGTGGCCAATCCAAGGTACACCACATCATGCAAGCCATGAAACAATTAAAGAAAGAAAAAGATCAATAAATAAATAGCAGTTGGCACATCTCCTACACCAAGCGTCTACCCTTACTAGTTTGGGCTACACCTCAAACTGAATATGAAAAGCAAAAACATTTTTGGTCTACCCATCAGGTGGAAACAAAATTTGCTTTCTGTGTCTAGTCCTTTCCTCCTCCCACACAATCAGGATTTTGAGTGTTTAAGAGTCCATAGTTCTTATGCCCTCGAGAGAGGAAAGGCCTTAAGTTGCTCAAGAGCAATTCCTTTAGCAAGTGCACAAACTGGCTCTGCAGGGAGTCCAGTCCTGCTTAGTAAAAATGTTGGTGGCTTCCGTATGTGGCCTTAAGGGAGACAGAAGATTAAAACAGTTTGTGTGGGAAGACTTCCCAAGGCTCTCTTTAAAGTGGCACGAAGCAGAAAAAAAGGGGTACAGCTATAATGTTATATTTCAGAGAGAAGGGGAGGGACGTTATTTTCCACAGTGCTTAGACCACGTCTGCAAGGTTTTTTTGTCTCCTCATTCTGTTCTAAAAGATGGAGTGGATTGTACTTGTATATGAAAATAGTCTCTCATGCTAGAAGATTCTTGAAACAGGATAATAAGTGGTAACGGTGTGCTTAAAGTTTTCTTCCACTTATCCTCCTATCCTAATCACACAGTATATATTAACAGAACCAGACAAAGACTGTCCATCTTTGCTCCCTCAGCTAAGGCAGAGATCCCAATTAATTTCTACATTATTTCTCCCAAACTGTCAAGATGTCCTCAAACAACATGAAAATTACATATCTGGTACATTTAAAGGAGGGAGGAAAACCACCGAAGTAAATCGCACATACACAACAAACGACAACCCAAGAAATTAAACTCGCTTTTAGATTACTAAAAATAGATTGGGTAGGGAGGGAAGGGACTATCAATCAAATCTTACTTAGAGTTGCTGAATATTCAAAGAACAGGCTTCTAATAGAGTGCTCTCTCAAGACTGCTTGAAATTTTTATGATAAAAAAATGCACGAGGACATGAAAAAAGGAGCAGTAGGATAACGAAGCGCAAAATACAGAAGACAGAAGTGGATACAGAGTATTAATTAGGCCATTAAGATCCTTAAATGTTTTACTGTCCAATAAAATATGTATTTCATAAAAATTAAGTGCCATGCAGAAGGAATGCACACATGCATTTTATTGAGCTGCTCTGAAGAAACTGAAGAAGTGAATTACTAGCAAAACACATTTGTGGACAAGAGTGATTAGACATTAGTAAAATTGTATCCATACTATGAAAACAAAGAATATACTATTGGATGGAAGTTTTCACTCACCTTTACTTAAGTGAGACATTCATCTGCTCTGTAAGCATCTCAATCTGCTTTTATAAGGAGTCTGTAGTCAACTGAAATAGGGAGACTTATAAATACTTGAAAAAACTATTCCGTGATTAATACTGAATTATTGACTGAAGTGAATGGATTAAGACCACACAATAATTTGTACTCACAATTAGTCGAACCAAGTCTAGAACTACATTAAGATGTTTTCTCATAGCCCACATTCAGGACACAAAACTGCTTCAACTTCTTCATCTTACAGATTTGTTCTAAACATCACTGCAAAACCTCTGCCTCCTCGTGTTTCTTGGTGTCGATCTTGCAGTATGGTACCTCAGGGCCCACCAGCCACTTCAGATACATAAACCAAGGTTTAAAAGCTACCTAAGTTTACCAGCCAGAAAGCACTGCACAAGCTCAGCAGTCTTCTTATAGCATTCACTGCTTGTCCTAGACATACGCAACTGTAAGACAACAAAGACCTTAACTGCCCAATACACTGCAGACTAAGCTCTACGGCATATTTAGCTTTCACACTTTTTTTTTGTTGTTTTACAGTAGTAATCCTGAAGTGAATTCCTAGCCATGAGTCTGCAACCTTAGGAAACCCTCAGAAAACTGCTAGATGCATGGGGACCAAACCAAAGAAACTAAAACAAAGCCGATGTCAAGTATGGCTACGTGCAAGAGAGGCTTCTGTGCTCTGGACTGCTATTAAGAAAAAGGAGAGGAAAGAATTTGTACTAAAAGCAAATGAGAGAATTCCTCTCCCTTTTCATTAACATCGCCAGCTCAAAAGCACATGATTTTTCTTTTTTAAACAACATTTCCACTTGGATTGGGAAGGGAAAGCTAGCTCATCCACATCTAACCAGCAGTAAGGTGAAGCTCAGTCTGTTAAGCATTTCTGGTTACAGTGCCCCTTGGCTCTGACTGCAGAACACCCAGGCGCTGCCTGCTCAGATACTTATTAGAGCTAGAAGGAGCTCAAAGTAAATTAGCACATGTCAGAAGAATTGATATGGAGCTGAGCGCTAGCAGAGATCCACCCTGAATAAGAAAGCCAGCTGGAGGTAACTGTCAAATCTCTAACAGTGGTTTAACAAGCACCTAACCTGTCTATATCCCTCTTGTCCCGCCACAGTATTGAGTGCAAGCCCCCCAAAGCACACAGTTGAACACACTTGCCAAGCTCCACACCCTGCAATTGCTGCAAAAACGTCTGTCAATAGCAGACACTAATTACTACACATGGGCCAGTAATAAGACTTTATTTGCATGGCATAAGCAGCAAATTCAAGTAGTTTCCTGTTCTTTACCAACATCCTGTTGCCACATCTACTCCTCCAGGAAACTGCAACACCGAGCAAGAGAATTTGGCATCCCACAGAACAGCTCTGACGCCAAATGGCTATCGGAGCACAGTTACTAAGAGCTTGCTTACAAAGAAAACAATCACTTTAATCTGGTTGTCATTTATGCTTTCAGTTATTTGGTGCAAGATTGCATGTGCCATTTTCTGGAAGGGGGGGGGGGTGGGGGGGTGGGGGGAAGGCAGAAAAGCATTGTTTTGATTTGTTACCAGAAGTCAAAACAGACACTCTGCACTGAGGATGCTCACACAGCTGGCACCAAAATAACTAAGATATGAATTACTACAGGTTTCATCATTTTTATTCCTGTTTTCGTAAAAGCAAAAACTCTCACACTCATTCACCCCCTAGATTTATAAAAAACCACAACAGTACCAACTGGAAGAATCCTACAGTCAGCTAAGCATACATGTCATGATTGAGAGTTTGCTAACACAAAGAAGTTACACCAGCACAACTCGAATCCACATTTAAGCCTTTATAGCTGAGACTGCACAAGAATGTACAAGACAAGTGTGGCATGTTCTGGTTAAATTAATCTCTTCATAATCAACACATCAGCTAAACTGAACCAAGCTTGGTTTAAAAGAATACATAAGAGAACATACACTGAGTTTTGCATAGCGTTAGTTTATATTCACAACCTGACTTACAGCACAGCTATTTTTGAATCAACAAATCGAGCAGTAGTTTCACATAATAGAGAAACTTTCCTTAAACATTTAATATAACCCATGACAAATTGAGCTGCTTAGCCAAAAATTACTACTTGATATAAATTCCATAATTAAAGTCAAGTAATCCTTTATCACCATCTTGCTGTGCAACAAAAAACCTGTTCTCAAAGACAGTCTTTGAAAACAAATAAGAGCACGAAAAATATAAAACGAAGCACTAAGACAGCAAATCTTTAAAGAGTTTCTAGCAAGAGTAAAACCACCATCCACAAGTTGTAGCAAAGCAATGATGCATTTCAAACAAAGAACAAAAAAATGGTTGCAAATGCAGATTATGCAATATTTAAGGAGTTAAACTACATGAGGGGTTATCAGAATCAACATACATATGCAGCATTTCAGAAACAACTAGTTCTGTAGTCGTGGTTATGCGGTCAAAGCATTTCCTTAGTATGTGTACGTACAGCTTGCAGTTCCCTCCGAGATGTAAGGATACCCGCACTCATACACACCACGATGGCATCATTCTAACCACAAGAATGGAGGCCGAGTGGTTAGTGAGGTCATCAAAACACTGCGATAAGTTGTGTATATCTCCATTTTTCTGGATTATGTCAATTTTTTTACTTTAATTAGTGCCTCGAGTTGCTGGCTAACAGACTGTACAATCTCCCTTAGAAAGGGAAATGAAAAGGCTGTTGATCTAGCTCTCAATTTTCTGCTTGGTTACTAAACCCCAATTGCAGAGAGACCCCCACTACCCAAACGCTGAAGTGAACTTGTGTACTCACAATACAGAAAGATTAATGCATGCATAAAATTTTGCAGATTCAGCACCTTGATATGTACTCAGAGTATTGGGCTATTTATTTTTGTCAAGTTTATTAAGTACCTAGGAAAATCCCATTATAAATAAAGCAGCATGCTCTTAATAAAACTTCACATGCACAGTAAGTTTTCAATTTATGATGGGGTTTATATACATAATAATTTTTTTTTAAATTTTAACTCCATGTTTTAATTAATTTCACACATCCATATATTTACTTTCCTTGTATTTTACACTCAAACTAAAAAACTCCTCCATTTATTTCTTCCATTTTCTAATGGAAATGCTAAAAGAACTACAGGTTCAAAAACTTATTTTTATGCTTAGAAATCTTGTACTGAAAGTATCCATTTACACTGAAAAACACAAACTTCAGGCTCCATTAATAGCACTACTGCAAAAATACAAAATGGTCACAGAAGCAATAAGCAAATATCCCATGAAATATTCACAGACAAGCACCATTTTCCAATCTATTGAGCTCCCAGTTCAGAAAGCTCAAGTGCTATTATCAGGCTACGCTCAATCAACGTTTGCAGTTTTTAGTCAATAGAACTTTTGTACTTAGGAGCATTTGAAAACCTGACCCATAGCTGCTTAAAATTTGGGTTAGCAAGCTTAACTTTCAACTGTTTCAGTTCCTTCAGTTCTGGGAAAGGGGAAAAAAAAAAAGCTTATTTTAGTTACTGGAAGTCTCTAACTTGTTATTGTCACTTCTTTTAAAAATTGAGTCAATTTTGAAGATAACAAAGAAAAAGTTAATAATTCAGCATTAACCTGATCCTGTAAACACCTGATTACACTGTAAATTTGAAATAATTACTGTCTTCAGCAGGAAAAAGTGCTCCAGCTAATGGCTCCTGCTGTATCTTATGGTTTTGCTTGTATCAATAGTTCTAAAAATCTAGTGCATATCCTAACTCATAGTCTAGAGTTTCTCTCTTTTTTTTTTTTTCATAGAAAAATACCCAGATATTTATCCACAGGTTTCCAGCTTCCGCTAGCACAGCTAGCAATCCTTAATTTGATTTAAAGCACTTATTTTTGATGTAAGTACTTCCATAATTTCATCTTGACTTGTATTTGTAATGCCTGCTGTAGTGTGGCACTCATGTTAATTAAATAGCTTGAGGGGTCTTCAGCTGTACTGCAGGCCCTTCACTCTTCCACCCACTTTGTTTCTAACTGTCATTAACCTCTAGGAAATGCCCTCCTTGTTGGTCATTATTGTTTAATTATACTTCATAGTTATGTCATCACATCTGTGAAATATAATCTTCCATAACAACACAGCTGTGAAATATGATACTCCCGCCCAGCAGTGAAATTCTGGTTACAGCAGATTATACATACACATGATGTAGATGGAGGAAGCGATACGAACCTTTTCAAAGGCCCTTGATTTTGAACAGGTCTCTTGTGTTAGGAGGTACGTACAGTCTTCAAGAAAGGTCAAGAAACTCTTCCTCTTTCCTCCCTCCCCCACCCCTCCTGACAAAGTCTTCTGTAAATTTTAGGAATAACTACTTCTAAACTTAGAAGAAGGCTTATAACAGAGAAGTTTTATACAGAAAAATCAAAGTGAGAAGAAACCTCAGAAATAGAATCTATGAGTCCAGGATTTATTTTTTTAACAAACAGTATGAATCTGAAAGACACTTTTTTCTTGGAACCCTCTGCTTCCATTCATGATCTCATGATGCACAAGCATCTCCTTTGCTTGTAATGTTACAGCAGCAGTGACTGCATTGGTCCAAAAGAAACAGGACTTTGCATATTTCTGCTATCCTTTACAGGTCAGGGAAAAAAAAAAGGGGGGGGGGACGGACGACAACTACTCAAACAACTGGTTCTTAGAAGATTACCAGCAAGAGCTCCCCACATCACAAGGACCTCCCATCTAAATCACTGAATGGAATGGCTATTAATTCCTGAAATTTAACATAAACTGTACATTCTGCTGGTTCATGGAGAAGGTGTGGTTGTATCAAACAGGGCAGTAGTGTTACTATAAAATAATATTCAGAAAAAATTGTGGTTTGTCCTGTGAAGTCTGTGTACTACAATCTATCTTCACTTTGTCCTACTTTTGACAATATTAGTTGGCTAGCAGTAGGCATACAGGCTTCTCTACAGAAAAGAAATGGCACCAACCAACACTTTGTTTTGTTTACGGGGCAGGGGGGCAAGATTTCTGTATGTACGTGTGCATGTGGAAGGGAATTGTCTGATTTTTCAAGAGTAGAGATAACAATGGATAGGAGAACAGTTTAAAGCCTCAATCAAGACTGTGTATACCAAGCTTCAACAGGTTTTTTTTTTTTCCTGGTCTGGGTTACAAACCCTTGACTGGTCTGTAGAAGGCAAGGAGTTGTTTACCTGTTAGAAGCAAGGGGGCAAATTCCTTTAGATTGATGCAAAACATTTTCCTACTCTGGAAGTCAGAAAGGGAGGAGCATCAAGTTTATTTATGTAGCTCAAACAGCAGCCAAGCAAAGAGGATGCCTTATTGTGCAGAGTTCATAACTGTACATTAAACCCCTCCCTTTAAAGCGATGAAGAAAGAAAATTGCCATTCCCACTTGAAGAGTCACGAGCAAATGGAAGGGGAGAGAAATAAGCAACCAAGTCACTGCTTGAGAGAGTTTGAGCACAATGCTTATGATTAACCAACTGAAGAAACAGAATGACAGGGAGGAGAGAGCTCGCACAGATAAACCCAGAGCCAGAGGGAGTGACAACAGAAATGCCCTGGGCTTCGGGTGGTCTTGTTTTACAAAGCAAGATTAATTAAACAGACACTAAAGGACATCTCTTTTAGAAAATGAAACACATTACAAACCAAAACGCCTCAGAGAGCGAGCGAGCAGCTAGGGAGTTATAACTAAATTACTAAGTACAAAATGAAGCAGCCTGCAGAGGAAATGAGTAATTAAAAAACCCTCCCCTGAGCAACAGGCTGGCGAGAGAGGGATAACTCCAGGACCCTGGTGCTGGAGGTAAATGGTACCAAAGCCAAAGCCTGCCAGGTGAAAACAGACATTTTATACAAACAACAAAAAGCCTAGTGGAACATCATAAAAACCCAATCTCCTGCCTTTACAGCATGTTTTCACTCAGAGATGGCATTAGACACAGTCTGTTTGGTACAACCTGAAGAGATGCACACAGGAATTACATCACCCACCACTACCACACTGCCGCCCCTGGGGTGAAGCGCTGCAGTCGTTGGACAGTGCTCAGCAACCATAAACAATGTTTTCAGAGGAAGAAATAGATTAACATCAACCTCATTCTTCTTTCTGCAAGAGAGTTTATCTAAAACACAGCACAGACAACCACCTCCCTGCTAGCACAGAAAACCCTTCTGCAGCCCCCTCCCCTTCCTCAACGAAGGAAAGGCACCTTGGGCGCCTGCTCTCCAGGGATCCCGGTGAGCAACATCACCCCTGGCCTGGCCTGACTCTCTCTTTTTTTCTGTTGCCCCAGAGAGACACCAGGAACAACACCCAACTTGCCAACCCTAAAATAAACACTGGGTGTAGCAAGTTTTAGCCCACTGACAAGAGTCCTTCTTCTCTCATTTATCTTTTGGAAACCCCTTAAGGGCCGCCAGTTGAACATGAGTCTGTTGGTAGGCAGGTATGGAGGACGATGACCATGGGGGACAGCCTGCTGGAGGAGCACCCTGCAGGGGGGGCTCACATTTTTTCCCTCAGACATGGTTCCCTCAGAGGAAGCAGCCCCAGCCCTGGCGAACATCATCCCCTTTCTCAGTCACGGACGGCAGCAAGGCCAGGAAGGTGAGGACATTCCTTGTTGATGTTGAGGTGGATCCACTGGCTGGTCACCAGGCAGACAGCCCCCGCCGCCACCTCGGGCCCTTTGCCAGGTGAGGGTCACTCTGTCATTGCACAGAGGATCCCTCACCCACCGTGACCAACTTCAAGTAAGGGGCCCCTCACCATCCCCTCAGGCTCTCTGTGGTCTAGGGGGGGAGGCTCAAGGCCACCTTCTTCAGAGGCAGTCCCTCACCATCCCCTCAGGCCCTCTGTGGGCAGAGGGGATCCCTCACTGCCCCTTCCTCAGCAGTGGCCCCTCACCATCACCTCAGGCCCTTCTTCTGGCAGACCCACATCCCCTCCGTGGGGCGGCCGACGGACCCCTCACCGTCCCCTCCCTCCTCAGAGGTCCCTCTCCGCCCCCTCAGCCCCTCTCCACCTAGACCCATGTCCCCTTCCCGGGGCGGAGGGGTCCTACTCCGCCCCCTCAGGCCCTTCCCCGGGTCCCTCCCCGCAGGCCGCGGGCTCTCCCTCCGGTGCGGGCCCAGCCCCGCAGGCCCCCGCCGCCTCCCTGCGGTGCCACCGCCCCCGGCCCGGCCCGCGTCGGCGGCACTCACTGCGGCGGGAGCTGGAGGGCCGGGCCGCCGCGGCGCTGGAAGGCGCCGTCCACGAAGACGCCGTTCTTGCCGAGGCAGCGCAGGTAGAAGTGCGGCTCCTGGAAGCTGAGCTGCAGGTGTCGCCGGGAGATGAAGCTGGAGTGCCCCATGTTGACGTCCACCGAGCCCTGCGAGGAGTTGCGGCCTATGGTGACGGCCGGCTGCCGCATGAGGAACTCGAACTCGCGGCCCTGCAGCCGCGCCAGCACCGGGCCGGCGGAGGCGGCGGCG
>JAYKAV010001665.1:1005144-1237551 GCA_035582835.1 Phoebastria nigripes
GGGGGCGCGGCGCCGCCTGCAGGCCCGGGCGGGCCGGCTGCGCTGGGCGCCGGGCCCCGGCCCCCTTCCTCGGGCAGGTGCTGAGGGAGCGACCCCCTCTGAGGGGGCTCCCGCCACCTCGCCCCTGCACCTGGCAGAAAAATCGCCTTCTGCCGGGTCCGTGAGTTGAATCGCCTCAGAAACTCCTCCCCTGCGCTGGAGAGGTGCCCCCACCCCAAAACCGTCCCCGCTGGGGGCTTTCTGTGGGGCAGGGGCACATCCACCCCGCAGCCGGGCCCCGGGCCATCGCCCGCGTTTCGGTACAGGGCTCCCGTGTTTTCAAACCGAATTATGCTGGGTGAGACGGCGTTTCGTTGCCTCTTCGTGTCATTACACCAAAACCCCACTGCAGCGTTAGGCGGGGGTTTAATCGCAACAGGATTTTAATAACCCTGGACTGCTTGCGAAGGCTTGCCAAAGGGGGGAGTTCATCCCAGATACACAAAGGTGCGAGTTTAAAACACCTATTAAGTGTATTAACGCTTTTATACTCATATAGTTTTTATATATCTATACTCATATGTATATGTATAAACTCATATAGTGTTTTTATACTTATGTAGTTTTTCATTATAAGGGAGTGTGTGCAGGTTGTTTAGCTTGCATTACATTATTTCTTACTTCAAATTACTTTTTCTTACTTCAAATTACTTTTTATATTTTTTTCACAAGAGTTATTTATATTATATGTTACTCATAGGAATGATAAAGGTCATGTACTTTGCAACAATGGCATGTATGTGGATCATGTATACTCTGTACTGGCTAGATTATCCAGATTAAACAGGTAAAACTTTTCTGTATAGGTGAGCCAGAGATACTTTGTAAAATCCCAAATTGTTAAGTAACCAGAAAATATAATGAGTTTGAAAATCTTGGGAGAGGGATCAGCCATAATTGCTTATTGCTTTGGCTCATGTGGGGAATGTGGCAGCTCGTAGCGAGGCTGCTCGACAGCTTAGAGGAGATGGGGAAAAAAAAATCCCATAACCGGTCAAAAGTGCAGAGCAAATTTCAGCTATGAAGGCTGTAATTAAACGAGCTGGAATTGGTCCAGGATGACAAGGTTAACATCCAAGTTCCTGGAACATCTTCCCTGAGATGTTTAATGACTGCTGAGCAGTCGGGACCCGAGTTAGACATCTCACCCGAGACATCATCTTCTGTAAGAGTGCTCTTTGCCACTACAGTTCAATACGAACCGAGAGGAAGAAAGAAAAGTACCGTCTAACAAAACACCAATACTGCTCCCTACGCAGCAGCGTCTGCTCTCCAGCGAGACTCAGCTGAGCCGGGCACAGCAAAAGGTTGCAGTCCCCAGGGCAGGAGGGGGAGGAAAGGCATCCCTGGAGGGGGCATGGGAAGGAGGGAGGTGGACAGAAGAAGTGGCCACTCTGGAGGCCTGGAATTAAATTACGGCTGAAATAGTGCTCTCAAACGGGGAGGAACAAATAAGCTGGGTCACGGCACACAGCAGCGGCACAACCTGGGCCCTGGTGGGGGGGCTGCTCTGCTCACACTTGTCTGCCTGAGCTCCTCTCCTGCCCCAAATTGCTCAGCATCAGCAAACGCTTGTGGCCAGAAAGTAAAATGTGGCCATCTGCTAGGTGAGAGCCAGAGTCACACGCTGCCTGATGGGAGAGCTAGCTCAAGCCTTTTGCCCGTTCACTCCAGGATGAGAGTGCTGTTAAGTGTGCTTAAAAATGGACCCAGGCTGGTAGGCAGATGTGTGGGAGCAGGTGAGGTGAGACCTCGTATCAGAGCAGTGTTTGACCTGTCAAAAAAAAAGAGAAAGCAGCTCCGGAGAGAATTTAGTTCACGCCTAAGGCTTTTCTAAAATCCCAAATCATGTCATTTGACCAGAAGGACGCTGAAAGGATCAGAAATAGGGTAAGGCTGTTACCAGACGTTGTCAGTAAATGTTTCCACGGCTGCATGGGAAAAAGCGTTGCGGGCAGGCTGGCTGGCAAGGCAGGAGCCAACCCTGGCATGGGCAGGAGTGGGGCGGTGGTTCTAAATACAGGAGTTGCAGGCAGCCCTGTGGACCTGTCTGATGTGGGGCCAAGAGGTGTGTCGCTGCCAGGGCTGGGTCCCATTACCTCTCCCACATTGGATACAGGCTACGGATTTCTGCAGCTCCAGTCAGGGAATAACCCGAGGGCTGGCACGTGAGGCCGGCTGTGAAGATCCTCGTGCTGCTCAGAGGCTTCCCAAGCACTTGGGGCAGACCCAGCGCAGCATTGCTGCTCCAGGGCTGCAGAGGTGGGGATGCCGATGGGCATGTCCGCACGTGTCACGGTCACTCTGCAGCCACTGAGACACTCCCGCTGCACCAATCGGTGAGATTCTTTTTCTAACAAGTCTTTTTCTTTCTGCCTGGAAATTTCTTCTGAGTGGAATTTGCTGCTTAAGCCAGCACCGCTGCTGAGAGAAATCCCAGCTTCATGCAAAATGTGATCAAGTGGTGTACAGAAACAGGATTCCTCCGAGCTGCCTGATGGGTTGTGCTTAGCCCCGTGTCTCACCAGCCCGTCTGCCTGCGGCATCCGTTCCCTAAGCTCCTTGCGCTGTGAGGAGTAGAGCGCTCTGCTCAGCAGCCTCCAACGCTCTGCTCAGCTCTAATTCACCCCGCAACAGCATCAAACCAAGGGCCCTTCAAACAAGGAAACACTTTGCACTCCTCCAGTCAACTAATCCTGCTTAAAGTCAAGCCGGCTGCCCCAGTGTAAATGCCTGATGTAAATGCACTCAAAATTGTTTGAATTAAATTAATCTCATCCTGTATGGCTGGATTGACTTTAAAGTGGTTCATTTTCCTCGGCAGGGTTTTAGATGGATATATCTGCAGGTGTGGCCAAACTTCCTGACTGTACAAGTTGCCTACCAAAATATTCAGATGGCCGGGAGCTGCCAACCAGGTATCACGAGCTGCGGGGAGCCACGGTGGGGAGCAGCCCCGGCGGGAGCTGGGGCCAGGGGGGTGGGACAGCACAGTCCTTGTGCCACCCCTGCGATGTGCCCAGGCACTGGTGCAATGCTTGGATGCGGGAATGGCACCTTGGCCATCCCCGGCCATCCGAACTGGCCAGCTGTGGGCTTGCTCCAGCCGGGACCATGCTCGGGCACTGGCATGGTGTGATGCCGAGAGCCTGTACAAGCATGACTGCCTGTGCACATGCAGAAATAATCCCTCCTGGCACTTCGTAGAGACACCTTGAGCCATTTTGAGATGCTGCCCTGCTCTGCCGCATTTGTGCAATAGAGCAACATGAACCGGGAGGAGAAATTAAACATTCAAACAAAGCAGCTGGGAAAGGGACAGTGAGAACAGAAAGTTCTGTTGGGATAGAGTTGGTGTTACTCAGAGAGCGGTGCAAAACCCGACTGTCCTTTGTCAAATATTTGTTTGGCAGTGTGTCATCGCTGACTGTCTCAATACAGCGATATACAGCAGGAATCTGTTTTGCACTATCAGTTGTGGGCAAATGAATGTAATGGGTTGTTGTGGTCACCCAGATACCACCGCATTGGGCAAACACAAATCTTGCAAAAACAGTGATAAAAGGGTACATTTCTGCATTTATCTGCTGACTAGCGTCTGCTTAAAAACACTTAGTTTCTGTAAGTGAAATACTGCATTTCTATAGCGCTTCATATGGCTGTTGCTCGCTATTCTGATGCATGAGACTGAATACATATTTATCAAGCCCCAATTCAGCGAAGAAGCTGCCTGGCTTTGACACCGCAGGAAATCTGCTCTACCCCCAGACCAAAGCATAATTGAAAAGCAGCTTCAACAGAAAGGAACGATGTGAGCTGCACGCTGGGCGTGAGCCGCTTGATGTATTTACCCAGCAGCTAGACAACACATTGATGCTCACAATGAAAGCTAGCCTAATGCGCACAGCCCTGACCTGGGGAAGGAGGAGGAGAAGAGTGAAGGAAAGCAGTTACTCTAAGGAAAAGAGACTCTGCTGTCTCCATGCTAGCCCAGTCCGGCCTTTCTCCTGAGCGCAGTGCCAATCTGATGGGGTTAAGGGCAATAGGGCTTCCACTGATGTAAAGTGAGCATCACTGGCAAAGCGAGCAGAGACTTCAGGACCTGCATCACACAAATACTTAGATAAAATACAAAAGAAGAGGACAGTGTTCCCTCAAATTCCTGCCCAGCTCTCCGCAACCCTTTTCCCTTTCCCTTCCCTCAGCCATCAAGTAGGTTTTAAACGCTGTTGTGTTTTTTGTCCAAACTGATTTGAAGCAATGTAATGTAAGTGATGAACAATGATGTGCCCTGTATCTGTGGAGCTACTTTCCCCAACGCACCTGCGCTCAGGAGCAGCCTCACTTCTTTCTGCAGCTGGGTGGGTTTTAATTCTGCTTTCTGTCTCAGGGAAATCACAGCGCTGTGACACAGAAGCAAAAAGGGGTTTGCACTTGTACGCGTCTGGTAGGATTTTCTTCTTAACCAAGCGGCTGCAAGAAGTAAAATAAAATTCATTGTATTGAAACATATTCAGGTACATGGTAGCATCTGTCACATGCACGCACACTGACGGCGTCTAACCCAGCTTCCTATGGGATTTCTACCTGTTTTCTCAATTCTGTTGCATGATCTGTGCTTTTAACCCCAATCCTTACATCTCTCCAGTGACATCCCTTGGCCCTGACCTGGGGCAGCCTGTATAAATCTGCCTGCCCGCAGAGGCTGCATCCACGAGACGAATCTCTGACCAGGAGGGCACCTGTGATGGTCGCAGCGGCATCGAGGATGCGACCTGCTGCTGACGGTCTGGGGAGCCCAGCAGAGCCCTAATCCCATCTGGGACACCCATAAATACCCCTCCTCAAGCAGAACAGCTTTACAAATCTTTCACAGTGGCTCTGAGCCAGGTTTTCATCCAGATGGCCTGATAAGAAGGAGTTTGCCTGTGGAGGAGGTGATACATCGATAGAGGAATTCTTTCTTTTCCCGCACAGCTTTTAATCAGCAGAAGGTTGAAGAAAACACCACCAGTGAGTCAGAAATGTGGTGGCAGCACTCATGGTCCCGAAAGCCCACAAAGGATGGAAACCCACCATTTTTCTCCTAATGCCAATAGGCTGCTGTGCTGAAGGGAGGAGTACTGGGCACAGAAAAAGGCATGCAGACAGCGGGACGTAGTGCAAGGCAGGCATCGCTTAAGCCCTGCTCGGTCAGGACTGCCTCCTGCAAGCTGCTGTGAGCTTTGTGCTGGGTGCTGAGCAGCGGCCTCGGTGCCTGGCGAGATGGGGCTAAATGAGATGCTGCATCTGTTAGCTCCCTCCCAAGAGCAGCACAGCCTGGAAAGATTGTTCTTTCTATAGTAATGAATTTTTTCATTTTTAAATCAGCTGTGATCCTGTTTACTGTAAACTGCAGTATGCTGGAAATGTTTCTATCACAGTTTATTTAGGTTTCACAGGGATTTTTTTCAAATCACACTTATCAAGAATATATTTTCACAGCAAGTTCTCTGAAATACAATAAAGACCTAGGAACATCTGATGCCCAGACTCTGCCATTCCCTAAGATATTATATGATCTGCTCGTTCCCCATGCAGAAATGCTGTCACTTTTCTAGAATCCATGCCAGAGACTGTCTGATATACAATAGCCCATTTTGGAAAGCCTTGAACAAGACCATTTGTTGTCGAGATAATTTTACAAAAGCAATACCATTTCATGGGTTGCAGTTAAAATAATTCATAAAATTTACACTGGTGTGTGTGCTTCGAGCTTTAAACCCGCTCAGCTAACTTTCTTTCAATTTGGCTTGAAACTTAGACCTCGGTGAAATACATAACACAAGCCAGGTCTGAATTATTTGCTTTAGTCATTTTTGAATGATCTCATTTTCTCACTTTCCATCGAGAAAAAAAAAACCCACATACTTTTCAACAGCTAAAACCAACTGAACCAATAAGTATAAAATATGATATCAAACATGAAGCATTTCAGCCAAAAGGAATACAATTTTGGACTTTTAGGAGCAACTGTAGCATATACTGCCTGTCGCTGCTGAAAAGAAGCTCCATGCATTGTCTGGAGGGTTGGAAGCAGCTGATCTTAAATACCTTGCTTTAAAATCTGCCTGAGAAGCTAGAGGAGCCAGTAAAGCTACAGAATTTGCCCTGTATTATTACGAAACATTTAAACAAAAACCACAGGACCTGGATGTTTACTGTCCCAAACCTTATATCGTGATTCACACCTATGACGTGTGAATCTATCATGATACACAGACAGCGTAACGTGCTGCCAAAACCACAGCCGTCATACCTGATCCTGACTTCCTTCCTATATTTTCACAGGCAGAAACCACACAGGGAAGGTCAGGGCAATCTGGAATCAGATCCATAACCCACAGCAGGTTATGCGTGTAAACGGCCTCCTTGCTACATCACCTGTATGTCGTGAACATCTGCCCCAGCAGCCTGGACCCTGCATTATCCTGGGCATCAGGGACGGCTGCGTTCCAGTGCTCCTTCAACAAATCCCCCCTCCAGAAATGGACAACCTTTTCTTGTTTAACCAGCTATCGCCTATCACCCTGCTGGTGAAAAGCTGGATGCCAAAAGTTTTCCTTCCAAAGGGAAAAAAAAACCACTGAGCCAAGCCAAGCCAGGAAAAAGGGAAAAGGTCTGGATTCAGCCTTTCTCACCCTGCTCAGAGCTCCTGGCTCGGAGCATCCCGGGGATGCATGTACGTGCTGTATACCCTCCCGGCCGGGTTAGACCTAGAGGAAGGATGTGGTGGCTGGTCTTCATGTGGTTTTGTTTTTTCTCAAATAAGGGACAGGGGACTGAGGGCAGTGGCGAAGAGTACAGTGCCCTGACACGGACCCAACCAAGGTGTCCAGGGACCCACGTGGGAACAGCCCTGGACTTCAGCCGCTGCGTAGCATCCCAGTAGAGGAAATTTGGAGTCGCTGTGACCTATTCTTGGGTTTGGCTGTCTGTGGGTTATCCTTGAAGTAGAGACTAGCAAAGGCATTTGTAAACCATATTTGCTTTCAGTGGGTCCTGAGCATCCTTTGGGATCACTGGAGCCTCTCAGCAGGGAGCGGATGCTGGGGGAGGGACTCTCCTGCAAATGTCCTGCTGTTTTGCAGACACCTCTAAAGCACTGAGCMAACCTAACCTTTGATTATATTTTCAGCACTAAACCTGCTTCCCAGTAAAATCCTGGATTAAATGTGAAACTTCTTCCTTTTTCCATTCTGCACTCCCCTTTCCAGTTGGTTGCATTTGTTAGATATGTTAGTGCGATAAGGGCATTTGCTGTAAGTGCTGGAAAACCCTGGATTTACAATCATCATGCGTCACTTTAAGGGCACACTGTCAACTTTAGAAAAACATCTGCTATAAACAGTTTTACTTACTTACATTACTAATAATACCATACAGTATTAAAAGTGAAAGGATTTTAAAAATCCAATTTACTTGTCCTTCAGCTTGGCCAGTGAAAAAATCAATGAAGTGGGTCTCACTTTTGTTGAGAGTAATTTTCGCTTTCATGCTCTTGCTTTACAGGCAGGAGGGGATGTGTTTACCTGTTTAGAAAAAACCACCTGTGCACCCTGGAAATTGAAAATAATAAAAAACCTCCAAAAACAGGGAGAGAGAAATAAGAAGGCATGAAAACATGTCTATTGATTTTTTTTATAAATACATGTTTTACAGAAATGAAACAGTTGCTGAATTTAACCAAAGGTCATTCGTCAGCAACAAAATAATAATMATGTAAAAGTTTAATGGTTGAATCGAATTCAGTTTATGTTAGCAAGAGATTACTGTTATGGAGTAATCGTTGATGAAATTAAGGGGATCATTTTTCTTTTTAAAGGTAGGATTTAAAAACCCTAACCATTAGAAGTAACTTACAGAAACTTTGGGTCTTAGACAAAGTTTGTGTAAGCCAAACTAAAAGATAAGAATAGGAACTCTGTAGCCTTCAGAAACATTGACTCTACCCCCAAGGGCTCATTTATTCCTGGGTTATATGTTTGTTTGGGGCTAGAGAGGGAGAAACCGAGGGAATGKGATTTGAAATAGATTTATGCATTTTGGTACCTTTATTTTCCATATGGCTCAGAGCGGAAAGTAGTTTGGTGAATGTCATCTCCCACCAGCCTCCCTCCACCTGCCCGCCGCTCCGCCAGCAGACCTGTCCCCATCCCGTCCCCGCTCAGCAGCTGATCGTTGCCGGCGTGCAGAGATGCGAACCAGCCACCCGGGTGGGACTCTGCAGTCAGCAGTGCCACGGCCCAGCCAGTATGATTTTTACCACGGGTCTCCCATCCAGGTCGTGCCAGCTTAGCTCATCGCCTCGATGAGCGCAGACCTGGGGTTTGCTGCCGCAGGACCTGAGAGCCCACAACCCTGAACCCACTGATTTTGGGGAGCTGCGCAACCAGCCCAGGCAGTGGGGGGACCAGGGGCCGCAGCTCCCCCCAGGCCCTCCGAGCCATGCTGGAGCCCACAGTCCCTTCAGCCCATTTAATTCCCAGCATCAGTCACCCTGGGGTGCGACCCTGGGCGATGGAGGCGGGCTTCCCTGGAGCTACCCAACATTAGGATGGCAACGTCTGGTTGTACTGAATCCTTTCTGTCGCATTCAGCCAGAAGTTGCTTTCCCTCATCATTTATTTCCATTAGATGTTTGCTCGGAAACCTGGCCGCCAGCAGCCGGTTCCTTTTGGAGGTGCCTGTTTGGAGCCTTGGCGCATTCACAGATACACGGTTGTGTTGCTACAGTCGGCTGATGGCACGGACACCACCCCTGGCAGCGCGCTGGCTCACAGGGTACGATGCAAGACCTTATTGCTAAATGCCCATCATGATAATTTAGTATTTTATTTTTTTGCCCTGTATCCTGGCTGTAATAAATTGGAGTGATGCTATCTCAGGCTTCCTCCGTGCTTCTCCTGGAGCTTCTAGCTAAAATTCAGCATTAGCAAAATGTGCCTCTGGAATAAGGCCTCATAAAATATTGTTAGGATTGCTAGGCAACCCGGAGGCATGTTGGGAGCTGAAAGGAGCCTAAGTGGGTGTAGCGAGCCTGCGCTGGAGTCTTGGATGAAAAAGAGAGGGTATTCTTYGTGTCTCTGTGCTAGCAACACTTTGCTTTTGATTTTCTTTTGGAAAGAGGTTGAGATACACCGCTTCCATGCACACAAAGGTACATATCTGTGTAATTGTTGGTGCGGTGGCCTCTAACCTCAAATTAATCAGCTGGATGAGAAATGCACCTCTCCAGGGCTTTTCAATAGCAATAAAAGTAAAATGAAGTTTTTATGGTCATGAAAATACCCATATTCCAGCTGCTTACAACTTCCAAGGGCTCCTTTTGTGAGAAAGAGGGGCCATGTTCAATAATAACTTGTTTTATGTGGCCACCAAGGTGTTGCCTCAACCCCTTCTGCACGCTGCGGCGGTACTTAATGCAAACTGACTCTGGAAGGAAGTGAAACAAATAAAAAGCATACAATTTATTGGCAGGGTCTAACACGAGTAATCGGCTATTTGCAGATACATGCACAAGAATAAAAAGAAAATTGAACTGGGCTTGCAAGAACAAGGGGAGGAATTACTGTAGGTTTAAAACAGGGGAGGTTTAGCTGCTGATGATTTTGTTAGCTAAGATGCTAAAGTGAGTTTCTGGTTTACCCCTTCCTGCCTCCAGCTCAAGAGCAGGAGATGCTGCCCTTTCACGAGGGCACACGGATCCGCGTCTCGTCCCTCCAGGAACATCTTGGCTTGCCCAAAGGGCTTTAGCCAAGCAAACTCCAGCCCTTCCCTGGGCAAGCCTCCTGCTTTGCTTCCACCCCAAGCCAAGCCTCCAGCAGGCAGCCCCATGCTGTACGCTTTCCTTAGTGGAAAACCTGAAAAAATACTCACGCTTTGGCAGCAAACACAGCACCCATGTGCTGAAGCTGCCCTTGAGACTCCTGCTTTTGCTCTGGCCATCCAGCATTGCTAAAGGCAAATCCCGGCGGCAGGTCCTGTGGGAGGTGGACGTGCCTCCATTGAGAAAAGCTGTCTGTGCCAGAGGCTGGCCTTCCAGCCAAGCTGAGTGTGCAATTTGTTTTCCAGTGCTTGATTTAGCATATAATTTTCTGTTAAAACAGCTAGTGGCCAAGCTGACTAACACATCCATCTGCACAGAGCCTGTCCGGCTCCTCCGCACGAAAGGCTGCTCTCACCAAATCCTTTCCAGAGGTCACGAACGGCTCCCCCTCAATCTCCAGCACTCTTGGGTGTCTGAAATCCCTTATTTGGACACTGGCAAAGCCCACCCCGCTTTCCTCCCGTACCGACACAGGGCTTCGTCTGCTCCGTGTTCAGACTGGGAGTAGTTACTCATGCAAGACATTTCATCAGCGCAAATGGGGGTCACATGAGAATTAATGGTGAGAGCAGGAGCTGGTGATTTTGACCCACCCTTTGTCAACGAAAGCATTTCCCAAGCGTCCAACGCTCCTAGATATTCCCATATGATACAGAAAGGGACTGTAATAAGCTAGATATGCATTTCCCAAGACCATTAATGAATATTACCATTAGGCTGTTGTTGGGATCAGGCATCCCACACAACCTTCCTGTTGGAAGCTGCTCTTGAGCTTGATCTTGAAAAACAAAGAACTGATGGGAACAAATCTCGGATTTCCGTGGTCTTACAAGGTTTCTTAGGTAGCTACATATGGTATGTATATGATGTAACTACAACTTTTATTTCTCATGTCCCTTTCTAGCTAGATTTAGGTCAGGAAAGCTGCCTGAGAGGAATTTATCCATTCCTGGTGGTGTACTGGCTGTGCTATTTTTCTGCTCTGTTAGCATCGCAGATCTCATGATACATATTTCAATACCAAATGGCCCAGGCCAAGGCACATTCCTCTGCCTCTCCTGCCAAAGGATGCTGGTGGGCCACGAGGAGCACAGGGGGTTTCTCCTGATTTAGGGCTCCCCAGCTCCTGCGACCTCCACCTCCTTCCCCAATTTCACAGGTCAATTTTGGAGGCACGTGAAATTGAGCCAAACCTGGGCTTTCTCTTAGTTTTCTCAGCAAAGCTCCCTCTTCAGATGGCACCAGAGATGAGCTGGTCTTCAGCATTATTTTAGCAGTTATTTTAATAAAAAATGTGGCAACTGGAAGTGTAAGAGGGATGGGAGCCAGGCATCTTAAGAAAAGATAATTGCAGACTTGGAGCAGTGCTAAGAGTTAACAAAGGGACATTTAATCCAATTCTCAGCTTCTATTCTAGGATCCTTTTAACTTTCCAAATCAAAAAAAAGAAAGAGGGGAAGGGAAAAAAAAATCTCCATCACAGCACAATTTCTTAAGCTTGTTTGCAGCTCAAAAGTGAATTTTTGTGCGTGTGAGGAGTTTGAAGAAAATCCATTCAGCTGTTTCAGAGGTTTCAGAGCATGAAAGCAACATCTGGTTTAAAAATAAAAAATAAAAGAAATTCCCTTTGCTTCTCAGAGTCAAAATGGGTTTTGGTTTCACGCCTCTGATTTAGTATATCTTGAGTTGTCCCCTGGAGAAAGCTGGCCATTTCTGCATTGATTTGGAGGGGATGAAATTGTGTTGTAAACCCCAAAAAATTAGGGATGCCCAGACAGGAGGGCAGGTGAGACTCATACCCCAAGCTCCTCCACTCCCCTCCAGTCCAACACAACATGGGCCATGGTCCCTAAATTGCCAATTTAATTCATTGCACTAAGGTTTTTTGCAGCCTGCTGCCTCGGTTTTTTTTTCGGCTTCTGCTTTGATTTTTGCAATGCTGTTTGCTGTGCGCAGCGCTGTGCTATAGATGGCAGTGCAGGATGGAAATTGCAGACCCCTTCGCTCTTTAATAACAGCCCTGGGCTGCGATGGCTCCTGGAGCTTGTCCTGGTGGAGGAGGCCAACCTCAGATCGCTACTTTCTGCAGATCTGCCTGCAAATCTCACTCAGATTTTCCCCTGGTTATTAATAACAACACAAACGTGGTCTCCAGAATTTACAGTGGGCATAAGTG
This sequence comes from Phoebastria nigripes, assembly GCA_035582835.1. Lineage (NCBI taxonomy): Eukaryota > Metazoa > Chordata > Aves > Procellariiformes > Diomedeidae > Phoebastria > Phoebastria nigripes. The sequence continues at coordinate 1,017,228 of JAYKAV010001665.1, forward strand.
ACAAGGAAGCTCTCTGCAAATTAACTGCTGCTTCTAAGAAAACACACAAATGCTCAAAATCCACTGGCAAATTTGGCCATGATGTTGCAACACACAAATATTTTGCATTTCAAAGGGAGCAGGCAGTTGATTGCTCTCTACATTTCTCAGTGCAAGATCACATCTGCATGAACTCTGCTCATGCTGGAGTTCTGCTGCTGTAAATGAAAGYGTGAACCTTCTCAGTGTCCCACCGGTATTTATAAGGACACTGAAATCTACCCAAATGTAACCATTTGCAGCAAATTTGGCCCATTTTGTTCCCCCTTTGTACAATTTCCTGGAGTTCTGGGACTAAAAGTAAGAAAAGAAGCAAAACCCAACTCAGTTCTGCAATAGGAGATGCAAAGCTGGCAGGAATAGGGATGCTACCAAAGAGATCATGATGGGAAGTGAAGAATATCATAAACAATTACAGCAAGATGCTTTTGAAAAATCCCTCCAGGTACCCAGCTGCATCTGTTGATGCTTAAACACCTTCAGAAATCTGGCCACTAGCCCACTGCTCAAGATGTTAAAAAAAAATCAGAGAAGAGTAGAAGGTGTAAGAAAGACAAATTCCTTTTGCCATTGGCAAGATGAAAGGAAAACCCCAACTTTTTTAATGAGTGGGGTGGAGAAAACTGCAAGCAATGAACGCCATGAGAGTTGTCCTTCTCTTCCTTCAGAAAATGGGTCTGGATCGGGATTAGGTACCTGCAGACTTTTTTGTTTCACCTTCAATGAACGGTCCAACAAAGAGCTCCCCTCCACCTGCGCTGTCCCGGGGCTGGATGGATGAACTGGCGTAGCCCTCTCTGACAAGGAGATATGCAGCACTTTTCTCTTACAGGATTTTAATGCGATCTTACACATCAAGAGGATTCAAATGACAAGAATGAATGGCAGTAGCGAACCTCATGGCTTGATATTCTGATGAAATGATGCCCTGGCACATCCATCACACTGTTCTGCTGTCAAGAGAACTCCCAACTCTGGAAGATGAGTGTGTTTTTCTTTTACAGTATTAAAAAAAAAGCAGGGGGAGGAAAAAAAGCATCTGTCCTCAAGCCTAACTACTACATAAATGTAACTTTGAGATAAGACACAGCCAGATACACAGGATCTATGGTTCAGCTCCAAACAGGGAGGGCACAACTGCACCCAGCTCCATCCGAAGGCATGTGCGTGGGGTGAAGCCCTCACCACGTGCAAGCACAGACCTGGGACTTTGCAGAGCACAGCAGGCGAGACAAGCAGAAAGACTGAAGGAAGATTCATTTCTGGCCAGCGGCATATGTAGACTTCCTGTGCCAATCCCTGTACATTCACCTTGGAGAAGCAGATGCAGACACGAGTGAGAGGGAGCAAGGTGTAAGTTTGAGCATGCGTGGAAGCACCACGGTGAGGATATTTGCTAAGCACGGGGCTGGGGAGATGCGGGGATGCAGATGCTGATGTTGCCCAGGCAACACTCACTTTTGCAAGGTGCCCCTTTGTCTCTCCTGATTTTTAAGTATGGTGTCTCGCTCTAAAATGCAGATTCTCCAAGCTGTAAATAAGACTTATTATATCTTAATGCTCTTTCCCCGTATCTTTTCAGAGCTTGTTACCAGCAGCACTGCTTGTGGCTAGGTAACGCAGGAAATTAAGAGCAGCTCCATGGTTGTGGCTTGCACAGGATGGGAGAGGAGGTCTCTGGAGAGAAGCACAGGTAAGATGTGGTGCCTGGGGCGGCGGGTGCAGGACACCCTGAGCTGCATTGCCCACCCTGCTGAGCAAACGCACCAGCTGAGAGCAGGATTTAGGGTAAGGACAAGCCTTTACAAAAAGTCTTGAGTTTATCCTCCATAAAGTCCTTATTCCAACTTTCAGAGCCCCTGATAAAGTTGTGTACCTTGTTGCTGCTATTGCTCTGCACTAACTGCAAGGCTTCGTACTGAGAGCGTAAGGTTTAGTGCTGCACTTTCCATGGGTTACATTTGTGTGCAATAACCAGCGTTTGCCCCCGTCCAGACTGCTTTGAAACTTCAGGGTTGATGTGTCCCAGGAAGCACTGGGGACAGTCAGTGTTTTCCCATCGTGTCTCATTTCCCGGGACGTAGCACCATGGTTCGCACTAATTATGAGACACTGATCCCATTATTATGGAGCAAAATTACCAAGTGCTGGAAAGAGCACAACAAAAACTGGTGGAGTGGTAAACTTGAAATGAGGTGGAAGTAATATCTGCTGTGTACAGGAGGCCCAGATTTGCTAATTGGACATTGCTGAGGTCAGTAAGGTGGAGAGAGGAAAGGAAGACATTGCGAGTGGGATGAAATTACCCTTCCTGCTGAAGGGGCAAGCAGGAGATATACGGGATAAATAATCTCTCTGCACCTCCCAGTCAGAAAATGGGATTTGAACGCAGTGAGAGAGGTATCACAGCAAACAAGAGACCTCTGCTCCAAGAGTGGAGGTGGCACGGGAGGAGGCAGGGAAGAAGCAAGCACAGTGGAGACGTATTTGCATTCGAAGGAGTGGGGAAAGAGGAATGCAGAGCAAAGGCACGAGCTGTGCTGCCTTGTGTAAAGCCCTGAAATGTCCTCTTCACCCTGGCCCAGGCGCCTGCCACGGTCCCCAAGAGTCCAACAGCCCTTGCAGGCAACGTGACCTGCCCCGAGCCTGGGGCAGAGCAGGCAGCAGCCAACTCGCTTTTGTTATTACGTAGCATTTGGTCGCCCTATTTTGCTGCCTTCCCTTTGATGCAACGAGCCTGTGGGGAATAAAGCTCAGTGGGAGATTGCTTACGTGGTTTCTAACCCATTAGTTTGTTTTATTGGCTGTTGCCGCAATAAAAAAATAAAAAAAAAAAAAGAAGAAAATCAAGGAAAAGTAGTTCAAGGTGTGAAGAATTCACATGGCAGGAAAATATATAAAACGTTATTGGCTCTGTCCCCCTTGGCTCCAACCTCAATCATCTCACCATGCTGTGCATTTATCCTTCTATTATTACACATAATGACAGGGAAATTTTAGCTAGTCCTATGCAAAAAGCCAGCCTGCTCCTCTCCCCTTCCCAACGAGAACCATCCTGGCTTGAGCTCGYATCGCTCGGCATCTGATTTCAGCCTAGCAGGGTGTTTCAATACCAATAAACATCTTGTTTTCATGTGAAGAGCTGTTTCAGCTACATTCTTTCCCATCTTTTGTGAGCATCCAAGGCTCCGTGTAAAACTTTTTATTGATCACATAAATAGCAGCTCTGCTTCCCTACAGGCCCTGACTTCACAAAGTGTTTTGATATCTGGAGAATGAAAGGTTCAATAGAAAACTAATTCCTTCGGCTTCCCGGGACTGTGAACCCAGGGCTGCTGGTTTCTCCTCTCTTTGGCAGAGTGTGGTCCAGGGAGGAGTGCGGGGGAGCAAGGAGATGAATTTTTGTCTTGTCCTGGGTGTGCTTAAGGCGGTTTATACACGGGCATGCAGCTAGTCTGCAACAAAGGCAGAAGYGAAGCCGCTGTGCAAAGAACTGAGAGGCAATCATTAAAGATTTAATTGGTCTGAAAGCTTCCTGAAATACTAAGGAGAGACCTAAACCACCCAACTTTGAGCAGGAAGCCTCCCAAATTGAAAAGCACGGGTGGCTTTGCTGCTTACCGACACTGGTATTGGTGTGGTGGGCAGTCATTTGCACCGCCATTGTGCTAAGAAATTCTCCGGGGGCGGGATGCCCTGGCCCCACCGGTGAGAAGCAGCTCCCTTCATCCCTGGAGAAGCTGCCCTGAGCCACCATGTCTCATGAGCACAGACCGAGAGCTCTCCCTGCAGCTGTGTTTCTCCAAGGCACTGCTGAGATATGACAAAGGACCGCCGTGAAATCCCTGGCCTGAAACCCAGACGATATCCTTCCCGTCCGTGTCCTGGCTGTCAGACCCATTGCACCRTCACCTTCTGTGCAAATGAGTGAAAGCAAACACAAAACCTCTTCAACTGCAGCCATGCAGAGCTCGCGGGGAAGAAGATTAATGGGAGCTACCGGGGAGCCTCATCAGTCCTTGTTCAGGAATCAGAAATCCCAATCGAAACCTGCCGTGACTCATAGCTATGTGCTGGCACAAATTCGACCTCGTTTGGATAACGAAGGGCAGATCCTGTTCTGAGCTGTGTTATAAAACCTTTGTGACTGTGTGTTTATCACAGCAGGCTAAAAGGGCGCTACCAACTTTGCTGACCTTGCTGCTTGCAGATGGCAGTGCGTGACAGCCCTGGAGCCGACAGGGCTGTGGCAGTGGCTTTTGGAAGAGACGTGATGGCAGAGGCAAAGCCTGAACCCCTCTGTGGCTGGAGTGTCCCAGCCCAGCCCACCAGCCTGGTGCTGAGCCACCAACAGATGCCCCAAATCAGCACAGCCCTTGGGTAAAATAAAGCTGCCTTCCTCTCTCCGAAGGTCCAGCTGGTGGTGGCAGCAATGGAGGGCACAAATGGAGCGATGGCGAGTTCCCCGTGAGATGGATGGGAGAAAGCATCCTTCGCAGGTATGAAGACTCCCCTCATCTCAAATGCTACACTCTCAATTGATGAGAGCAATTTGAATAGCAGCAATTACTTGAGACCCACATGCCTTGGGAGAAGGGAAGATTTGAGGTATCTGTGTTCAGCTCTTGGGGCCAAAGAACGGACTCATCTCTATCTCTTGAGGTTCTACCAGGTCCTCTGTGGGGACCTACTATCAAAGTGTCCTTGTTCATGGAGAAAAAGATACGGAAGAATTTGCAGGCAGGAATTTGGTGGCCAAGCCAAAATCCAACACCTGTTTCACCTCAAGTACCCGATCCTGACTACTCAGACAACCGCTTTTTAAAGYCTCACCTACAGGAGGTGACGATGGTGGGTTACAGGTTTTTTTGTTTTGTTTTGCATTAGTAATTTTTGAGATTTTCAATAGTTTTTCTTATGAGGAAAATCCACTCGCAAACATAAAGGTGAAGCCTGTTTCCACACCAATGTTTTCCCTTCCCTGCTTCTCATACAACTTTATTTGTAGGTTGGTGATTGTCGTGGTTTAACCCCAGCCGGCAACCAAGCCTCACCCAGCCGCTCGCTCACTCCCCCCCGGTGGGATGGGGGAGAGAATCGGAAGGGTAAAAGTGAGAGAACTCGTGGGTTGAGATAAAGACAGTTTAATAGGTAAGGCAAAAGCCGCGCACACAAGCAAATCAAAACAAGGAATTCATTCCCTACTCCCCATCGGCAGGCAGGTGTTCAGCCATCTCCAGGAAAGCAGGGCTCCATCACGCGTGACGGTGACTTGGGAAGACAAACGCCATCACTCCGAACGTCCCCCCCTTCCTCCTTCTTCCCCCAGCTTTACATGCTGAGCATGATGCCGTATGGTATGGAATATCCCTTGAGTCAGTTGGGGTCAGCTGTCCTGGCCGTGTCCCCTCCCAGCTCCTTGTGCCCCCCCAGCCTCCTCGCTGGTGGGGTGGGGTGAGGGGCAGAAAAGCCCTTGACTCTGTGTAAGCCCTGCTCAGCAGTAACGAAGACATCCCTGTGTTACCAACACTGTTTCCAGCATAAATCCAAAACATAGCCTCCTACTAGCTACTGTGAAGAAAATTAACTCCATCCCAGCCAAAACCAGCACAGCGATAATGAGAACTCCACTGCTATTGATTTTTTTAAAAACATATAACTTTGAAACACTGTAGATACTGCACGGACTTTGGAACAAGATAAGAAGAGGTAATCACATTTGCAGCCTCTGCAGCCCTTTAATTAATCTGCATAGCAAACTCTAGCTGTAGTCCTAGAACAGACTGACTACCTCTCCTGAATATTCTCATTTTCTACAGAAATGTATAGATACTCAAGGTAAATCAGCACACCACAGGGATCTAACTCCTGACACAATATTTTTATAACAGACAGGAGAATTGACGTGGCCCTGCTTCTTTGAGACCGACTGCTGCACAGCTCTGTGGAATGGGCTGGAAAACAGAGAAATATTGGCTTAACTGCTGCTAAAATAGCGAACGGTCTCCCTTTCTCGGTACAACCTTAAGGTGGAGCAAAACAGTTAAGCTGTAAGAACGTACTGCAGAGGGAGAATAACAGAAATCAGAAAATGGGATGCTTATGGTCCAGCTTCCCAGTGACCTGATTTAGGGCAAAATCTTTTATTCTGGAAGAGCTCATCCCTGCGCGTTGGTCCTGGGGTTTGCACGAGACACTGGGGCCCCGAATCCCCCCCGTCGTCTCCTGGGGATGGTGCAGGGGGGACGAGGGGGTCGAGCCAAGCCGGTGCCCTGAGCTGTGGTCTGCAGAGCCCGCTGCTGCCTTCCTCCTCACCCTTAGCTCCGGTGAAATCAATGGGATTAAATGAGCACAAATGAGACAGGAGCTGGCTCCTTCGCTGCTGTGGTAAGTCAGCGTGGAAGCTGGCCTCGATACATCTATCTAAAGCTCTGTATTGAATCTCAGCTGACAGCTCCAATAATGATAATAGATATGGCCAAAGCTGCTTCGTATTTTCTTTGGAGGAGGCCAGGTTCCTCCTCCCTGCTCGCAGACAGGCTAACCGCACTGCCAGCTCTTGTCTCTCAGGCATTTTGAGGGTTCGATAAGCAAACCGCGCTTCTCACACTGCCAAAGCCCAAAGGGATGACAAAGGATAACCTAGCTACCCCGCACAGTTAACCTAAGCCCTTACTGGGGTTTTTGCAGGAATCCCTCTGGATTCAGAGCCTCGCTAGCACCCAGGGGCATCCCACTCTTCACCTTTAATTTCATCTGAAACTTCCCTGGCTTGGCATAACAAAAGAAACGGTACCACTGGGATGCCACAAATCCATCCCACAAACCTCTTCTCCGGGAGGAGGCTGCTGCTGCAGATCCAGCCAGCTCCCAGCCCACAGAGCCAAGGACAGAAGTGCCAAGGACACGGTGTGGGCATGAGGACACGGTGTGGGCATGGCGATGTCTCAACATGCAAAACCAGGCTAAGCTAACTCAAAGCTCAGTAACATAAAGTCAAGCCACATCAACATGAAAAGCCTCAATAAAAAAAAAAAAAATCATGCAGGAAAGTTAAAGTATCTGGACTTCATTATGGCATTATCCACACACACATGCTGAAAATCACTTCTGACACTTGGCCCCTGCAGCCAGCCAAGCCAAGTTAACTGTGCCTGAGCACCGCAGCCCCGGCAGTGGGGTTTAGCAAGGCTCAGGTTTTACCCCATCTCACAGCCCCTGCTGAGCTCAGCTCCGCCGGGGATGCGTCACTAAACAAGCTGGGTCAGGTAGCAATAGAGTAGCTGAGGGATGTTCATAAAATCAGGGGAGATGAACCCTAAAGGAGAGGGCATCCCATGTGTTTGGGGAGCTAAGTCGGCAGGGAATAAATTGGGCTGCCTGCAATAAGTGATGCTTCAGGGAGGCATAAAGCAGGGAAGCAGCCGGGGCACGCGCGGCCATCCCTGCGCAGGGTCTCCGGCAGGTTCTGTCTTCCCTGTGTTTATGCTGGTGACTGCGAGCTCTCCAGGGCATCATCAGGTTTTATGGCGTATACACATTATTAGTGCTTCACAAGTAAATAATGTCATATTTCACTATTTATTGCTGAAAATGCACAGTAAAAGGCTAAAGCCTGAAAAGTGCAGAAAATAATTTATGTGGGAGGAATGAATTTCCCATCATGTCAAACCACTGCCAGAATTTATCACAGTGCCCTTCAATTTGGGTCTCTGTCCGACATTTTAAAGGTCTGTCTTTGTCATACATATAGGCTCGGGGAAGCTGAAGGTTATTGGGAAGAGTGGGAATTGCTGCTGGTGCTGGAGTGAGAGAGAGGAAAGCGTATGGAGGGGACTCCAAAGGGCCCTTCCCTCAGTTGACACGGAAAATTAATGGCACGGTGGCCACCAGGAACCATCCTGGTGAAGGAATGAAACGGCAGGAGGTTCAACATCAGCTCTGAGAGCTGCTGAACTTCAYGTTATTTCTGCAATTCTTCTTGAAATGCATAAACCAGCATGGAGGTGGGTGAGGGCCGCTGGCTGAGCTGTTTGTAATGATCAGGATCTCTTAATTAGCGTCTGATTCTCACTCTTTAGTCAGGTACTCAGTACCTGTAAATCAGATCGTGGATGTAAGGATTTCTCTGGTGTGTAAGGATTAAAGGATGAGGCCACGAAACTTCAGAAAAAGGTTTTGAAACCACTTCCCTACCGCTGCTTTTTCCTTGAGAACCCGCTGTGCCACTGGGCAGGAGCATCAACCTAAGGGAATAATTGCGTTTTAAAGCTACTATTTCTGTCCTTGCCATTTATACGTGTCTTGTCAGATTTGCACCTGAATTCACCTCCGAGGCACCAGTACCAGCCAGCTTGGAATCGCAGCCGGAGGCGGCAAAGGCATCGCAGCTCTCTGGTGAGAGTGCACAGAGCTATTTTCCAAAATACACTTCTCTCTAAATTAAAAGAGCAGCAGGAGCAGCCTACAAAGCTGGGGGCAGTGCAAGCATCCTAGCTGTGGAGATAAGCTCTCTGCTTCTCAAAGTGCCTGAAAGGTTCAGGGCTTTGGGGCTGGAGACGCCCTCACCAGCCAAACCAAGCATTTCTACATACAGCCAAGGTGCCTCCTGCCAGGGAGGGGGGGCTGGTATTGATAGGTCAAAAGCTAGAGGGGCACAAAATTGCATAAAACCACAGAAGGCTCAAATAAAACCCCCCTGGTTTGGAGAAACTAGATATCTAGTTTCTTGGGACTGGTGGAAATTTTTCTGCTGGGACCCGTCCTCTTCCACACCTCCATTAGGAATTTCCAGGCTCAGCGATTTGAAATATCGTCACATAGACTAGTAACTAGTTAATTATTCAACAAGGTAGACTGCATGGGCAAATTGGGCAGTGAGAGATGTTTTTACATGCAGACCTGAGATCAGAACTTGTGACATCCCAAAGGACTTAGTCGCACGAGCTCCTGAGTTCAGATAAGCCAATTCCAGGGACTCTTTACCCAGGGGTCCATGCTACTGAGTCCTTAAAACTCATTTGACCTCTCAGACTCATTTCCAACCTGCAACAGAGATGACGCAACTTTTTTTTTTTTACTTTTTTTTTTTACTTTTTTTTTTTTACAGCATAACTATCTTACCACAAATGCATACTAAAAAGGACTTACCACAGAGTGATGCAAACAACAGCCTGTATAGCTGAGTTGACCTAAATGCCCATGTATTTTGCTCACATAAGGTAATTTTAGGGACTGGTTCTCAAAATAATCCCATTTACTTTTAACAAAAAAAAGGTCTGACTTAAAGCTGAAACTTTAGACCCCGAGGAAATGCTATTTAGAAAACAGAAGAGAAAAAGAATATATCAGGATGCACTGACGCGTGATATGAAAATAACCTCGAGATAGCCCTTTTCGAGCATTACAGGTGGCTGGGAGCAGATCAGGTAGCTGACCAGAGGGAGTAGGGTTGAGGGAGCGGGGTTGAGGGAGCAGCAATTTGGAAACACTCACATTTAGGTGAAATGCATTAAAAAAAAAAAAAAAAAAAAAATCTTTGTTATCATGTACAACCCTTTCCATGTACCTCCATGCACGACAGCCCTGACATCGACCGCTTTTGCACATCTTCATCATGAGAGGTGGCCTCATCTATCCCAGTCCACCAAAGAGCAATGAGGAAAGCAAACCCCCCCAGTTAGATGATGGAAGGGCAAGTGATCTGTGGTCTAAAAGCACACTGAGAAAGGATTCTGGTTTCTTTTATTACAAGTACTTGAGTCTCATGATCCTTACTGACTAGCATAACTACGACCACAGTGGAGCTGAACCTGCTGAGACACAGTCAGAGCAGGTCACCCTGTGGAAAGCTGCAGCGGTGGCAGGGACAATGACTGAAGACATTACGTTATTCCTGCTTTAGGCACAATCTCATGCAGTGCTTTGCATAACAAAATCCTTATACTCCGGATGAACAACTTGATTTTTCACCCTTTAAAAGATCCATCGCTCTGAATGAGTCAAGTGCGCTGACTTCACCGGGCTGTGACATACCAATGCAGAAGTCTGCTTGGGCAATGACGTGCGCAGACACTTCTTGGAATGACTTTGCCAAATTTATGGCGTAACAAAGCAGCACTCGCACGCAGCTGCCCCATCAAGGTATCCTCTCTATAATATCCAGGAAGGAACATGATCTTACGCCTTGTATTGGAAACACATCTCTTCTAGTTTGCATTTGTCCAGGATTGTTGTTGCTGCTCCCTTGTAGGATGTAACCCCGTCTTTCATTGCATCACAGGTACGAAGTCATGTGCAGAGCTAGCAGGATACTTTATTTTTTCTTAACTCATTTTATAAGGTTAAAGTGAGAGAACCTCAAACACACATTTGTATTGGATTGGGCAGAAGAATGCAGTGCGCAGAGTTAATTAGCTATCCAGATATCATATAGCGTTTGTAGCTGTCATTTCTTAGAATGAAAAGGAATATAATGATATATTGTAAAGATTATGAAGGAAGATTGGTATGTATTAGGGTTATTACTTTAACTGAAAAAACATCAGAAAAATGTCCTAGTTTCTGTCTAGTTCCAAAGCTCAGTATATGGAACAAAACATCCAGGGGAATTAATTACTTTTTGTTGAGTTTTTTTGTGAGCATTTTAAATCCCAAGGAAATCTATGTGCGGGAGGGTATCAGTCATCTATACACAGAACTATATAAAGTATCATTAGAGACCCCTCCAAATACATTGATTTTTTATCCAGCAGCAGCATATCAATATTTTAACCACTGACAACAAGATGTAGCCTTCATTATGAAGTATTTTCCTCTGGGTAACTAAACCACTGTGTATCAGGGAAAATAAGTAGTTGCCTCCACACATCCTCTGCCTATGCAGAAAGTGAACTCCTCACATCGCTCTGGCAGAAGAGTGTTGGTAAGAAATTTAATGTATTTCTCCCTCCTCCCACCAGCGGCTGTCTTATCTAGCCCCGTTTTGCATTATCTGAGCTTTTTTTCTTTCTTTTAACCCCATGATGGGAAGACTCCTGAGCTTTCCAGGCCAGGACTGTGCTCATTTCCAGCCTAGCATTTATTCGTGGCTGGGTTATACCCATTTGTCCCTGCGCCAACATCATAATTTGATTAAATAGCTCTTCTACCTGGCATTTATCTCATAGCAACCACCTTCCAGCCCAGCTATCATAGAATCATTAAGGTTGGAAAAGACCTCTAAGATCATCAAGTCCAACCATCAACCCAACACCACCATGCCCACTAAACCATGTCCCTAAGCGCCTCATCTACACGTCTTTTAAATACTTCCAGGGATGGTGACTCCACCACTTCCCTGGGCAGCCTGTTCCAATGCTTAACCACTCTTTCAGTAAAGAAATTTTTCCTAATGTCCAATCTAAACCTCCCCTGGTGCAACTTGAGGCCATTTCCTCTCGTCCTATCGCTAGTTGCTTGGCAGAAGAGACCAACACCCACCTCGCTGCAACCTCCTTTCAGGTAGTTGTAGAGGGCAATAAGGTCTCCCCTGAGCCTCCTCTTCTCCAGACTAAACAGTCCCAGTTCCCTCAGCCGCTCCTCATAAGACTTGCTCTCCAGACCCTTCACCAGCTTTGTTGCCCTCCTCTGGACACGCTCCAGCACCTCAATGCCCTTCTTGTAGTGAGGGGCCCCAAACTGAACACAGTATTCAAGGTGGGGCCTCACCAGTGCCGAGTACAGGGGGACATCACTTCCCTACTCCTGCTGGCCACACTATTTCTGATACAGGCCAGGATGCCGTTGGCCTTCTTGGCCACCTGGGCACACTGCTGGCTCATATTCAGCCGGCTGTCAACCAGCACCCCCAGGTCCTTTTCCGCCAGGCAGCTTTCCAGCCACTYTTCCCCCAGCCTGTAGCGTTGCGTGGGGTTGTTGTGACCCAAGTGCAGGACCCAGCACTTGGCCTTGTTGAACCTCATGCAGTTGGCCTCAGCCCATCGATCCAGCCTGTCATTTAGCTAGACTAAACAAACAAAGGTTTTGGGGGGCATGTCTTCAAGTGGGCAAGAAGTGCCACTGATATGCTGGACCCCCCCAGTTGGACCCCAGTGAGCTGGTGTGTTCAAGCACTGGGCTGCTCCGAGTCAGGCACAGAAACAAGCTCCCATCCCAGAAGATCTTATGGGCAGAACATATAATAGCATACCACGAACTACAAAGTCATTGGGTTTTTTTTTTTCTCCACCTCCTATCTGGTTGGTTTATTCCGAGCATCTTTTTTAATGCAGCTGTTCAGCCAGTTGGGTGTAAAGTCTGTTCCTGAAAGTCTCTTGGCACACAACTGGCTGATAGTATTAGCACCATTGACTTGAAAAGGAAGCTAGGCACCGTCTACCCTAAAGGCCCTGCGATCTTCCACTGGTTTGTTTCATTAATTTGTCCTCTTGAAAAAGAGAGCCTTAATTATAAGCTTCTTTTTGTTTATATTTCTACTTACATTAAACTAAAGGAATGCATTTCATTCAGCCCAAGGTAATTTTGCTCCTAACTGTTCTTGTAGAATATCTTAAATTAATATCAACACCGAAGCTAAACCAGTTCCACTGCTTGCCKGTTTGGTGTTTCTCCAGTGCAGAAATCTGCCATCTCCCATACAGAAATTATCTGATTAGTAGCATTTTTTACAATCTATAGCTAGAGAGTTTAAAGTACTCCATAACGATACAACTCCCCAGCAATATTTATATCCCAAGTAGCACTGCAGAGTCTCTACCGCAACCGGTCCAGCCCTGGGAATCTAAAACAAATTCCCCAAAGTATCTCAGGAGAACCTCTTTCATGATCGTACTCAAAAGTGAGTTAGACCTAAAGATTCAGGCTTATCCAGCCTGGCCCTCCTTATGCCCGTGCAGTCCTTTTCATCATGAACACAAAGTGTTACCCACCGTGGCTTTTTTTTTTTTGCCAATAGCTCTTTCTCTTCTGAACTGCTCTTTCTTCTCCACGCCCGTGCCCCAGTCATAATTGCTATTCCACAGTGTTTTTCTTACCCTACATCATTTGGTTTCACAGCTTGTGGAAGAAATACATGTTCTTCCATTTTACTGCTCAGGCCCCAGTCATTATTATACAAGAAATCCCTCCTGCTCATCACACCTTATTCACAACCTGGATTAGGAGCACTGCTTTCATTACACTGCAAATAACAACGCGGCGTTATTTTCTTTCCCGAAAGCCATTAATCTGAGCTACTTAGGGGCATTAGAAATGGAAAAGCTGCTCAGTTCTCTTCTGAATTTGCTGCAGAATTTGGCTTTTTAAACCTGTCACCCTCAGCTTGTGGCTGTCCTGGAAGCACGGTGGCAACACGGGAGTTACCATATGGTGCAGCAGCCTAAATGATGACGGTGAGCGTTGCATATCCACCGTGCACTGCACATCGTGTGCGACATTGTCACCCATGAATGAGACTAGCTGTCTCACTAGAGGGTGTTCCCACGGGTATAATCGCACCTCCATCTGGGCTTCCACCTTCTCACGCCCCTGAGCAGTGTGCCTCTGCTCCAGATGCCTGGGATGGTGCGCTCACCAAAAACCGTGATGGGATGCAGTGCACTTCAAAAAGTCCAGGAGAAGCAGAGGATGGGCCTAGAAGCCCATGGTGGTAAGGAATAAGACACATCTAAAGGACTTGGATAGGGTGAAGGGACAATCATGATGGCTTGGTGCAGCTGCATCCAAGTGGGCAGAGACCTCAGCTGGGAAGGGAGACAGTAGGCTGGGGCTTGGCCATGCCGTTCTCTTCCTTCCCACCATTTCTGTGAGGTGCGCTTCGGCCTTGGCTGAAGATGATGGCAAACAGCTGATGTTTCTCCTCCCTCCCAGAGACAGAGGGCAGGAGGAGAAGTCTTCCCCATGCTCCCCTCTGAATGTGCCCAAGCCATGACCTCCCAGCTGCTTGCCGTACCCCCTAGCAGTTTAGGGGGTACCACAGCCTACAGTTGGAGGTTTACAGTTTTAATACAGGGCAAGTTAGAGCATAAACCCAGCTCTGAGCTGGACTTACATATGATGTGAAAATCCGTCATTCGTTCCTGGGTCATTGACTTTCCTCTGGCATGGATTAATCACATGAGGTTTTTTTTGTTTATCTATCAGCTTTCTCAAGGGGATGGTGGGGTTTTGTTTGTTTGTTTGAAGTCAATAGGCACAGTCGATTTGGCAGAGGTCTTAAGACCACAATGCAAAACCAGCAACAAGACTTTGCACCTATCTGGTTTTTTACAAGTTTTTCCAGAGACTGTTCTTACCCYTAAAAATGACCCAAACAGGACAAGGATTGAGGCTTATTTTTACTGAGGATGGAGAGCCCCACAGCAATCCTATTTCATGAGTAAACTGTATTAACCTGTTTCCCAACACAGTGAGTCAGAAACATTTGGTGTCCAGTAAATTCAGATCTCAAGGCTGTGTCAAAATGCACAAAGGGAAACCCTGGAAAAACAATCACTGCTGTGACAAGCTCCTGAATGGGAAAGCGCCTATTTAATCACATGCTCTTTCAACATCACTGAATCAAGCAAGGTAGGACCCGACGCAGGCTTCCATAACTATGTCAAGAACTTGCCTGTTCATGTCAAACTAAAGTAGACTGTGTTTATTACAAAATAATCTGCCACTGAGCTGTCTCTGAAGGTCAGAGGAAAGGCCAGGGAAAGGTGAAATGAGATACAAATGCTGCTGAGATAAGTCAGAGGATGACTCTCAGAATGCGTCTCCTATCACCATGTGGACTGACATCCACTTATCAGTCAACCCAGCATCAATCACAGCGACATCCTCAGAGATACGAGGCATTTATGTGACAAATATTTGTAACACCCAGTTATTTGCACCCAGTGCAGTCAGTAAACTCCCTTTTGAAGACGGCAGCTCTGCCAATAGGAAGGGAATTGCTCATTTTAGAGTTCTGAATGAAGCCCTAAAGTTGCTGTAGTACACATCTGTGCAAACCATATAGCCTCCTGGTCTAACATTATGGCCACTAGCAAACACCATCCAGATAGCCCAGCTTTCTCCACCATCATCATCTTCTCTTAGCGTGTCCATATCTCTAGGATGCTATCACTTTTCTGCACCATCCTTACAGGAGAACCATTACAAAATTTGTGTTTTCCCTTTGCTTGTGTCTTTTTACCAGCTGCTGCAGAAGGGTGGGTGCTGTTTTTATTCATGAGCCATGAGCTGGTGTTTTGGAAGTGATGGTACTTTAACTGCTTACAGTTGTGGAATGACAGTATTGCTCTTACAAAACACCTGGCCACAAGCCAGCAAACAAGGTGGACTTCTAAAGCCTTTATAGAGCACAAATTCTTGCCTTTGTTAGAATCTGCTTCTGACCCACCACAGGCAGAAGCAGGCAGCGCTTGCTCTTCACAACACAGAAAGAAAGATATTTTAAACAAAATCTTAAATTCTGCCAAAGTTATTCAGCTGCCAGAAAAGATCTTGTCATACAATATACAAATAACCTTTTCACTTCTCTTTCCCTTTTGTAAACCAACTCTGACACCTGCTTTGGGATTTACCTTTTCATTGTAACTTGGTTTTATTTATTTTGGTGTAGGAGCCCAGGAGCATTGCTCAATAAGAAGTCAGTTATTACTTACTATTACAACAGAGAAACTAGCTGAAATGCCTGACAACGTATGTACGAAAAATTTTGAACCTTAGACAGTTCAGCCAGGCATTTATCTGTCACATGAATCATGGTTTTCAGGTTAGCATATTTTGCTACCTTTGCCTTCCACTCCTCCTCCTTCATGACAGAAGGACAGCCCCTAAGTCATATGATTGGATACAAAAGATCGCACACTGTGAAACGCTCCTATTTCCCACAGACCTGGGACAAACACATCAAGACATAATGCAAAGCCAACCAGAGAAGAACTAAAATGAACCTTCTTCCCTCCTTCTCTACGGAGACATGGGCCCTTTTGCTTATTTTTGTAGCCCTCCTGGTAGCGTGAGTGAAATATTCTTTATTGTTCCTTTGTTCATGCCATTTTCCTGTTCTTACCATTGTTCTTTTTCATGCAACTAGTCTGCTGAACAGCAAACAGGTAGGTGTGATTTCCAGATTTCCAGCCTCTAATGAGGCTCTGGGAAGTAGCAGAGGAGTCCAAAGACCATAAGTGGTCACAAGCGTGATCTTGCTCCAAGGTTTGGCGTGTTCCCATGCGCTTTTACGATTTTGCTGTTAAGCATCAAAGCAATAATCAAATAATAATGGTGCCAGGCTTTCGTTACCAGCAGAGTGCTGACTTCAGTAAGGATCGTGATCCGTTAGGTTATTTTCCACAGAAATACAGTCTAAGGAAGGCTGTGTCTCCCTGACTGAGGTTGCCCTGTGGAGGGGAGCAGGCAGCAGACCACCCTACTGCACGACCTGCAAAGGTGGACAGCAGCAGAAAGGCACCAGAAAAAGAGCATTCACAGGATCAGTTCTTACTCTTCCTGACTCCTTCCGTAGTGCTCAGGTAAGAAGCTCCATGCACAGGCACCTGGACCAGGAGGGACACTTTGCGGAAGTTAGATTTGCCACACGCCTTCAGGGACAGCATCCCATACCCGTCCCCACAGCCCACCCTTGCTGGGGGGAGAAATGAAACCCAGAGCAAGGTCAGCTCTCTGCTCCTGGCTTTTCAGACAGACTCCATCAGGCAGAATTGTACCCCACTGCTTCAGAGGAGCCGTGCTAGGGAGAAAATGCTTTCATCAGCTTTGCTGATGCTCTTCGGCATGGCAGTGTAGCAGGGCTGGCTGAAAACCCCCTTCTGCTGGGACATGCAATGTCTCTGCTGGCAGCCCCTGCCAACAAGGCTGGACTGACAAACTTTGTAGTGTTGACAAGCCCTTAGGCAGAGACAGCATGTTCCTAGCCATAAACCTTAATGATTAATGTGGTGCACACGAGCACAATCCATTTGTCTGCCTTGGCAATGCTCCAACCACGGCAGTTCAGTAAGCTCTGAAACTTTTAGCCATGTTTTTCAAACCCTTTCCTGTGATTCCAATCACTCAAAAGCCTGTTTGGGAGAGACTCTTAAAAAAAAACCAAAACAAAACCAACAAAAACCCCACCCTCATTATTGACCCAAACCCTCAGATTTCAATAACTCTGTGGCCATCTAAGATTGCTGGTTACCAGACTCCCACCTTCTGCAGCCACTTGCAATTTTGTTGTGGCAAAAGGGACGAAGACCAGATCTTTGTGCTCTGATATCTGAGCTAAAATAGAAATTTCACTGCCCATTAGCACAGGGAGGTTGTTTAGATGCTTCTTGTCCATCTGGGGCAACGCTGTTCCAGTTCACACGTGAAGGAATATCAGGCTTTTCTGGTTCACATCCACGGTAAGAAGAAGCAATGATTATTCTCTGGCTTTACACTGAATGGTCCTTCTCAGCCTGCAGAAACCATGTCACATTTCAGTCATAAGAGCATTAGGCTGTGTTTTCCTGGCCATGTTTCAAATGGATTAAGCCTAGCCTATGTTCCTATAGTGTTTCTGGGCTTTGTAACCAGCCCAGCCTGGCATTTCCTGGTCCTCCCGCAGCCCCGGCTGCCCAGAAACATTACAAATGAGAATCCACAAATATTTTATACCTAGTACTGAATTAACCTTTGACAGAAAAGGTTAAATGTTGACAAACTGAGCTCTGTGAAACCTTTCTGCACCTGCAAAACACCCCGTTCCCTGGTTTTTGCCTGCTCTGTTCGGACCATAAGATGAGGTTCGCTTTTGTGCTCTGGCAAAACCTGTGCTGGGGGGACTGATCACATTTAGGGTTCCCCAGATTTAGAAAAGTATTACTAATTGCAAGGGAAACCCCCCTAAGTCTCAGCCTGGACTCTGGCTTTTCAGGAAAGCATCCCCAAGATGCTGCCTGAGCGGCTGCTGCCACATGGTCCCAAAGAGGATCTCTGACAACATCCCTCTGCCAAACCTTGGCAGTTTTACATCCCTTCAGCAATGAACCACTCACTTGGGAAGCTGCAGCTACTAACTGAAAACAAATATTTTGAGGAGCTCTTTCAACACAGCCAAAGAGAAGCTTCAAAGGGCTGCAGCCCAGGCCCTTGTTGAGAAACAGAAGGCCCTGAGGTAGAAGTAATAACTTTACAGCTGCCAAAAAGGGTGCTTCAGAGGAAAGAAATCTGCAAAGCTGTCAATAAAATCTAAAGAGAAAACCATCAAGACAAGACTTCCTGACGCACCACTGAGCTAACGCCAGGCTAAGGTGAAGGAGAACAATAAATGAAATTAAAGTGCAGCTTGACAAAAGCCCTGTTTGGGACATCACTTCTGGCACTGCTTTGATTTCTCTTCAATAAAAACATGTAAGCTTGGTGTTCTTTCTTCCAGCCCCCTTTTCTCACTCTCCTTTGGTTGACTTTTGCTAAAGGCTTTAAGGTCCTGTTTCCACCAGAGCACTTATGCCTGTAGGAGACAGCTGCTTTTACATCAAGGTGATCTCTCTGAAGCTCTGTGTGGCAGCAGTGAGCCTTACCATGTTTACTAAGTAGTTTTTACAGGGCAATTTTCTTTTGGGCCACTTTTTTCCAGCTCCTGGATCAACCTCCTCTACTTAGAGCCAAAAGGACATTGCTGCAATCTCCAGGTTTAGGAGAGCTCCCAGCCCCGATGCCACGGTGATGTAGCACTTAGTTGTCTTTTCTGTCCCACAGATATGAGACCTGGCCATTTCGTTTATTCAAGAAGTTGGGTATTCCCGGGCCAAGACCTCTACCTTTCCTTGGGACGTGCCTGGAATATCGCAAAGTAAGTGACTGACACCTTCCTCGCTCCAGAAGTATCTGCCTTTGCTCATACAGCTGTAGCTAAACAGATAACATGGCGATGATAAGTTATCTCAAAATGCCAAGCTCTGCTCTAATGCACAGGTTGTGCAAAGGCCAGCGCAGAATAAGGGCTCAGTAACTCAGACCACGGGGCCTTGCCTTTACAACATCTCCAAACAAGCACTCGTGGGTTGCTGATTTACAGCTGCCCTTTGCCGGCATCCTGGCAAACAGCTCATTCACAAGCATGATGTACATTTATGCTGTCCTTCATGATGTTTTTGGAGAGGAGGAGAACTCAGAAGGCAGCTCTGAACATCAGTTTACAGATATTCCTCCCAATCCGTCATCTCCAACGTCATCCCCGCCGCTGCATCCTCTCTGAGATCATTTTTAAATTGCTTTCCACAGGGTTACTTGAATTTTGACAATGAATGTTTCCAGAAATATGGGAAAGTCTGGGGGTGAGTATGCAGCACTGATCTCTTCTTAAGGTCAAACTAGAATCCCTACAAAGGGGAGAAAAAATTCATTAGGAAAGCTCCCTTTTCTCCACCTGCAGCCCTGACGGTCCCAGCTCGGTAAGTACAGCAGCAGTAGGGTGCTCGTGGTGACTTACATTAAAGCCTGATGATTGCAGGGCTGTGCCACTGTCATGCTATATGGAAATTGCTTTGACCTATACTATGAAAGCTGTTTTAAAGCTGATAGCAAAAGGCCCTCACCTGCTCCTAACAAAATCAGCAGCAAAACTACAATTTACTTAAGGGAGAATCTGGAACCGGGAGGTCAGGTTCCTCTGGTTTACCAACAGCAGAGGAATGTGAGTGACTCCCAATACTGAGTGAAGGAGCAGATCCAGAGTCTGCCAGCTGCCTCGTGCTGCTGATCCTTACCTGCTGCGGTGGGAGCTAGTACAGCTATTGTTGCTCTGCTCTGGACATCTCCTATGGCTTTTATTGCTGCTGTTATAACTTGCGCTACAAACTTGCATATCCTCTATAATGCATCCATTGGTCCCTATAGCAACTTTAAAAAAATGGAGTCTGGAAAAGATATCTTTACATAAATGGGGAAAATGCATAAATCTGCTTAATCTACATCTGTTCCAGGAAAGCATTCAGAACTGGCAGCTTAAAAAGACAAAAACAAGGATTGAGTTTCATCTCCAAGGGTATTTCAGTGCTGTCAGCCCAAGTCTCCAGACACCCAATTCAAGAGCCTGAAAGGGGTCGAACAAGTTTCCTTCTAATACTGTAATGTGTTTAAGTGCTTGGAAAAACACAGAGAGTCAGGGGAGAAAGTGAAGACACTTGCTTCATTTCGTATCTGGTCCTTTGAGGGACTGAGCCCTGCTCATTTCCCAGTGAATTTGGAAGGTGTTTAGCCCCCTTTATCATTTACAAAACCAGATGGGAAAAGGCCTGGGAGTCCTTTTCCATCTCTACTTTCTACGTTCCTGTACTTAGGCGTCTACAGAATGCAAGGCTGGTGATGGAGGAGCATTTGTTTAACACATTTTGTTTCATAGGCATCAGTCGAGCCTTGCACTTCAACTACCTGGGGTTGCTTATTTGTCTTCTCTTCTCCCCCTGCCAGGATTTACGATGGCAGGCAACCTGTGGTGGCTGTCGTGGACCCCCAGATCATTAAGTCTGTGCTGGTTAAAGAGTGTTACTCCACCTTTACCAACCGGAGGGTAAGAGCAGAAGCATCGTGATGTACCACAGAGTCCAAAAAACAAAGTACAGGAGGAGACAAGCATGCCAAGCATGTAGCAGGGTTCCCATAGGGGACGAGAGACTGCACTATAGGGATTACTGTAAATGGCCACTGTATGTCACTGTTCCCCTGCCTTACAGCCTGGGGACTGCATACCCAGGCTGGCAGAGGAAGCCGTTTGCCTGCACATCAGACAAATTCTTCCCTCACACCTATAATATACATATGGATGAATTTGAGTCTGTGAGAACATGCAGGACCCGTAAGGGTCCAGCTAGCACATGTGCCACAGCTGGGATGCAGGCTCTGGGTGGCATGGTTARGTGTGGGTACACACATATATACAGGTGTTGGGCTTGTTGGGTTACTTGTTCTGGACATGGAAATGGCATCTTACAGCTGGTTTACTGCAGGCAAAGGGATTATTTATGTATGTGGGTCTTGAGAGAGGCTGTTTGTAAGGCCTTCGCCTGCTGCCCCTGAAACAGCCTGAGCAGGGACTTGCATGCTACATTCCCATCCTTGCAAGGAAGCCGCTATCTTTTCTGGGGTTAAAAAAYTTCCTCCACCTTTGACATCCACAATGCAAGAAACATATGAACATCCCAGCCAATATCCAAATAACAACACCTTGCCTTTTTCCCCTCTAGCGTCTAATTCTAGCAGCAGAGATTAACAACGCTGTCTCAGTAGCCGAAGACGAACAGTGGAAAAGGATTCGTACTGTGCTCTCTCCAACCTTCACCAGTGGGAAACTAAAGGAGGTAAAACACAGAGGAGCAGGTACAAACTAAATCAGAAAGTCAGCAGACAGTGTTTTCAGGCTGAGATTGTCACAGGGGCCCAATTTCTTTAGTCAGAGCCTGGCAACTAAGCTGGCTTGTTTAATTTATGCCTAATTTCAGACGAAAAAGGCTTAAAATAAAACCTTTAGCAGAAAGATCTTATTTGTAAATATTCATGAAACTCCCTGTAGTCTTTGTAAGCCTGTCTTAAATGAGTAAAATGTACTATACTTAAGTGACCATCTCTGGTTTGTGTTAAAGATGTTCCCTATAATGAAGCACTACGGGGAAGTTTTGGTGAAAAACGTTCAAAAGCGAATGGGAAAGGACAACACTCTTAACCGTAAAGGAGTGAGTACCTGCTAGGAGCAGCAGGCTAAGCAGCAAACTTTGTTAGGAAGTGCTGCGGTTCATTCGTTACTGGCAACGCAGATCGCTTGCTGGATAAACCAGACCTCCGAAATGAGGAACGGGGCTAGCTGAAAGTCTGGCTGGAACTTTGAAAGGGAAAATTTAAGCTGGGATGTTAGTGAAACTTCCTAGAGGCAGAGACCCAGAGAAGTCTTCTAAAGGGAATTAAATGGGGAGAAAAATGCTCCAGCACAGCTTTGTGAATCCACAGATCCAAGATAACCCCCAATCCACCAGGAAAGCCCAATTTTCCCTGCACATACTCAGGATCTCTGTGCACCATCATCTTATACCGCAGGACACTGGAGTTGCTGGCCTCTCTGCCCCCCCCCCCCCCCCCCCCAGCACTGTGGGATGCTCGTCCATCACTTGCCCCATTGCTGGGGGGAGTGGGAAGGGAGGCTGTAGTGTGGCCCTGGGTGTGTTCTCCTCATCTGTGCCCTCCATATGGCCTCTGGAACAAAACTTGTGTATTTCACCCCCAATTTCAAAGCACAGATGCAGAAGGGGCAGCTGCACACCAGTAGTCACACACCAGCAAAGCTCTCCCCTACCAAAAAACCCATAAGGAGAGGGCTTGGACAGTTTGTAATATTATAGGGCTGTGCTGGGTTGAACAAGACCATTTTCATGGCATGTTCGAAGCAAGGTGTGTTACCACCCCTCCCCAAGAAGCTAACATGCTTGAGAGCCACATGCTGTCCTTGCGCTAATCCGTTCATGTAGCTACATGCTGTTTTAAAATCCTCAGAAAAGCTGTCTGCTTTCAAAACCCATGCAGGCTTGAAACCAAAGCTCTCTAAAAATCTATCCCTTTCACTGTCAGTGCTTTTCAGCTACCATATATCCAATTTCCTTTTCAAAACCAGGGCAGGAGGTCTTACGACAATTTATATTTGAATGTCACATAGGCATTAGGAAAAAATATATCCACTTGGTCCAAATATTTAACCACAGTCTATCTTTTCCATCTTTCCTCAGCATCTTTGGAAGCTACAGCATGGACATCATCACCAGCACTTCGTTTGGTGTGAACATCGACTCCATGAACAACCCCAAAGACCCCTTTGTCAGGGAGATGCAGAAGATGCTCAAGTTTGACTTGTTTCACCCAGTCTTCCTCTTGTCATGTAAATGACTTTTTTGTTGACAACTTCATTCAGGTGTCAGAGTACTACTGAAACGTGACTTTAGCAAGCATATCAGAGACTGGTGCATCCTACACATTAGCCAATCAACTATTGCTTAGGTGACTTCACTAGCTAGGACGGAAGTCCTAATGGCTGTTGTCTCATCGTTTCCTCATTGTTAGCTTCATGCTAAAACTCTGGGAAGGAGATGGGTAAAAACTTCCTCCACCTTTGACATCCACAATGCAAGAAACATATGGACATCCCAGCCAATATCCAAATAAGTGCTGGCAAATGGTTCGAGGGTTGAAAAGCTCTGAGGCTTGAGGAGCATAGCACTTTCTGAAATGCGTTTTCTGGAAGAGAGTGCTGAGTGAGGACTGTAATTAGATGCAATTTCCTTCCTAGCAGTGCAATAGCTTACAGTGATGGTGATGGAGATGGACCTTAAATCACTTGCGACCTTAAATCAAGCTTAGATACCTTGCTAAAACATGGGGAAAGTTGTGATCTGTGCATAGAGGAGGTTCTGGTGCTGTAGATTTTAGGAATCTATACACAAGCTCAAGATCCAGTCTCTATAATGAAGGAAATGCTCTGAAGGGGACTTGAAAATGTTTGCATGAGCATAGCGTGGCAGTGAATAGCTCAGCCTGAAAAAAAAATATTCAGAATTTGCAGTATTTCTCTTCTGAGCCACATTCCTGTCATAGTGCTGTACAATGCACAGAAGTAACCTGTCCCTAGAAAAAGAAGGTGGCATATGCTGTGGTTGTCTCTTAAAGCAAAGATTATACCCAGCTCAGTTGTGCCTGGTTGACAGGAACCTGGGAGAGGGTTGCGTCAAGACAAACTATCCCCAGAAAGAAAAAGAGGGAAAAAGGCAAAGCCCAAGCTTTGCCCAGGTAAAGAAATCAAGAGGAAATAATTTCTCAGTAGCATCATTACTTCTTCAGTAGCATCCATAGCTATCTTAT
This sequence comes from Phoebastria nigripes, assembly GCA_035582835.1. Taxonomy (NCBI): domain Eukaryota; kingdom Metazoa; phylum Chordata; class Aves; order Procellariiformes; family Diomedeidae; genus Phoebastria; species Phoebastria nigripes. The sequence goes on from JAYKAV010001665.1 coordinate 1,041,141, forward strand.
ATGAGGTGGAGTTTGTTTACAGTGTGCGATTTTAGTCTCAATTTGTTTTTCAGATATATGTCCATTCATTATGTCTCTTTTGGTCAAGATAACTTCAAGATTCTACCCCAGTGATAGTCTAGAATTCTTCAAGAAATCCATCTCCAAAATTAAGCAGGATCGTGAAAAGGAGACTCACAAGGTAAGCAAGCGTGAATTTGCTAGCAATTGTGGCAGAAAATACACTTAAGTGAAATATAATTAGGGTGATGATATCAAAGGTGAAGCCAAAATACAATGACTCAACAAAACCCTGAATCTATTTAAGTGTAAACACTTGATTTTAGTACTGCCAGAAAAGCCTCACCTGACCAGTCCTGGCAGAGAAGCAAGTGGACTTTGTATGTCCATGATCTGAAGCTAAATTCAGATAAAGGCTCAGTAGAATTGCATTAAGCTTGGGTTTGCAAAACTTGTAATAAGTCAACGGAGTAAGAGACTCCCTGAAGAAGATTAGGCAGAGAATAAGAGAGAGCAGAGTAAGCAGCACAAGAGCAGCAGTATCACCTTTCAGGGTTGCACCTTCCCCTCTCACTTTTCAAAAATTGAAGCCGCTTCCTGGTAAAATTCTCCCTTTTAGAGTTTGGATCCCTTTCCTGAAATTCATTTGAGACACTGCTCTGCCACCCAATGGCTTCATGAAAAGGACAGATAGGTTTCCAAAATAAAATGGAAGTGTTGTGTTTTACAACAAGGAAGTCATGTGCATTTTGGGGACACTTTCAGTTTATAAATTGTGCTTAGGCTATGAAATCTCCTTATCTGAGCCCCCCCGAGGGACCTGTCACCAAAGAAATTCTCCTGCTTTTCTTCTCAGGGCAGAGTAGATTTTTTGCAGCTGATGATCGAATCCCAGAAATCAACCAGTCACGGGAGCGATGAAGCAAATCACTCATATAAAGGTAACAACATCCAAATATTCATCATGGGAACAGGGGCTGTGGGAGTGAGAAGAATATGGGGAGCTGTTTCCCAGACAAAGGCTCRATGGGTCACCACCATCTCCACTGACCAGCTCCAGGCAGAAGTCTCTGTCCCTTGTTGCCAGCACTGGGGCTAAGGGGAATCCCCCAGGTCCTTTGCCAGGGACTAGGACTGCTGTGTCAATCATTTATACCCTGGAAATCATCTGGCTCCTCTATCAAATGACTTTTTCCAGACAGATAGCAGAGTAGCTATAAACGCGTTATCAGAAAACAACCACAACAAACCTGCCTCGACCCCACCCATGGCTACCTGTTCCTTGCCGAGACCATCAGCCAACACCAGTTTTGCTCATCTCCCCACATTCCTCTCTCCTCACAGCCCTGACCGACTCAGAGATCCTGTCGCAAGCAGTCATCTTTATTCTTGCTGGCTATGAGGCCACCAGTAGCACACTTTGTTTCCTGGCGTATGAACTGGCCACGCATCCCGACGTGCAGCAAAAACTGCTGAAGGAAATCGACACCATTTTACCCAACAAGGTAAGGGGACCTTGAGTGATGGTGAAGACCCTCTGACCCTGCTGTCCTCCTTGTTCAGTCAAGACAATGAGAAATCTTTAGCTCCTGAACACCCTCCTCCTGGGATCTTCCAACAGCCCTAAAGAGACACACACACTGAGACAACTCAGCCCTGTAGCTATTTTATTTTGGCAGCTGAAACCTTACAGGCCACCCCACTGCACAAACCTATTTGCCATACTCTGCACCCATGCACAAGCGGATGTGGATTTCCAGGCATTTCCATCACTCAGGGATGGAAAATGAAACCAATTACGCAATTTCTACCTTGCATTTTGTTCTTCAGTGAGCCTGAGTCATAGCTGGGGCAGCAGGGGTTGGGTCTCAGCAGGGGTCTCTGGTCTCAGCAGTTGTTTTGGGACAATCCTGTCCTCGTGCCAACATACCTGGTCACGTTTCTCCTGTCGTCCTACAGGCTCCTCTCACGTATGAAGCAATGATGCAATTGGAATATCTTGACATGACAGTGAGTGAAACCCTTCGGCTCTTCCCCCTTGGAGGACGGCTTGAGAGAAGCTGCAAGAAAGACATAGAAATAAATGGAGTGACCATTCCCAAAGGAAGCATTGTTATGATCCCACTCCGTATCCTGCACCACAACCCTGAGTACTGGCCAAACCCAGAAGAGTTCAGACCAGAAAGGTACAAAAAGCACAATGAAAGGGAAGAAATATCATACTGCTTTTTCCTCACGTAGTAATTAAGTATTAATCTCTGATTAGCTTCCTAATGGTGTCCTTCCTATCTTGTTACAAACAATACCGATGAGAAACTGCAGGCTCATGGGAATGTCATTTTAAGAAGAAAATGAGCTTTGCACTTACAGCAGGGTTTCAAACAACGTAATCTTATTGGGAGAATAACACTGATACCTCACAACATCTTGTACACAGGTTTTAGGCTTGCTGACAGAGTGGGTAGATGGCGAGTTTTTTGTAATTGCTAGCCATCTTTCTGTATAATCTTCATTGCTGAACCTCTTTCCGTCACACAGGCTTTGCTACACAATATACCAGGGTTGATCCTTCCGGAATTGCCTTTCCTCTTTGTATTCAAGGAAGTGATAACTTTTCCCTAGTTGGTTATTTTTATAATTGGTATCAACTTCTCACTCCCAGCAAGACTGAAGCCATAGGCTGCTCCTAACAGACAACCCCTGGTTTCTCTCTCACTAAATACAACAGCTAGGAAACATCAGTCATTTTGTGAGAGTGTGTAAATTTTCACATTGCTCCTATCTTCTTCTACTGTGGATGGACAAAATTAAACTAAATGCTGAATTGGGATCCCACCCCATCCTGGATGAGGGCTCTGACGCAGCACTCAATTGCTGGGGTATGCTGAGATACCTTAGCGAAAAAAAAMCCAAGTCTCCGTAGGGCACCAGCAAGAGATCTCTGGATAAATAATACAGATATGTAGCTTTTTGGGGTTTTGCTGCCTTCATTTTTTTCCCCAACCATGTCATTATCCAGGTTCAGTAAGGAAAACAGAGAGGCCATAGACCCTTATACGTACCTGCCCTTTGGAGCTGGTCCCAGGAATTGCATTGGGATGCGGTTTGCTCTCCTGACTCTGAAAGTTGCCATCACCATCCTATTACAACATTTCACCTTCCAGACCTGCAAAGAAACTCAGGTGAGGAGCACATTACGTTTTGAAACTTGCACGTGAAGAGCCAGGTGCCTGGTTTCTCACCGTGGGTGCTAACACCAGATGCTTTGCACTTTCAGGGGAGGTGCCTGTTAGGCACTACAGATCAAGTTATGTCCAAACCGTGGCCAAGTTTCTTTCCTTTAATCTCTACTACTTTAATTTGTCCATCTCCAAGTGTGTTTTTCCTCTTATTGTTGCAGATCCCTCTCAAGCTGAGTTCACGGGCTTTCTTAAGACCAGAGAAACCGATTATTCTGAAGTTAGTCCCCCGGACCAACACCGCATCTGCGGAGGCGTAAAACCCAGCCATGTCTGCCACAATTCTCCAGCGTCTAATGAGTGCCGTGCTAACAAAGGCATCATACATTGCAGGAAATCTCTCCTACACGTACAGACACAGAAGAGCAGCTCCAGCTAATTCTGGAAGCAATTACTACATATTTACTAATAAACATAGCTGTCAGAAATGTAATGTGGATCACTGGGCAGTGACAATACACAGTCCCCTTAATTTTGATTGCAGAAAACAAGAAATAAATCAGAATGAGAAGCTGATCATCCACTTCTAAGGGGACTTCTCCATCTGGAGAGAAGGAATTACTGTCGCATCCAAGAGAAACAAGGTGTGATGGAAATTCAAATTGCCAGACCTTGCTAGGCAGGGAYGGGTGACGTTCTTCTTGGTGTATTGATGCTTGAAATTTCATGTGTTATAATTGAGACGACTGGTGTGAGACTACATCCTAGTTACCAAACCTCTCTTGTGCCATGTGTTAATTAAACTAAAGTGTGTACAAATACTGTCATTAAAAATGTTTGAGAGCTGCTCTGTGTTGTGTATAGCGGCTGATCACTTCCTATTTAAAAACCGTATTCAGCCTCAACCCTTGAAATTATCCATGTACGTTGCTTTCCACTTAATTTAATGAATCTGATCCTTCATTTAATGCGATCAAACCCTCCCATTTGTACAGTATTTTACAAACACTATAACTCTCACCTCTTAGTTTGATTAAGAGGTTGCCTTCAGTTCAGCACTGGCCAACCCTTTCCCGTGCTGGAGCGACAGAGGACGGATTGCAGAGAGCAGCAGGAGCAGCTYGCAGGAGGTGGTGACAGCACTGCAGGAGGGCCACTGCTCCTGGAGAAGTTGTCTGGACACAGCTTGTAGCTGAGCCTTGCCTCCCAGAGCCGTGGATGGGGTTTACACGTTGCCCGTGGTGGGATGTTAGCCTGCTGCCAGCTGCTTTGCTCTTGAACTGCTCCTGAGCAGTCTACGGCTTGGGCCCCATGGGCTGGTCCTGCCATCAGCATGACCAAAGGACTTGTGCCATCCCTGACCGTATAAACAGGGAATAGCAAAAAGCAGGTGGGAGGTTCTCCTGGATCTGAGTTTCACATGCCAGTTAACCCCAATATGTTGTGCTGGTCCTGACACCTAGAAACCAAGAAGGATGCTAGTAAAATGGGAAGGGTTTTTAGAAGGGCTGTAAACCAGATCAAGTCACCCCTTAACTTTCTCCCGGCATCCTTCACTCCAAGGCAATATTTTCTAAATCATGGTCTATAATTTTCTCCTGTGGCCACAGGCTTTTCTCTTTAGTCTAGCAGACAAAACTGCAACATGACCCAAATGCTACAATCCAACATAGTACAAATTTATTCAAGAATTCATGTCCATTCTTTAACAACAATGGCAATTAAGGGGTTTGGGAGTGGTCAACCAACAAAGCAGTGGATTCCTGATCACTGGAAATCCCCAAATCAAAGCTGTCCATTTTTCAGGAAGATACAGCAACATTCACCAGGCTCTAATTCAAGAGTAAGCAGCTTGTGCTGTCCCAAAAGGCAGATAAAACAATTATAATGCTCCCTTCTGATTCATCATCTGTGAAAAATTGTTTGGGTTTTGCCATGTACACAGCAAGGCATAGTTAGGAGTGCTGCCAACGAGGCCCTTCCTCAGTTTAAACTGTTGCTCATCTCTTACCAGGGGTTAAAAACCATCAGTGGAAGAGCTGGGCCTGTCTTACTGCTGTAATGCTGCAGCAGCTCTGATGGGGAGAGTGCAATGCCCCTGCATGGGCAGACTAGTTAAAAAATGCATTTTCCCCCTAGAAAAATAGTGCTAGGCAAAACTAACGCCAGATTCAAAGAAAGGGGAAGAAAGGGGAAGCCATCATGAAAGCAGCAAGTCGCCTACATGCCAAACAGCTGCTTTGAAGTAAAGAAAAGTCATTTTGGTATCTCATGAACAAAATCAAGCGTCTTTGCATGGTGCTCAGAACCAGAAAGGGTTAATCCAGCCATATCCCAGGACAGGCAGTCCCCGCCCAGCACGTGGCATCTCTGGGAATGAAGTCATTAGCGGAACTGTACAGATCATTCTTCCAAATGTGAAAAATGTGACTAATTCTCTGGCTTCAGCCAATTATGACCTGCCAGGACTATCATAACAGCCCATAAATAGTGTGTAACAAAATCATGGTAATGAGTCTTYTAGAAGAAAATTAGATCCTCTGTGTCTTAACTCCATAAAATTACTTCGCTTATAAGGGCTGCCTCCGTCATTCCCAGCACTTTCCATTGCTTCGTGGACCACCCCTCAGAAATGGATATGACTTGGCCAGGAGTCTGCTGGTCCTGATAGCTRTGCATTCATCAAATTTGTTTTCACTGGTTTGGCTGTTTCCTCTTTAAACCAGACATATCACTGGACTGGACTTTCGAATGTTTTTGCTGATAAAACATACTTTATCTAGACCTTGCTGATTCCTTTAACTGTTTCAACACACCCTTGGCAGGCTTGGGACATCATGTTGTCCCAAGAGAGCTGGGTCTTTGTCAGAGGAAAGAGCTTCCAAACACAGTATAAGGTAGAAGTTAATTTTGGGGACACTTCTGTTTCACTTCCTCCCCTAAATCCTTCCAAACCGTAAGTAAGAAGGAAAAAAGAATGAAGAAAATCAATGTTACATTAATATTAAAAAAAAAAAAAAAGCTTTTCTCAAAGATTTTACAACCGTGTCTCATCAGAGAAGTTATTGTCGAATCACTGTGCAAGCGTAACAAGACTCACACCCTGGTAAAACGCTAACATCACTCAGGAAGACTTCTATAAGAATGCAGAAATATATTCCCCTTAATCCAGAAAGTCTTGCTGGGAACTTTCCAAAGGAGATATATACCCCCTGATATGAGAACTGTTATTGTATCAGTCCTGATGAAAGACAAAGATGGTTATAAGCGGGGAGATTTATTTTCTGTTTCTCAGTTAACTACAGCAGAGTAACCATGAACGTTACAGTAACTTGCCTAAATGATGTAATACTTCCAGTTGATTGCAAAGATCCAATGGATTTTATGAAAAACAGGTTTCCTGCTTGCAGCAGAGAAGTATTTCATGTGCTTCACCAAGTCAGTTATTAGGTGTTTCAAAACCAGGCTGAGCCCTGACAGATAGAAGAATGGTCTGGCTATTACCAAACTAAGTGTCCCTAAACTATTGAAGTCTTTTGCAATTCCGCCTTGCCTTTAAAGTGAAAAATGAAACATTTTCAGGCATATTTCACCTGAAAGGAAGAATAGGCAGCATTGCTCCTTTTACCTTACCCTCTACTGAGGCACAGATTCTCTATCGATACTTCGGCATCAGAAGCCGACAAGTCAGAAGGTGCACAAATGAAAAAGCCAGCATGCAGAATTTGTTTAGTTCTCACAGTCCCTCCTTCCTCTCTCCATCTCCCTATTAGAAGTAACAAGCCAGCATGGGGAATTACCAGGGTATGACAGATGGCTTGGAAACTTGGAAAACCTGTAGCTGAATTTATGCACTGACATCACCTTTATCTGCTGCAATGGAGAGAATTAGGCATATTGAGTTGCTCACCATATAGATATGGAATTTTGAAAACACTTACTATTGCACAAATGTTGACAGGATATTTTATTTACTGCATCATTAAAGGTTAAAGAGACTCATTCTCCAGAGGATTAATTTTCCAACCCTTAATATCAATTAAAGCTAATTTCAGCACTACCCTAATGATTAACATAAAATATGGAAAAAGCTTTAACCGAGCATTTCTGTTCAGTACTTCAATTCTCTTGTATTGCTAGGGCACTTTATAGGTACTGATGCAGCTTTATATCACCCATGACACAGTTAATTTTCCCCTCAGAGCTTTTTTTGGTTACTGAACACTTGAAGGTGTTGCAAAGATGCACAAAATACCTTTGATGATATGGATCAAAGTTTTTATTTAACCAGTTCATAGTTGATGATCAGTGATGTTCTCTGTGGACTTTCCTACATGGCTGGGTACGATGTCTAGATACAAATTTATTTTGTTACATGGCCTACAGCTTCCATATCATGTATATATAATGTATAAGCATACTTTGATATATTTGTGTAGCCAGAAGGTTGCAAGTGGAGTGGGGAGGACAATATAACTGTTCAAGGGAAAATGAAAAACCTTGCCTGCCACTTATGAACTGAAGCCAGTCCAGTACAGCTGGATGCATTTACCCATCTTTACTTGGCAAAATACTAGTTCCATCAACACACCATAGAGTGCCCAGAAAAATAAGTTATAGTCCATCCCCTGGACTATATCAAGGCTTTGTGCAGCCCAGCTGAGAAGGCACAGGTGCCACACCGCAGCTCCCCCGTCCTGGGGCTGTCCAGCTGGTTTTGCTCCGGAATCATAGGTAATAGGACTGGAAAATACTTCGGGAAAATAGACCACACAGACCAACAGCCAGCATGGTGAGCAGAGTCTTGCACTAACTTGCCCCGAGCTTGTCTAACCTTTTCAGAACTTGTCTACTTCTATCCTAATTTTAGGGTATTTATTGTTAACAAACACTAATCTGGGATCGATCTGTATCCAAAGGTCACAGCAAAAGCCAGAGGGAAGGTGAGGAGCAATACAGATGCTCCTAAGAAGGTCAGCTGCTGCCACTCAGGCTGCTCTCTGGTGGTAACCACACATCAATCAGCCCACCAGTAGCCTTAGCAACATCCATGGAAGTGAGCAGATGTCTGGTGCTCCCAATAATTATAACAGACTCCAGTAGACATCAGCAGGATGTAGAAGTGGGGGACATTCATTTGCAGATTCCCCTTGCCAAGAAATGAAGTGTTTCCCATGCTGGCTCTTGTACTCTCATGTCCTGTCACATATAGCTCTGGCCCAGGACTCCATACTGAGCTATGTGCATCTTCTCAGACAGGTCACTGAACCCACCGCTCTTGTTTTTCCTCATCTTTTCAAGACTGCAGGGGGCTTTCTGCTTCCCCCTCCTGAATTTTCATGTTTAGCTTTCAATGACTGGAATTCATTTGGCTGGGAGTAAGTGAAACAGCTCTCTTAAGTGGAAGAGCTACCTAATAAAGTTTTAATGGAAGATATTATTTCTGTTCTTTACATTACATTAAAAGCCAGTCAGGAAATGAAAGCCCAGGAGGGTTAGGCATGTTGGAAACACTCAGCAAGATAGTCTTTTCTTCAGGGAGTTCACAGTCTAAATGTTGCCCTAAGAAACAGCTTGTGCTATTACAGACTTAGCAAGCATGTGTAGATATATATATACACACACACACGTGTGTGCATATATACACACAGAGAGGGCAGAGGGGTATCTATTTTGTCTTTGGAGATACTCTCCAATGCCAGGTCTGATACCCACCTGAGGAATGTCTGGAGTGAGAAGCTTAGTGCCTAAACCATGGCATAGTGCATTTACCTGCTCTGCACCACCAAAGTATACAACTGCTCTTTACCAGCGACATTTAAATACCAAAACCACTGCCATCTTTGGGGGTTTTTTGTGTGACTTAAATAGAATTGGTCAGTTTGGGCTCTTCACTAACCCACAATCCAAATTTAAGAAACCTGCTTGCTAACAATTCCTAGCTGTTATTTCCTTGCTGTGCTAAACTTCTGTGCAACAACAGCGAGAGCAGTTACAGAAATCTGTTTTCAGTAGCAATAACAAAACTGAGCAGTTCTCAACCTCCCCATGGAGGGGCAGTGATATTCAAGCACATATCAGGAAAGACAACTAAAATGGGTCAAGAGAGTACTATAAATTTTTGAAGCATTGGCCTTTGACTTTAAAAAGTCGACCTTTCAGGTTTTGGTTGGCTGAGAGGGACCACGTTTAGTTATTGATGTTTAAGATAGTTTTGTACCAACTTAAAAATAAAAGAATACTATTTTCCTAAGATGGAAAGCAGATATTTACACTGTCAGCAACACTGAGAACTATGAAGTGCTACCACTTCAAAATCTCCCCTCCAGGTAAAGTATCCAAGTACTTTCAGTCCTTTGATCTGGGCTATTGCAGATCTCACCCTTACACATACCTGTCCCTAACCTACGTTGCTAACCCTGAAGAGATGGCTCTCAACGCATCCAGGCAGAGCTTGGGTGCCAACACTCTCCTCAGGTCCTGTCCCAGGACCTGCCGTAGACCTCAGGGTATCACATGGGTGAACACTATGCAGGTATTCATAAATGGCTTTCACAGCTTCAGGTCTCAGCATTTATCAGCACTTAGGTTTATGTGGAGAATGTCATTGAGAAGTAAAATCATCCCTGATAGAAATCCACTGTCCTCTTTAGTGTCCAGTGCAACAGGTCTTTTGCTACTATTTCTCTTACAAAGGTCTTGATCTGAAGTGATGATGGGTGAAAGATCCAGCCCTGGAAGTTAGTAACTTACCCTCAGTAAGTTCACAGATGACACCAAGTTGGGCTGGAGAGTTAATCTGCCTGAGGGTAGGAAGGCTCTGCAGAGGGATCTGGACAGGCTGGATCGATGGGCTGAGGCCAATTGCATGAGATTCAACAAGGCCAAGTGCCAGGTCCTGCACTTGGGTCACAACAACCCCACGCAACGCTACAGGCTGGGGGAAGAGTGGCTGGAAAGCTGCCTGGCGGAAAGGACCTGGGGGTGTTGGTTGACAGCCGGCTGAAGATGAGCCAGCAGTGTGCCCAGGTGGCCAAGAAGGCCAACGGCATCCTGGCCTGTATCAGAAATAGTGCAGCCAGCAGGAGTAGGGAAGTGATCGTGCCCCTGTACCCAGCACTGGTGAGGCCCCACCTCAAATACTGTGTTCAGTTTGGGGCCCCTCACTACAAGAAGGGCATTGAGGTGCTGGAGTGTGTCCAGAGAAGGGCAACAAAGCTGGAGAAGGGTCTGGAGAACAAGTCTGATGAGGACCAGCTGAGGGAACTGGGACTGTTTAGCCTGGAGAAGAGGAGGCTGAGGGGAGACCTTATTGCCCTCTACAACTACCTGAAAGGAGGTTGTAGCGAGGTGGGTGTTGGTCTTTTCTCCCAAGTAACAAGCGATAGGACGAGAGGAAATGGCCTCAAGTTGCACCAGGGGAGGTTTAGATTGGATATTAGGAAAAATTTCTTTACTGAAAGGGTTGTCAAACATTGGAACAGGCTGTCCAGGGAAGCGGTTGAGTCACCATCCCCAGAGGTATTTAAAAGATGTGTAGATGTGGTGCTTAGGGACATGGTTTATTGGTGGACTTGGCAGTGCTAGGTTAATGGTTGGACTTGATGATCTTAAAGGTCTTTTCCAGCCTAAATGACTCTATGATTCTACAATCACCACACCAGGTCAAACATATTCAAAAGCTGTTTTAAACTAGCAAAAGGCAAACTTCAAAATGCCAGAGCATAAATCTTCATAGGGACTCAGCAGGTCCCCAGGTGGAAGCAATGAAGTTACTGCAACAAGAACACAGTGCTTCAAAAGACAGAAATCTGCAGTGGTGTCCAACAAGAAGACATCACAGGGAAGTGGTCGGACCCACTGCTGTGCTAACCCAGCTCCAAGGACAGCAAGAACAATAAGAAATTAAAATGCAGTCACAAAACCCAGTGCACAACAACTTCTGGCACCAGTTTGGTTTGTTTATTATAAAGCCACGTCAGCTTTGTGTTGGGTTTTCTGCCTTCTCTCTGCTTGCTGGCAGCAGCTCTAGAGAAGATCTTTGGCATTTTGCTAAAAGTTTCAGATATTGGTTTCCTTTGCAGCACCTGCTCCTTTGCAAGATGATAGAAGCTACCTCCAGACTCCCTCCCTGAATATACGCTGCAGCTGCACAGCTTATTATTCACCACACTTGCTTAATAATCACCAAAATGCTTGGGGTTTAAGCCTTGTTGCCTCTGCCCGTCTCTGTATTGGCTCCCAGGTAGACTTTGAGACCCAGCAGCCAGCCCCGCTGGGCTGTTTGGCCCCAGAGGAACTTTCCCATTCTCTAATTCACCTATGAAGCCACAAGCGAGGAAAATAAACCCATCGATCAGCCTCTCCTTTCTTCACCCCTCATATTCATAGCCGAAAAAGCAATGCAGGAAAGAACATCAGGCCAAACGGCACTTGGCTGAACACACGTCTGAGTGCAACCCACACGTGCCTCTGTCCCAGGGCAGTAATTGCCCGGGCAGACTAATCTCCAAAGTCCTAAGCTTTTCCTAACAAATAGCTGCTGAAATTGTTGTCCATTTGAGTATTCATCTTTCATTTGTAATTTCATTTTAAATCCATTTTTGCAGGGTTTGCTGGACTTCAACCAAAATTGCTTTCAGAAATACGGGAAATCGGAGGGTGAGTATTCTTCCCAGGCAAACCTTATCTCACTGCAGCCTCTAAAGCACAGCCAACCATCTAAGAGGGTGTGATCCCTGGGAAGGGTCCATCAGAAGAAACAATCTTAAAAGCACATTATGTACTTGTTAACCTGGCCTGCCAGGTGAGAACCGCAAGTAGTTCACATTTGGCTTCCACTGAAAATCTGTAATAAAAAAAAAACTGGTTTTGAGGTAAGTGAGATCCAAAAGGATTTATAACTCGGGTGGTTTCTCGGTTAACATTTTGTGGAAGAGGGTGCGCACAGCCACCGCTGTGCTGAGAGGCAGGGAAGAGGGACAGCAAGGCAGGGAGCAGCAGCTAAGCCGGCTAGAAAGGATCTGCAGCTTCAAACACATCATTAGCAGTAGGTGGGCTTTTTGAATAAGGAGAAAATTCATTAACTTGATGTCAAAGATTGCATCGAATTTAACGAAATCCTTAAGTAAAAGATGCTAAGCATTTCTTAGGCCTCCTGGATCTTTCCTTGAAGATCTGCAAAGAAATGTGAAGGAACTGCTCCACTTTTAGTACCATGCTGTGAGATTAGATGCCATCCTGCTATACATTCTTTTTTATAGCCCACTTTCTATTTTTATTCCTGTTCTACTGTGGAAGTGTTTGCTAATAATGTATGATAGGATGCTTTGTCATGAAAAAACCTTGTATCATTTATCTGTTTCTGAAAAGAAATTCTCAGTACAAATCTAATAAGGAAAAAAAAATCCTATTCTAGCTCTTGTTGGAGGAAAGGGATTGATTTATGGAGAGAGATGAAAAGCACTAAGTATGTATTGCTTGGCAAAATGAGGAATTGTAGAGAACTGTCTTTATGCATTTGAAGGGTGTAAACATCAAAGAGGCAGAGGAGCTATTTAGAGCATTAGGAGGAGGCACATCTAGGAGACAAGAGCTGAAATTAAATGAACATCGTTAACTTAAAAATCATACTTCTGCCTGCAAATCTATTGCCTGGTATTATTACTTGTAGCACTCTGATGAGTATAAACGAAGCTTGTAGAAAAAACATCTGATCAGCAGACCTTACTGTAAAGTTTATAAAGCCCAGATCCTGCAGCTATTCCTGAAAATCTGGGAGAAGAGCATCCTTTAAATCTTCCCCCCCTCACACCCCTTTCTATTGCCAACAAGGGTTGATCAGTATGATGGGTTACTTCCCCCCCTCCCCATTGCAGCCTGTGTTAGCTATCTGGGATCTGACTCACTGAAGCTGTATGGGTGTAACAGCTTTTATCCCAATGGATGGATAAGTTCCCAATCATTAATAACCCTTCTGAGAAACAATAGCATCCTTGCTCACGCCCTGCAGGAAACCCAGGCACGGTCCTACAGGATGCCCAAACTTGTCTGCCTGGGATTCAGTTAATTGCCCACTGTCCTGAGTTAAAGCATCAAGGGGAGGAAAAAGCTCTGTAGGCAGTAAGTTTCTTTGATCTCATCGAGGCTTTGGACTACACTTCAAAAAGCTGCTGAACGTTATGTGGCCCAACAATGTACGGAGATCTCAAGGATAAAGTTTTGCTCTCTGTTAAATCAGGCTTTGCGAGCTGCCTGTGCCCATCTGCGGGAGCGGGACGGCAGCAGGACTGTGCCGGGCTCCGTCTCAGCTGGGCCCTCCGCCACTGTGGAAGCACAGAGCATGCCGGTGCCATGGGGGTCCACACATCCATATGTATGTGCTTGGATAATTGGAAATGTCATGCAGCTGGAGGCTCGCAGCCAAAAAATATTATTTGGTTACGTACCTCCCTTCTGATTCCTAGCAGACAGCCCAGGATAATGAGACCTGCCCCTCTCTATGCCTTCATTTCTCAAGAAGCATTTTACAGCTGACTGATGCTGACGGTGACAGGGGAGGAGAGCAAGGGAGGAGTCCCCGCTCTCAGCCTCCCCAGAGAAATCCTCAAATTCTTTCAGAATTACAGATTCCTTTTATGTTGTTTTTTTCTTCCCAGATTTTTAGTCTAAGGAGGATACTGGACTCTGCTTTTGCATTAGCCGTGAAAAAGAAGTAGAGAAGAGGCTTTCTGTGCTCCCTCACTACCTTCACCAGCAGGAAAACAGGTAAAACCCAGGGGAACAGAGGCAACTAAATTGCTAAGTCAGAGCACAGAGGCCATGCAGGCTGCGACTTTCCAAACAGCCCGATCCCTTCAGTCAGAAACCAATTCATCGTTGAACACAGTATTTCATGTGTGTAAATAAAAAAGGAAAGAAAATGATTGCAATAAGCTTCTGATAATAGCCAAGATTCACAACTAAATGTGTGATATTTTAACAGAAAGCATATATTAACGTATAATAATGTGATGCCCGTGAATGACAAGCTCTGATTTATATTCCTGCTGTTTCCAGCCCTAAAGCATCATAAGAACATTGTAATGAAAAATGTTCAGAAGTAAATAGGAAAGGACTAACCTCTGTGTGTAAGAAGGGAATTACACTGCTTCCCATGCCCCTGCCCGGGGGCACCAGGATCCCGCACTTGTTCACATCCAAAAAAATCAGATCCTAAAGGAATCGGGTTTCTGATGTAGTCACAGCTCTGTGCAAAGCCTGGGCAGCAGGCTGAGGAAAGCAGCTGCGGTGCTCAGGCACGGGGCTGTGGCTCGGAAGGGGACACAGATGGCTGGGGCAGGGCTGTCCCCACCTTCCCCGTGCACCACCATGAGCACCCCTCTCCCCCTCTGCAACCCTTGCAGCAAGCTCACTTACAGAGCATGAGTCATAAAACCACCAGTCTTAATCCTTAAGCAAAGCAAGGCCTTACCATCCTGGTGTTAGGTGGAAAGGCCACCTTCTTCAGATGGGTGATGGGGGTCCACGGTCAGGCGGGTGCACGGCTGTGCTTGTACTGGAGACCTGCACTCCTCCAGCTGAGCTCAGGGAGAGGACTATTGGTGCCAGGCTGAGCTTAAATGGGCTCTGGGCCCATGGGTGGGGGTGGAGAGCACAGGTGAGGCTGGTCAGGGTCGTTAAGACCTGTCAGTGCCTGGGCAGGTTCATGCTCTGCACAAGGCTCTGAAACTCTGCCCATGCTGAGGATGCAGGAGATCCTCAGCAGGAGGAAACCGCTGCCTGACAATTTAGGGCCTGTCTAGTTGAGGTTTGAGTGTCTCCAAGCTTGGTGCATGGGTAGGAAGCAGAAGATTATAAAAGCCCACTTCAGGCCTTAAACACTAAATCTTTGTTATCTTTTCTACTCTTTTTTCCCCAGCGTGTTTGGATCTGACAGCCTGGATGTGACACTAGTACTTCAGAATGGGCACCGAGAAAATGAGCAACCCCAGCAACCTCTTTGTCAGGGTAAGGAGTAATTAACTAGTTAATTTTGAAGCTATTTTTTCCTTTTTCCTCTTAGCAGCAAGAGGAAAAATATTTTTAAAGTAATACTTCAGCTTTCAGGTGACTGGGATGGACTTTTGATGATCAAATTCTGTGATCATCCATAGCCAGGCTTCTCTTGCTGCTTGCATTTAGCTAGGGAAGAGATCAGCTTCAGTAGTCAGCAGAGTGGAATCAGTGCATGTAAGATCAAAATCAGGTCCATCTAATAGACAGCAGGTAGGAAAGACCGTAACAGAGCAGCGGTTTGGCAGCGGCTTCTACGGCATGGGATGTGAGAGATGTAAGAAAATTCAAGATGGTCAAACAAAGGGAAGGAGACCATCCAACACTCCAAGTATTTTCATGCTGGGCTTCCTCCGTCCTTTCACCTCCTCTTAACATGAGTACAACATTTTCACTGCAGGCTTTCATAAACTGCGGCAATAACTGGAGCAGAAAGGTAGTAACCCATACGAGGCCCAGTGCGTAGCTGCATTGCCCRCAGGAGAGCTGAAGAAGAAACCAGCCTGCTGTGCGTTTCCTGATGCCGCAGGCTACCGCAGAAGATGTACCATGCCAGGGCATGTGGCTTTGTAAGTGAAAGATGAGTCCATTTATTTCAGGAGTGAATTTGGCCTGGGGCTGGTGCTATTTAGAATAACGTTGGACTCAGTGACCTGTGGAAAGCACTTGTTCAGCACCTGGTTCAGTTAAGAGCCCAATTTGCAAACAGTGAAATCTGGATGCTCTACCAACCAGTGCACGTCCAAACGCTGTTGGAGTTTACTGTTGAGGTGAGGATTTTCCTGTCTCTTAATGAAATGGACTTTTGTTCCCAAGGCATCGTATCCATTTCACAATGCATTTCACTGTCTTCTAGATGTACATCCTTTCCTTAGTCCTTCCCTCAAAAGGGTGAATGTGAACGTCCCCCCCAAAATCTCTGAAGCTCTTCTTGTGGTCAGTTATTAAAGCAAAGTCACAAGAAAGATGCTCAGAGGTGAGGAGATCACAGCGGAGCAAGGAAAGTCTGGGTGTGGAAGCACCCAGCAGAGAAGAAGAGATGGAAGAAGAAGGTGTGAAAGACTGCCTCGTGCTGCTGGTCTCTGGGCTAGCAGGTCATGGAGATCACAGCACATCACTTGCAGGGCACCCAGATCAAAAAACCCACAACACACACTAAAACACAGCCAAAACAAAGGGCAGACTGATGAATGAAACCATTACAGGTGGCAGGGGACAGAGGCACAAAGCAGAGGAGTTGAAGTGTTGCTTAACGACTCATGTGGGGGTATAGGAGAAGATACAGAGACAAAACATCCCAATCACTGTCAGCTCCTAATGGGTACGAAATGCTCGTCCGAAACCCAGCAGAAGGTTGCTGGCCCCAGGAGAGCACAAGGAGGAGCCAGCAGCCAGCACTCCTTGTCCTCCACATCACCACAACTAACCCTGAACCACCTACACGCACATCTTGGTGCCTGTGAGCACGTGGGGCTGTCAGTGAGCGAAAGCAGGTTTGTTTTCCAAGTTCACCTTCCTCCACTGCACTGTCTTGAACCGAGGTTTGCCGCATTACCTGGGCCATGCTGCAGCATGAATTGCTACCCAGGAAACGTATGATGGGGATTTTGGAAAGTCACTCATCTCTGTTGATCTCCCCACCCCTGTTGACTGTGAAATGGTGGGCTGGGGACGTGTGGGAGGACTGTCGAGGATGACTTTGCTCTCCAACAGCTACGCTCAGAAATCCTCACAGGAATCAGTCTGCGGCACTGCTGTGGGTGGCTGCTGCCTTCCTCTGCCCAGGGGTAAGTTTCTTGCAGGTGACAATAAAC
Organism: Phoebastria nigripes; assembly: GCA_035582835.1. Lineage (NCBI taxonomy): Eukaryota > Metazoa > Chordata > Aves > Procellariiformes > Diomedeidae > Phoebastria > Phoebastria nigripes. Next base: position 1,058,188 of record JAYKAV010001665.1, read on the forward strand.
TCTATGGGCTTAAACATGAGTCAGGAAAGTAAGAAGCTGCGTTCTCATCTAAAGGCAGCATCACACAAGGCTTCATCATCACCAGGCTCCTGGAGGGAGGGCAGCAGATCTGCAATTGTTCACCCAACTTAAGTGCAGAGAGACTGTTCCTTTGCAATGTGTAAATACTTTTGCATGAGAAATTCTTGTAAGAGGAGTAGTTATAGAAAAACATGCCTCGTAACTAAAAGAAAAGGAAAGAAAAGAATAAGCATGTATGACACTACCTGGGGCACATCAATCAGAGCAGACCAGTGAAAGATAACAGGCTGGATAAACTCTTCATAGGAACTGCCAGCTATTTATCTAAATTGCATTTCTCAGCACTGTTGAGAAACACTCCCCCTTCTTTTAAAGGACAGATGAAAGTGGGACTCCTGTGATGTCTCTTCCCCTCATCCCTTCTCACACCTCCCCACCCATCTGGGAACTACTCCCTGCTTTGGGAGCCCAGCAGCTGCCTAGTCACCAACCCACCTAACACAAATCAGGCTCTTCCCTCAGGACCACATCTACAGGTTTGGTAATATTCTGGCCTCTGCTTTGGCAACGATGGGCTAATTTGAGAACCAAACACAACTGTTTGCCTTTTTAACCCTATTCCAGTCTTGCACTGGATTTATACTGCTTTGGGGGTGGGAAGATACGGGGAATATGCTCTCCGCATCATTCTCTTCATCGGGTAGCAGAGCTGTGCTGCATTCATCCATCCCTTAGACCAAGAATCTTTCACCAGCTGATTTAATTACATGAAGCTTATGCAGGAGTTACAGAAGGATTATCTGGGTTTTATCATGGTTATTATAGAAAATGATTATATTGTTACTATTACAGAGTTACAAAAAGTAAAGAGGAATCTCGGGAAACTTGGCAAGAGCTCATTAGCAGTGTGGTGCAGTCTGCAGGAGCTAATTAAAAATGCCTATACCTCATCATAACCATTTATCTTATCACAGCCTCCATTCCCTATGTCTCTTTCTCTGGATAGAGTGAGAGGGAATGATCTCTTCTCACTGGTGAATGTGTATACAGCAATACGTACTGAGTACAGCGTAATACAAATGGTTTTCTTCCAGGATATGAAGCCATCAGCTCTGTTCTTGCCTGCCTGAGCTGTGGGCTGAGTGTCCTTGCCTTGCACACAAGGCCACATTAGATGCTCAGGGATCTCCTAGAGTCACTTCAAGAAGTATCTCAGCCAACCATGCCAGGCTGAATGCGAGAAGATGGAGACTGTAACCCTGGAGGAGATGCTGGTTGGGAGACATGAACACAGTATTAAAACAGCATAATAACACAAGCATTTACATTTCAAAGTCTTACAGAAGTCGCTGGTACCTCTGGTGTCTCTGTTTCCAGCAATACGTTGGTCTGAATCGCTTACGAGGAGGAAAGGAATTTCTCAGACAACATCTGTATCTCTTCTGTAGGATTGCTCCTTCTGCATGCCTTCAAAGCAAACAGAAAAAAATGACACAGCTTCCAGTTAATCTACGTTATCTGGAAAGATGAAATCAAGGTGAAATTCAGTTTGTCAACAGGGGTGTGAATGCTGACAGGGGATGGATTCGAACAGGCGAACACTAGCTGTAGTATTGCCCGACAAGTCATTTCTCACACTCACAATGCCTGGATGCAGATGGATATTCTTGAGATCACATTTGATGAACTGGTTTTCTTTTGGAGTTTGAATTGAAGGGGTCTGTAGGAAAAGCAGAGAAATAAATCCCAAAAGCCGTGGTGGTTGTGATACCATTTTCTATTCTGCTCCGTGGTACTGGCCCACACGGAGGAGAGCAGAGCCGAGAGGCACAGCCAGCCTGCCTCACTCTCCAGGGAATGGAGGGTACTTATATTTCTTAATCCATCCCAAAATATCAGTCTCTTGGAAACAAATTCCTTGTCATGTTTAATCTTTGCACACATTTTCCGTAAAGCAGATGGAATGGATGCTGAACAATGAAATCCTCGAGCTTGCTCCAGCTGAAGTCAGATGTAAAATCAACCTCAGCAGCGCTGAGATTATGCTTCTTGTGACAGCAAGGACCAGGTCTGAAGTCCATCGGCCTCCAATGCAACCTGGCTGATCCTCAGTCCTCCAAGACACCAATCCTCTGTGCAAGAGTTTACAATCTCTTGGCCAACTAAAGGCTCTCCCCTTTCCCAGCCATCTCTTTGACACCAGGTGACTATGGTTTTACTGTGTTTCTTTGACCAGATAGACTTCATGTCCATAACCTCAGGCAGAAGTCAGAACTGTTTTGCCCCAAACTATATTTTTTTTTATTGTTCCGTCCTAAGGAGAACCTCTGTTAACTCTACTATTATTACTATTACTATTACTATTACTATTACTATTACTATTACTATTACTATTAATGCATATGAACACAGATGATCAGATGAGTAGTGCCTGCTCTTAGCCAGCATGTACAGCCTGGCCTCCTTGGCAACTGGGAACACTTTTTCTCAAAACCAACCAATTAAACCTCACCACTACGCCTGTTAGGCAGGCCCGTCTGACACTCAGAAAAGAAAACCATGTACTGAAAATCCTGGCACTTCCCCCCGAAATGTCACCCTCCTTTTGAAAACAATGCTAGAAAAATCAGGATTTTGTTCCTGCAACTTCTGCACACTTTCCCCTTTTCAGCTCTCCCTGCCAAGCTTCATCCTCACATGCATTCCTGCCTGAAACTGTGTTGTATCAGCTGCTCTCCCAGACATCCTCTGCTTTCACAGGCAGTTTCAACCGCACACAGCAGCCCAGCTGCTGCCCCAGATGGGGCAATCTCTTTTTGCAACAGCAGCAATCGGTAAAGGTCTTGGTGGATGAAGCAACCCATGACTCGCTTCCATGGCTTTTCCAGGAGATGCTGGAAACAGAGGCAAGACATTGAACTCAACTGAGATTTCCCAACACAGAAAAGAGTTGAAGAGCTGTTATATTGTTTGGGTGGCCAAACATGAGTAATTTCTAAACGTAGATCATGCTTGTCTCTCCCTGAAACCAGATTATCTACTAAACCAAACCAAAACAAAAATTCCTGGTGAAATCAAGCCGGGTCAGCTCTCCTGAAATGAGGACAGTTATGAGGAGCATGAACTCCTCTACCCTTTGAGTTTATCTGTCCTCGTACCTGGGACCAGACTGAGAAAAGAGGCTGGAGAGAGCRTATATCCCATCAGGCCCCATCCTCTGAGAACAGCCCTGGGAACCAAACAGGGATGCAATGCTGCAAAATCTCACCTGAAAAAAACCAACCCCGAAAGTCTGATGAGAAATCTAGATTTTCCTGTGGTAAAGGACTAAAACAGAAATTAAATGAACTATATAAATTGTTTTAGAATTAGCAGAGATTAACACAGTGGTATAAACTGTAATACAGGCTAAGAAAGGCAACAGTGTGATCTTCAGGACTTAACGTGTATTCAGTGCATGTAGCGTGAGGTGTCTTGACATACWCGTATGGTGGAAATCAGCTGAAAGGAAGAAAGAGCACCGAGCGGCAAGAAATTAAAAGCCAGAAAAGAGGGAGGGGGATTAATCAGCACTAGTGCTGCTTTCAATCACTGGGTTCCCTATAGAAATTAAATGGCTTGACTCGTACCAAGTTACCCATTATCAATGCATGCCGTTGCTTTTATTCCTCACTTCCCTGGGTAGACGGCAGCCATGTCCTTGTGCTGCAGCCTTGGCTACAGAATAAAGGGGTTAATTTGCTCTCACTCCCCATCTCTTTAAATATAACTCATAAATTCGATTGTTTGCTTGTTTTTATTACAATAGCAGTCTCTCTTCTGGAGAAAATACACCTCGCACCAATACACTGCAGTTTTCCAAAGTGAAGTTTAAGCCTCCTTCAGCAAAGGTAATGGTCACAGGTTTTAAACCTTAGGATGAGGGCAATAAGCTATTATTGGCCACAGCATAAAAGCAAAATACAAGCCCTCACAACCCAGAGCCTGCAGCTCCAAAATATGGATGTAACATGACAAACATGTATATATGTAATCCTTTGTATATCTGTCCTACATACATACATTACACACGTATGGTACTTGCATACGTATAAATATGTCTACATACATACATATACATACAGTTGAAGTGGCCACAAACGATAYCTGAGAAAAACAAGTCTCTGTTTTTCATTACCACCTGTAATTCCACCTGGGCTTATTACTTCTTTCACTGAAATAATGAATAAAGTAATAATTCTCCCTAAAAGCTGTGCTGCGTATTTCACTGCTTGAGCACCAGCCTGGCACATCAATGGAGTGCTGGGACGGGCATTAGGAGTGGTTAGAGCCAGGTATAGGAGCTGAACTTTCCTCTCTACCCCAAATTAAGAAGAAACCCAGCAGTTTTAGGAGATTTACATTTATTTTCATGCTGTAAGCCAGACCAAACTGGAGCTGGGGTGAGGCTGCAAGCATCTGGAGGTCTTCACGAAGCCAGCGCTCAGCACGAGTTGGAAACTTGGCCTTGTGTCCCTGAATAAGCCAAAAATAGTTTGTCCATGGGGACTAACTGACCTCCATGCTCTCTTCCTAACTCTGTGTATTTTATCTGATGGGCTTCAAGGGATTTCCTCTGATTATTGCAAATGCCTCTGGAGATGCATTCAAAAGGATCTTGAATGCCTGTAAAACCTCTCCCTGTGAAGTCAGCCCACRGTGAAACCTCACGGAGGAGATGTAAATCTTGGGAGGTTTTATAGCAGCTCCTCCAACATCTGTAATTCCTGTATCAGCAAACACTTTACACGTTGCTCTGGGAGCAGGATGTAGAGAAGGGAGAGTTATTTCAGAAAGCAGCTACTTAATATCTACAGCTCTACATGACAGCCAAAAAAATGTAATCCCAAATAGCTTTCCTAATTTGGACTGTATTAAAATCTATATATATATCTCTAAAGTAACAGCATTTCACTCACACGGTCATTTTCCACTGGCTGGTCATGGATAAACTCTCAATCACATCCAGAGCCTGCTGTGCTACCACGAATGCTGGAATAGTTAAATAGTTAAATATTCGTGCTGGCTCCCTTCTAGTGGTTTGCCTTCCTAAAAAGAGGAAAATGATTGCCCCATTCTGGATGCAAAGGAGGCGTTTGGGTTAAGAGCAGAGCTGTGCAAGGAGTTTTACTGGGTGGTAACAGAGGCGGCAGAACGTGGATGAAAAATGAGGGAGCGGGCAGAGGGTTTTGGTGCATRTTGGTATTTTGATAGCATACCTAATTTTGGCCAGAATAAAAACTCAGACTGCTTTAGTTGCAGCAAGGTGATGGGTTTGTAGCCCATCCTACCAAACCGGAATGTGTTTTGTATAAAGCGTGCCATAGCGATGAGAGGAATCAATACAGAGATGCCTCTGTGTGTGCATGTTTCATATTAAGACTAGTTGATGACTTCTCGTCATTTGAAAGAAATGTTCAGCCTCAGTGCTTGAAATTATCCAGCTGCGGCATTTTCTACTCAATCCAATCTCCAGTTAATTTGATCCTTCATTTGTCTTGAACAAAGCCTCCTAATAAAAACATTTGTATTACAAATGATACACTTGATCAATGGGRTTGCTTTAGGCAAGTATTTGATAATTTGAACACTAGCTATAAAAAGTTCTCATTTAATCAATGTAGCTGGCCAAAATTTGGARCGAAAGCCCCAAACCTGTACATCATTAAACAAGCCAGACTATGATTAAATATCAGGTTATTTAGATGTTCTTACCAACACTATTGTTAGAACTGGCTAGTGTAATCTGCATGATAATAGCCCTAATTATTTTCGGTAACACGATTAATTATTTAGTTCACTCAAAGTGACAAGAATGGAAGGAATCAAAACAAGAARCTGGCTGGGCAGGGAACTATTAATTTTCTTTCAATCCTGTAATTCCTTTGGTCAAATCAATGAGATAAATATGCAGATGGAAAAAGCTAATGAACGTACACATGAACAGTATCCAGCACCCGCGCAGGTCAGTAGGTGATATTAGATCCTTTGCAGGGACTGGGAAGTGGCCCTCGAGAGCATTCAGGTCTGCTGCATTTCTGAGATGGCTTTTCAAACATATGAGAGCTTCAAGGTCATGGGCTGCTCTGCTATGGGTGGTATGTTCTGCCCCCCAGGCTTGGGTCTGAGGTAGGAAACATTATCCCTTGGCAGTCAAAGTGGATTTTGGCTTTATTGCATCTGCTGCTATCCCTGGATGCTCTGAGAAGCAATCACAGTGCTTGGAATTTTAGCCTGTGTTTATTTTCATTAAAGGTGGTATTAATCAGCATTTTCCTCTGGTCTCTGCAGACCGCTCAGGGATGCTCTTGGAAAGCAAAGACAAATTACAGGTCAGGATTCCTGTTGTTTGCTATTATTATATGTGAAAAGTGAAATCATTCCTCTCTGCTCAGATTTGTGCATGAACACGCTGGAAAACTTCTAGTAGCTCCAGCATCCCTCCTGCACCCTGGTCGAAGAGCTTTATTTTGATACGGCTACCAGCAGATATATTATGAAAAAAATGTAGAAGGTCTAAAAATGTTCAAGTGCATATCGGCCTATTTTATTTTGTTTCTCCAACCCTTTTAAATCAGCATTTTTAGGACTTCATTTAAAATGGAAACAGTGCAGTGAGGACTCTCTCCTGTCGCATTGTGCACCGAGTTGTACAACACAACAGCCTCAAATCTCTTTCAATCCATCACTTATTTCCCTCTAGAAACTTTTTTTTGCTGTATTGTCTTTGAGTGTTATTTATTTACTTGGTTAGTCGACTTCAAGGGACATTTCTCCTGCCTGGATAAAGACATTTTACAAACAAATGCATGGAAACATTTTTGATAACGCTGCAGAAACAGCCAGCACGCTGGGTCCCCGTGGGCAGGTAATGCTTTGTGTCATTCAGCAGCCACCACTCTGCTCGATTAAGGAGCAGCATTTTTCACAGCTGCTACAACAACCAGCCCCAAGCTGCGGTGAGGACCAAAGCGGGATGAGTTAAAGGGCTGCTCGAGGTTCCACAGGGCTCTAAGGGCTCCCCTGGGGAGGATAAAAAAGAATTAGAAAGGGCTTTTATTGACGAGGATATGTTGCTTGTGCTTTGATATGCGCACAAAGGAGCGTAATTGTAAGTGTGGGGAGGAAGGTTCTCCATGGCTGAAACTATCATTTGTACCCTGTGGAGAGTTAAAAAACCCCTCAGCTAAGAACTTGGGTAGACACTCTACCTCTTGTAGTGTTTTACAAGCCAGCCCAAAAGGCCCAAGGCCCAAATAAGGGTTACTAAATAGACAGAAAGTATTTATAAAGCAGCAATAGATAACGAGTATTTTTTCCCCGTTTCAAAGAGCTCCACATCTCCCGCAGCACCCCGAGACACAGAGAGGAGGAAAGATGCACGTCACCATCAACAAAATATGTCCTGCAAAAAAACCAGCTTTGGGTGAGTCTGCAGCTGCCAAAGGAGAGGCAAACACGGCGTAGGCATCCTTTCAGCATCTGGAGAGGAAAGCATCTGCTTCGAGACACCCTGACGTTTACTTTGAGTGAGAAATCGTTGCTCTAGCTGCAATACTTCACGAGCGAGACATATCAAGTGAATGGAATCCACACAAATGAGGTCGTTAGCATAACCAAATACGCTCTTCATTCCTTCAAGAATGAAAAATATGAGTAATTCCCTGGCAAGGCCCAATTACAGCCTGCCAGCACTAGCACATGGGTTATATCTATTATGAAATAATAAGATAACATTAATAAGATTCCCAGAACGAACATTAGACAGCCAATCTCCCAACCACGTACAACTGGTCTAACTATTCAGGCTGTCTCCTGCCTGCACGACTCAACACTCACCAGGTCTTTCCTGTCATCTTCAGTGGGAAAAGTTCAGGTCTACCAGCTTTTAAGCAAGAGGCTCCAAGTGGAAAATGGGGCGAGAGCTCTGGGAGTGCTGAGAAACACCGGGTAGTTGCTCTCTTTTAAGGAGTTTCAGTATCAGACATAAATGTGAGAGCTACGGCAATCATACCGCTCATGAAATGTTACTGTAGATACAAAGCGATGCCGGCAGCTGTATATTGGGTCGTTAACTTGAGTGCACAAGCACGCCTCAGACACGTGCCGGCGGTGCTTCCAGCCTCTCGCTCCGAGAGTGGCTGAATAATCCTCTTTTTGCCCATTTCCTTGCGTCCTGAGGGTCATGACCCTGCATGCACACACAGCATCCAGACCTGTTTCATGGGGGTATCAGCACAAGCAAGGAACTGGGGCCCATAGTCTTTCAGATGAAGATCACCACCCTTCCTGAGATACCTCTGRAGGTAAGCTTAGGGAAAAAAAATAGACAAAAAGACATAGGTATAGTTAAGTGCAACATCATCGGTTGCCCAGAAGCCTGGTAGGACGGGAGGCAGCTGTGTTCTCTGCCACTGTAATTTAGCAAGATGCATCTCAGACACTAGCAAGGAGCATCCAGCTCTCCAGGACCAAGGACACATGGATACCTGCGGTCAGATACTGCAAGTTTGGCAGGTGGCTAAATTGGCTCCACAGCCCCATCGGCCCTTGTCGGGGAAGGGAAGATGCCGAGTCTCAGCACAGAGGGCTGTAATGAGGMTTAATAAGGCGTGTGAAGATTCTCTGTAATTGTCCGGCTGGCTGTTGCCTTTGCACCTTATGTTATCATTTATGCTTGTGCAAAGCGGCTGTAAAATGCTCCAGGTCTGATTCAATATAACTCCGCAGACTCTTCTTACAGGTGTAAATTGCTGTGACGTTCAGGGCAATGTCTAAATGCAAACTAATCTGATCATCTCTGTTGTCTTTTTTTTTTCTATAAAATCCTCTGCAGCCAATTGAACATTTTAATGCCCAATAAGCTGCAAAATATCAGATATTTCATGCACAAACTTACTCCCCAGAAACAGAATTTGCAGTGCCCCAAGGAGGGCTGGAGCTGCATCAAGATGCCGTGGCTGGGCCACCAGCACCGTGGTCCTGTGAGCTGACTGCTGCCCACAGCCATAAGACCAAGCAGAGGAACGTTCACATCATAAACCTCGGGGGCTGGTGCACAGTGACGGCGAGTCTGAACTCAGGAGAAGCCATGAAAAATGAGGTAACGACATAATTTTGGAGGGAATGGGCAAAAAACAATGCCTGACCTTGCCCAGACATAGGAAAAAACAATTGCAAACCTATGGCAGCTGTAAAATGAGCCTGAACTAAAACTTATGAGCTGATATTACTGGGAATAACCCATAAGAGGTGGAAGGCTTTGATAGACGCACTCCTACAGGTAGCTTCAATCCCTGGCAGCTGCAAGGCTTCAGTAATGAATGTCAGACTGCTGGCCAGCTGCGAGGGGAATAAACATCTATTTGCCTTCAGTGGAAGTAGCATCAGTTTGACATATGACATTCAAATGATATGAACTTTAAAAGAGTGGTTAAATGACTGCTGTTTGACTTGAAACCTTGAATCCACCGAAGCAGCATCGCAGCCATTTACCTTAGCTCTGTGGGGGATTGAATCACTGGACTTAAAAATGAAAGATCAAAGTGTGTCTGCAAATTCAGTCCAAGGTATGTCGTGTGTCCAACTGTTAGCGTACGTGTGCCTGAGTGATTACAGGGGTAAGGACGGGTCCTCCCGTTAAGGCAATGTTGTCATGTCCTTTGACACCGTAGATGACTGCTGCCAGCACATGCGGGACTGAGGAGTCACAGAGGTGTCTCCGTGGGATGGCATGGGGTGAGAAAGAGGGGGTGCCTCCACCTGGTCCCATCCCACGGTCCGGCACCCCTTCTCCTGGCATCCTTTACCTCCTCCACGCTGGTGGGCTCCTCTTTGAGGCTCTTCTGCATTTTGCCTTGCAGGACGCCAGCCCAGCCTGTGCCATGTCCATCACCAGCTCGTTTTTGAGTTGTCCAAGAAACGAGCGCTGCAAAGAATTTACCTCTCTATTTTAGGAGACCTTGTTATGTGCTTGTTACATTAGCCTGTCAGCTTAATACCAGCAGTCATAACACTTTTATAACCTACCTGCTGCAGTGCTTTTGCTTGCAATCCTCACGCTAAAACAAGAGCTCAGGACCAAAGCTGCTGCAGGAAAAAATCACTGCTTCCTGACCTCTGGGCAGACTCTGTGGGCTGATTATTCCATTGATTTTAACTGAATTGAGCATTCAGTAAAGGTGTCTGGAGGCCTGTTTCTCTTCAGCAGCGGGTCCAGTACAGCACCAGCAGCAATAATACGGACAACCTCTATGCAAGCCTGGGTCAGGGYCAGGAAAGCTCCAAGCGTCTTGCAAATTGTGGCAGGCACTACCACTCTACTTGGGATCAGCCTGGGGACCTCCCGCTCGCCAGCTTGCACAACGATGGGAGAGGACCGAGAGCCAGCGAAGCACTCGAGCATATGTTAAGCCTGGCAGCGATACCACTTCAATGAGTGAGCACCATGTTAAGTGCAAGTGGGTGCTCTCGCTTGAAACCAGCCTAAATAATTGAAGCACGAGTGAATGGGGCCAGATTTGAATGATGCAACTTGATGGTGGACTATCCTTACAGAAGGAGCTGTTGCTAAGCTGAAGCTATGTTTGCATTAAGAAGCGGTGCTGTGCTATAGGAGGGGGATATGTAGAGCAAAGGAGCTGATGCTGAGGGCCCTATATTCATCCTATATGTTTTATAGGGGGAGTAGAGGACTTGCTTCAAGCTGTCAGCAGCTGGGGCACGTTAGATGAGCTCCTGAAGCACTTTTGCTTTAGTGTCATCCAAAAGGAAACCCATTTGCTCACTCTGTGACCTTGCTGTGATCTGAATCAAAGCATGGCATAAGGTGGATGCATGCCAAACCTCACTATTGCCTAGCTGTAAATAATTTTTTAAAAAAATTTATGTGCAGGTAAACTGAGGCGCGCAGCTGTTGAAGAGCACAGCTCTATTTCCCTCTAGCTATGGGGGAGTGGTGCACGCTCATTACCTCTGGAAATCAGACCAGAAAGCGTTCACACAGAACAACCCCCAAATAGCTTCTCAGTCTGGAGTAAAGCCACGAAACAATGTCCTGTGTGCCGTGCCTGCTGGAAAACTCACTGTATCCGAGTGATTCCCTACTGCAAGGTCCCCCCCAGTCACTCCACAAAGCCAAAATCTGATGGCAAACCTCCCTTTAAGACAAGTGGGAACTGGCAAAGGTGTGCACTTTCTGCTCTTAAGCATGACCAAATTCAGTGAAACGAAGACGAGATTTGGCACACCTCAGCATTGTTTTGGCCCTTGCCAGAATCCCCCGCAGGTGCCGGGAGATAAAGCAATGCTGTGCATTCGACGGCCGATCTCTCCGCGGGTACGTCGGCACTGCCGGTCGCAGCAGCCTGCTTGCCCTCTTCATGGGCGTGCGGGGCCAGCAGATGAAGATGCCTCTAAACAGAGATGAGAGAGGCTGAAATCCTTTGACACCTGCAAGTGAACTGTATATTACCAAAATGTTAAGCAGCTTTGTGAGAGAGATTATCCTGAAGGATGTTTTCCGTAGTGTTGACATTTGCGTGCAAGTGATTAATTCCAACAGAGGTGTGGAGCGAGGAAGCAAAACCCTTCCCTCGCTGCCACCAGGCAAGCTATGGCCTTTGCTCCAGCAGGGTTATTAATTCATCCCTGACCTGTGACAGTGTGTGTGACTTTGTCACCCTCATCTTCTTGGTCACCTCTCAAGGCAGAGACCTGAGGATTTTCCATGCCCCTTTTTGTGGGCTGCTGTGATGGTGCAGGCACTTTTCAGCTGTTTGTTCTCCAGGGCTCTGACTGCTTCTATATTTTGTCGTTCTCCCGTGAGATGTGCCATCACAGCCAAACACAGTGCCATGGTTTTAAAAAAGGGGGCAGCTGAAAACAAAGACCAATTGCCGCTTTTGTACATTGGTGGCAGAAGGGAGCTGCGCTGCTGCAGGTTACGAAGGCAGAAGGGGAAGCTGTGGCTGCCCGAGCTGCAGGGAATTTTCTAACCCTCTCACCCAGCTCATCGGTGACTCTCTAGAGAAGCAGCCTTACTCTTCCCCTTACACTTCGAGGCAAGGGTGTCTTTCACTGGGGAATTTAATCTGCTGCAGAAAGGTTATTATGTCTCTTTCGGGGTTTTCTACTCAATTTCTCAAAAATATAGAAAGAAAATATAAAAAGAATATATAATAATATATATGATCGATCTATGTATCTATCTAAGAATATAAAAGAAATATAAAACCTGCTGTTCAGTGACTAAAGTTCCTCAGCCCAATTTTGCAATGGAAAACACCTCACACCATCAATGGCTCTGCTCAGCCATTTATTTTGGACTGGGTTATCTTAAACGCTGCATCTCCAGAAGCAGTTCTTACTACTGATGATACACATGGGGTAATGCCTTGGATTCATTCAGGATATAATGAGTTTTCATCCTCCAGGAATGCAAGCAGCATTATACACGGTAGTGACTGGGTTAGATATATATGCACATGCAAGTATTTCACCCAGCGCTGAAATTTGACAGCTTGGAAGCAGAAGACATCCTCCTGTGGAAGGGTACACTGAAGCAGGTGCATGAGGTGTTTAGGAGAGAGCATGGAGAGCATGCATGAGGTCAGCTGGTTGCAGCATGGAGCAGATGCTGGAATCAAACCCCTCTGCTTTCACAGAAAGGCAAATGTTGGCTAAGACTAGCAAGACCGCACCCTCAGTAATTTGTGGTGCTACAAGGTGACAGTAGAAGAATGAACTGCAAAAGAGGATTTCTGTCTCCACTCTGTGGCACTGATTTTGGAGGCAGAGGGACTTCCTTTGAGAATCCCACCAAAGAAGTGAGGCAGCCCAGCTAGGAGAGGTGATGAGACCACATCGCTCTCTGGCCAATGGCTTATGAGACCTACAGATGGATTCACTTGTGTATGGAGGAAAGAACAGAATCAGATGCAGAACCAACTGGCATCAGTTGGTGACAGAAGAGGTAAGCGAGCTTTTTATTGCGGTTAGCCCTCCAGTAGCAGTTTCTGGAGGAACAATATGAAATGTGAGCGTACAGGTCTTCTAGAATCTACAAAAATGACAAAGTCTAGCAAGACTTCCCAGCTCTCAATAGCGGAAGACAACCCCTTTCTTCCAGACTAGGGTTCTCTAGGACATCTGAAGGTTCTCAGTGCTGCACCCTGCATCATTATTAATTCGGTTAAGTTGGTCTTACAATGGCCTAATATAAATCAGAGACTAAAAGGTGTCATGACAGCAGTATAGATGGTGCCTGTGTTGACAATCCTTTCTATGGGAGATGGCTGCACGCCCGCGGTAAAATAAGCAAACAATCAGGAAACACATGCGGGGCACTTCTCTCCCACTCTGCAAATCTCCGGTCATTAGGGGTAACTGTTTGTCTTTGGGCTCCTCCAGTTAACTCATCTGCAATCTGAATCACGCAAAAGCCGTCTAAAATCACACAAAAATCTAAATAAATCAGCATCAGAAAATTTGCCGCGGGCATTCGTTCCTGCAGGGATGTGACCATTTTAACACTTGTCAGGGTCATAGCACACAGCTGAGGAAATAGCCCTGGACAACTCTGCATTCCCACGAGAATAAAACCAGAAGAAGACATACAGAGTCACACAGCAGGCGGTAGGAACAGGAGCAATGGTAGCATTACTTAACTGTGTGCAATTTGCTCTCCCAATCTTGATTTAAATTACACTGCCAGGAGAGACTGACAGTGTCTGGAATCAAATTGCTTAGAAAAGTACCCCTTCAGAGGGAGAGAAAAAAATGCCCAAATAACTTGAGTGCAAATGGTCTTGCAAAATGCCTATTGTGATCAGGGACAGCGGGATCTGTGGCTCGTGTTCGTTAGGATAACGCTCATGTAATTATGCTGGGGCAAACACCTAATGTCCTGTTGTGAAATGGGGGGTTGCACCGCTGACATTTCTACAGCACAGACATCAACCTGGGTTTCCTCTCAAGAGTTAGAGGAGGCACCATCAAACAACAGTCTCTGATCTGTTCCTGCTTCCTTCACTTCTCCAGATCAGCATGGGCTCTGGGGACCATCTTCAGGACGATAGGCTTCTTCGGTTGCATGAAACCTTTCGTGTCCAGAACTAGCGGGATCTTGAGCAGGAGGAAAAAAAACAAAATAGCCATGTAAGCTGGGAAAAAAGACAGTCATGACACCGACAGGACCCCTACAGCCCACGTACATCTCAGCCACCCCTTGTTTTCAATGCATTTCCTAACTTACAGGTGTACTTATAACAGGACTATCACTATTGCTCATGCAAAACAGCTACGAGCTGGGGTTTAATAGCCCTCAGGTCTTGAATAAACTGGTTAGTGAATTCTGGCTTTCACATGGCGTGGTAGGAAGAGCTAGGTGCACTGATCAACAGGCTGCACGTGGAGGGAAAAGCAGCCAAAATCCATCCAGGAAGCTGCAGCTAAGGAGGGGCACGTACTGCCATTTTGTTTAATGCTGAAGTGTGTCAGCGCTAAGGGGAGCTAGATCGTAATGGGAGCTGGAGGAGCAATAAGCTCTCCGGGAAGAACGAAACTAAGATTGCTGCTCAGACTGAATACCAAAGCATCCTCACACAGAAAAGCGGCAGGCTCCCATGGGGTAGGCTGGAAATCTCAATAAAAGGAACATTTAAAGTGGGTGTTGGAGGGAGTTATCTTGCAGGGGAGGGAAGAGTGTTTTACCAAGTCTCCTCCATCAATTCAATGCTGCTCGTATCCCAGCTCTCCTTCTCCCGATCAGGACAAGGGTGATAAACCCCCAGCCCCACAAGCTACATTGAAATCCCCATATCCCAGTAAGCTTCGTTTCAGGAAATTTAAGCGATGTGGCTCAAAGCCCAGTGTGCCATCAGTGGAGGAGTGAGAGGAGGCTGGACCTTCCATATACATATTCCAAAGGGATGTTCCGGCATGAATTTTTCCCTCCTGCTCTGATCTGATGTACATGACATCTTCTATAGAAAAAAGGGCCGAAAGAGCCCCATAAGCCTATGGGCACCAATAATACAATACATATTTAACTTGTCTCCTTTTAATTAAAGGCAGTTATAAAAAGAATCAATTTTATGGATTGCAGAGGACTAGAAAAATGTCATTAGACTTGGGGGAGGGTGGATAGGTCACTGCATTGTTAATGGACTATTACAGTCTTTCACCTCCAGGTTACTAGTTGAGTTGCAATCTGAATCTGCAGAGATTCCAGCCAAGCACCCGTGCCAAGTAATAATTTAATAAGGATTTTTCTGTTTCTTACAACAAATGTCCTTTGAATACACTTGCTGCCCCCTCTGCTCTGATTTCCCAAGCTCGCTTTGTGAACAAAATGTATTAATGGCACAGCCTTTTGCAGCAGTCAGTGCAGAAAGCGGGGTTGGGGCTGGAAACTAACACCAAACATACTGCTACCTGCCTCTGAGTCACAGGGAGTTGCCATGTTTTCAGAAGGGATTGCTTGACATGTAATTTCCAACAGCCATCGCATTTACTTTATGTCTAACAGCSCCGTCTTGCAGGGCCTTTCCGATCGGCACACATGCAGCATTCACTGGGATCCCAGGCAAAACCAAAACCTGGTGGGATCCTGCATAGCCTCAAAGGGGTAGAGGGTCGCCAATTCAAATTTAGCTCAGATTGTGTTTGCTTGAAAATTGTTACCCTTTAGAGACTGCCTGGTGGCCCGTAAGAGATGAATTTTGGTGTCTTGGGATCTCTCACAGAGAATAGCCATGTTTGTGTTGCGAAGCGCAGCTTTGGAGCAGGCTGGGTGGGCTGGGGGGATATTCCCTTTCTGCTCTCTGGAGCAGGGTCTTCCTAAGCCGGGTGAAGGCAGACTGGCAGTGCACCAGCGGGGAGTGAGCACCCCACAACTTAGGTCCACCCAAAGAGAGGCAGAGGACTTCAGGGATTTCAGCCTGACATATTCCACCAACATTAAATTTGCTACTGTAGAGGCTTAAAAAAATGTGTCAGTAACTTGTGGTGAACCATTTAAATTAACTGAGAAGATTTAAATACAGTTATTCCCATATGCCTCTTTAATCCACAGTGAAATCTTCCTCCCTGATCTCTGTGTGAAGTAGTAAAACCCAAGTCTGCAGGCAAGGTTCAGTGGTCTCTCAGCTCCTTGGGGAAGAGAGGTATTTAATGTGCATGTGAGACAGTTCCCTGTTTGTCCTGAGATGTAGGCAAAAGAGAGCGTGCAGGACCATCTCAGTGGGACTAAAGGGCAGATAATAAAACACATCATCCCATATCCTCACCGGAGTCTCTTTGCAGGTTCTGAACGAGAAGTTTTGCAACAGGACGACCATAGCCACTTTCAGGAGGAGGAGAGCAAACCTCATTCCTATGCAGTTCCTGGGGCCAGCCCCAAACGGCAGGAAGGTGTAGGGGTCAATAGACTCTTTGTTCTCTTTACTGAACCTGATTACAACCGAAAAAGAAGTTAGAAAGAGCTACTCTTCCAGGATATGTCAGCTTTCAGATCTGAAGTGATGAGAGGTCTGGGAAGGCAAAAGTTTTTTGTGTTTCTGTATGTATTAGAAGAACCCAGCTAAGTCCCTTATTTCTGTCTCAATAGATATCTTTTGCCTCTGCTTTTATTGTGCTGCTTGGAGTTGGCTGTGCATCTCCAGGTGCATCAGGTGAACAGGGAATACCTGAAATATGCTAATGGATTTCATAACTACTGTTTTCTCAGAACTCCCTCTCAGCTCAAAAACTGAACCCAGATTTCAAACCCTAAACCACACAGGTCTACAGCTTCATGTCTTCCCTTTAGATCAAAGGACTGAGCAAACACAAAGACGTTCTCCCCCTGCGTGACTAAAGGGAGGGTTGCTTTTGAGACATGCCAGCCGTTCCTCTCCTCATCATGAAAAACAGGGAAGAACAATCAGCTTCACAGAGAAATTTGCCACTGAGCATTTTCAGTAATACTTCTTAGCGATCAGTTAGTTTTCATGTCAGAAAGCTTTTCATTCCCAGTGCATGAGGTCCAGGTACAAACCTCAGCCATGCTAAGTCAGCAGTGAAGTATCTCACTACCAGCACATCCCTCTGATAAACTCCCAGCAAGGCAAGTGATCCCTAAAGAGCTCCTGTCCAGCTACCCATGCCCGGTTTGTCAACTGGAGTAAGGATGCAGCTACTGGAGCAACTGGTGTAACATGTCCATTGCTAGGGTGCTCCCATTTGGGTGGTTCCTTCTGCATTCAACACAAGGTGACCATAGGGGTCCATAGGTGATTTCAGCAGCACCCATCTCCCTCCCTAACTTCTGCCTGATACTGCTGCCACATTTTGTCCCAAAAGTCACCACATCCCCATACTGAGGTTAGCTTCCAGGGGCATTTCAACTCCTGATGTAAGAGCACAGATCTGGTCTTGCTCTCTTTGGACCAGCCCTCGACATCTTCCTGGCAACCTGAAGACTAGCAGGCCTAGGGTCTCCCAGGTCTGCCTTGGGCTATTGCCTCATTTTGCAGGGTCTGACAGAGACTCCTAAGCAAGGATTGTTTCATAACTTGAGTTGAAAAATTAAGTTTCATTTTCTACCCGTCTTTGCCCTTCCACTGCTGATTTGCACGGCATCGTGCCAGTCACCCAATGGCTCTTGTTTTAATATCTGGCCATAAACCCCTCAGTGTTAGAGCTGCTGGGAGCTGCTCTCACTGTCGCTCCCTTCAATGCAGTTAATTAAATTCCATGCACAGTTTATGGATGTAGATCATAAAACTCGCCTCACGGTAATGCTGGGACTAGATGTCAGACAATGATAAATGCCTAATTTAAATGTTATAATCATGCATTCCCCACTTTTGCTGCCATTTCCACTCCCAGGGCTGAAGTTGAGCATGCAGCTATTCCCCCCGCCTGGCCCTCACCTCTCAGGCCTGAACTCCTCTGGCTCCGGCCAGTATGCCGGGTCACGATGCAGCACGTAGGCTGGGATAATGACGACCATACCCTTTGGAATAGTCACACCGTTGAGCTCCACCGTCTTCTTGCAGACCCTCTCAATCCGGCCCCCAGGAGGGAAGAGCCGGAGGGATTCGTTCACCACCATATCGAGATACTCCATCTGCATGATGGCGTTGTATGTAGGAGTAGCCTGGGGAGGGGAATCAGGATGGCTACAAACACGGGACTTCAACCCCCACCCCAAAACCCCCCCAACGCTTCTCCTTTAGGCATCAGAGACCAGAGGAGGGGAAATCTCAGTGCCAGCACCTCCTCCACTCTGTTTTGTTCCCAGCCTGGCTTTTGGCGCAGGGTCTAGAAGGCAGGGTCTAGGTGGGAACAACCCCAGCATCTTCCCACCCTCCTTTACCTTGTTGGGCAGGTTTGCATCAATCTCATCCTGAAGTCGCTGCTGCACATCAGGGTGGGTGGCCAGGTTATATGATATGTAGCTGAGGGTGGAGCTGGTGGTCTCATAACCAGCAAAGACAAAGGTAATAGCCTGGGCCAGAATCTCCTCATCACTTAATGCTGAAAAGAGGCATAAAAGCACATGCAAGAAGTTGAAACCTACAGTGATTAACCCTTGGGAATTCAGGATCCCACTCATCAATCTAGGTAATGCTATTCATAACTACTTAACAGCTGGTAAAGGAAACATCCAGCTAACATTGACTGGCAACCTCTGGTACCACAAAGGGGTGGGTCTGGCACTGTTGTACAGCCAGAAAACTGCTGTCAAGACCAGCAGTGTTATGTTGCTGCCTTTAAGAGCAGAATCAAGGTATGTGCAGCCTGAGCCTGATATAGAAAGTCTCTGTTGTCTTCTGGGACCATGCTCCTGGGCCAAAAAAAATGGGGGCACATGCCAGGAAAAGTAAGCGATGAAGAGATGCCCAGCAGCTCCTCTAAGCCATGAGGTGAGCCTTGCGCTGCTGAGGGATTAGTAGCCCTGAGCATAGTGTGGCAGTGGTAATAAGGACAATACAAGATTTAACGCTGGTACTGCAGTAGTGTCCAAGTGCTGCCAGGGTGCAGCCTGCAGTGTAGGGCACCGCACAAATACCCTGTCCTGGCACCTCAAAAGTTTACAAGCATCCTGCCTTGATTGAGGTTGATGGACTGGGACTATGCCTTGGCTGAGCCATTATTTTCTAAATCTAACACTTTACCTGGGATGAGGAACAGAGACGAGCTCACAGATGAGCAAGGTACATGCAGCATATGTGCTTTGTGTGCTTTATGAAATACAGCCAACATTGCTGGCCTTCAGAGAAGATAAAATAAGAAATGGGAGTAAGGAGATACTCACTCTGTTTGCTCTTTGTTGCACAAACAGACCTCAGGATTTATCCCAGGAAATGGGATATGATAAAATACGGCTGATATGCAATAAGCATCATTACAGCCCCACTACTGAGACCTTGAATCTCCCGTAGGATTAATGACTAAAATCCTCTCCTACTTCCTTCCTTTAACCGCATGAGGAACTACCATGCTTTCTGCTGAGAGGAGGACAGATCTCAAGACATACATTTGTACGAGTTGGTCTCAGCAGACTTGGAGCTGTCATGTGAGCTCTGCGAGTCAACCATGAGTTGCAGGAAATCAACCCGGTCCTGGGGAGAAACAGAGGTAGTCAGAGAAGATATGGGTGGGGAGGAGGCAAACCTTCTCCAGCACAAGCTCCTTGCCAAGATATCTGCTCCATTTGCAGCCCCACCAGCAGGCTCATGGCTTCAGTGCATGTTGAGGTTCAAACTGGAGACCCTCTATGAACACAGATATTTCCTCCATGTGGAAGTCCAGGCGGGGCATGCTTCTGGCCCTCCCCAGGTTTGAAGAGCTGGGAGCTGTTATGGAGAGTAGGCAATACACCACAGCTTCTGAAGACACCACCAGGTTCCTCCTGCACTCAGGAGGACAGCACAGTGAAGAGAAGAGGCCACCTGGGCTGGACTCACCATGCTGCTGCCCTTTTCTCGTTCCTTCTTCATTTTTATGAAGACATCGTTGAAGAAGTCCATGGCATCTACGGATAACAGACTCACATTCATCTTTTTCAGCACTGGGGCAATGAAGGGGAACATCACTAAAAGGAGAGAAAAGAACAACATATTTTAGCTCAAAGGGGCCCAAGAAACTAAAAACTGGCACAAAGCATAGAAAGGAGAGGAGCAAATCTGGATCCTGACCCAAAAAATTGTTTTTCATTGCCTTCAGCTCTTTTTTTACCTAACAGGCCTTGGCTGGCATGCAACAGTACTTGGGCATCTCCTGGCTCTACATCACTATATGGTGACAACGAAAACTAAGCGCAGCTTTCTGTGTTAGAGAAGCTCTCCATTGTGTCTCTGCAAACAGGGTCTCTTGCTTGTAGGAGGATGCTGCAAAGACCCACGTGGGCTATACATATCTTGACTGTGGTTTCCCTAAAGAAATATTTCTACAGACCTGCTAGGGTGAATCTAATCCTGGAAAGTGCTGAGCACCTCCTGTATGGCAAAGAGGACTCAGAGCTACTAAGGGAACTATCAGGAAATGCAGGTGGTCACCACCTCTGACATCGATTCAGGGCTGTATGAGATGAGGTGTGTCATACCTAATAATACCATCATGGGGTTTAGGAAACTGAATTTGAAAAATTTCTTAACGTTGGTGACAAAGGGGTCACTGGGGTTGCTCATGGAGTCAATATTCACACTGAAAGAAGTGCTGGTCACCACATCCATGCTGTAGGCTCCAAAAATGCTAGGTAGAGAAGAAGAGAGAGTGAATGGGATGAACTCAACCAGAGTAATGAATAAGAGCCCATCTAGGAACAACCCTTGAGAGAGGGAATCTCTTTTAATCAAGGACTCAGTGCAGAGTCCTGACATAGTAGGTCCTGTCCTGATTTGGCAGTAACTGGCATTATATTTTCCCAAGTGTCCCCAGTTGCATTTGTCCCCCAATTTTTCTCAATGTCAAAAAYCTAGGCTGTAGTTGGAAAGCACTGAATTGCAGTCTGGGGTAACAAAGACTGTATTCTGATYTCCATCTATAAAAGAGATAGTAAAAATGACATCCAAAACTACCACATCTTGCAGGGCTTCTGGAACGGRCCCTGCTCCTTCCTCAAAATGCATCCCCACTAAAATGAAACGGGGAACAGAGCATAGCTACCCCGTTTAAGCAGAGCAGAGCACAGCAAGCCCACCACTGAGGAGCATACCGTGCCCATGACCGCTATGGAGTTTGCCTCCATAGTTGACAAGGGATCTATGCTGCAGCATGGAAAAGGCTCTCCGAAATGGCCCCTTCCCCACACTGAATACAAACTCTTTCCTGTCAGCCCCACATAGTTACTCACTCCTTCATGGTCACGAACTCATCATTAGCCACTTTCTTCTCAATGTTTTTCACTAATTTTTCACCATAGTGATTAACGATAGGGAACATCTGAAATGCAAACCAAAGCAGAAGGCACTGCTGACTCTTTCATCTCCACCAAACAAGTCTGGGCAATTCCACACTGCCATCTGCGACTTGCCAAGTCTTTGGCTTGTGGAAGAAGGGCAGGCGTGGGGAATGGATCATTTCCAGGCATCAGACATTGCTTTCTCTCATCTTAGTAACCAGTCMACAGAGCTCATTTGACTATGATTGAACAAGGTTCTCCTCCCAAAATCCACACACAGCTCCCATGCCAGCTAAGCCTTCACTCCAGCTGGGAGTGAACATGGTTCCTGAGTGCATGGAAAATGGGCACCCATGGTCTGAATGATGCGCTTAGCAAGAAGAAAATACAGGTCATAGGGCCAACAGCCTCAGCTTGCAATACCTTGTGTGCCATCTCATCCCCCATGCCCTTCTCCTGACTCCCTCCCCATGATGGTAGACAGCCACCGTGTTGCTGAACTGCACCCAACAATGCAGGTGCTAATGAACGTGGTCTTGACAAATGGGATGACTTCCCCATTTGAGGGGAAGGTCTGTACTCAGAAATGGCCCAGTCCTCCTCCAGCTATTGATGCAAAGTACCAGTGGCCTCTGCTTTACCTCCTTCAGCTTCCCGCTGGTGAAGGTTGGAGACAGCACAGTGCGAATCCTTTTCCACTTCTCATCTTCAGCCAAGCTGAGAGCCGACTCCATCTTCCCGCTCGGTTCAAATTTCTGCACAGGGGAACAAGGTTATACATGGAGATGGGTGAAGGTTTCCAGCCCCCTTCCACATAACAGCAATGCCAAAAAAACCCCCCACCACGAGGTGTTGACTTGGCCCCTGAAGTCATATCAGCTCTACCTCAACCAGCAAACAACAGAAATGGAAACAAAAGTGTAAGAGTSGTAAAGGACATCAGTCCTAGGGTACATCCAGGCTGATGTCCCGATGTCCCAGCCAGAGCGGCCTCTACACCTCCCTAGTTTCGTTGTTGGTACCGTCAGTAAACTGGGGCACAACAGAGAGCAACTACTTGCTGAAGGGCTCAGAGACAGAGAACAGAAACCAAGAAGAAACACTTCCTTTCTTGCTCCATGCACTCTGTTCTGGAGAGGAAAGCACAGGACTAGATACCTACTCGGCGATTGGTAAAAATGGTATAGCACTCTTTCACCAGGATGTTTTTGATGAGGGTGGGGTCCAAAACGGCCAGCACAGGCTGCCTGCCATCAAAAATCCTAAACCAAGAGAAATCCACAGTCAAACCATCGCTCACAGTCAGTCGGAGCAAAAGCAGCCTGCTTTGTCTGTGGCCAGAGCCATGCACATGGACTGCTGGAGCCCAGAGCGGTTGGGCCAGCTGAGTCCCCTCTGACAAAATAGCCGAAGGGATGAGGCTGAAACTGTTTTATTATGTATTAAAACGGGAGAAAGGGAAAGAAAGTGCCAAACGCAGACAGCATGAGCATTTCTAGCAATCGTCTGTGGTATTAAACAGTTGCCAAAGCAGTGTGGGTTTAGATAAAAGGCAGCTTTTGCCATGACATTGATCCCCTGCACTCGGGCTGTCTGAGCTCTGTTTCCGCAACTGGTAGCTGGAATCAATAAATCCACACCAAATAGCCTACCTGTGGGGTAAAGAGATTTCTCTGCGTGGCCTACGAGGCAATGAGAGGGGAGAAACTCATCTGTCTCCTCCATTTTCCAATCAACAGAGACAGAAGAACTTAAAAGCCATGGTGTGGGCTAAAGGGCAGGGAGCCTTGGGCCACAGCCGAGGGAAGCGGCCATCTTCAAGAGGCTTAAGAACATTTCATCTTTCAAAAAAACATGCTAGGTTTCATGAAGCCTCCTAGGATTTTTGTGTGCAACAATTTTGCTTCAGTTTGAGAAGTTCCCAAGAGAAGCATGATAAGAGGCCCCTGCACAAAACCAGCGCTGTGCAGGGAGCGGGGAAGCAGGTTGAAAGGTAGCTCATGCCCCGGCTCTGGGAGAAGCAGGGAGCAAGATGAAAAACACTGCGGCAGCCTCCAGCTTGCTTTCTGCTCAAGACAGACAGAAGAGCAGCTTCAAAGGCATGAGGCTCAGTTTGACACCAAGCAGCGGAGTTTTCTGGGCAGGCTGCGTGGTTGGGAAATGATTGGTGCCTTCCCTCACTAATGCATCTGGAGCTAAGAGATAAAGATATGGCCGTGCTGATTTGGCGGGTGTTGGAGGACGAGGGGAGCTCCCCGGGCTATCTGTGGTGCAAGCTTCCCTGGCCCCGAGGTCACTAATACTGCTGTTTCATTTTTGACGCTCCCAAAGGGGAAAAGAAAAAAAGGTTATTTCCAAAGCTTATGCAAACAAATGACCCTCCAAACTGGCCACTGTCATCCCAGCCTTGCACCATACTGAAATCCCAGCAGGAGAGAAACCTTGGAGAGATGGCTGGAGACTTTCCCAGTGGCGAACCTGCTTTTTCCCCATGACCCAAGCTGTCACTGCTAGAATCACAGTGCTGAGGCATGGTGGCAACGTACCTTTTTCCATTCTATTTTGGGGCCGCAGAGCACCCCAAACAGGCAGTTTTGTTCTGCAGAAAGAAACTCACCCCCAGATTTTGCCATACTTTTCAAAGCACATCTGATCAAAATTCAGGATTCCCTGCAAAAGAAGAAAGGAGAAACAAACAGTTTGCCAGCGAAGAGTGATCAAAGCAGGTCACAGCCGGCAGTGTGGTGCATCCCACAGACCCACTGGAGTGGTAGAGGTTGGGGGGTGCATGGTAGCTCTTAAGAGTCACGCAGACACTTAGGGGAGATTTGCACTGGAGGGAAAAAAAGAGAGCAGAGAGAGAGAAAAAAAAAAAAAAGGCACTTTCAACTTCACTAGCCAACCTGAGCTAAAAATGTAATGAAGTCAAGGTACGACAGGGTACACAATTTTAGCGTGAGCAGAGTTAGCAGGCAGAACTAGATCCCAGGGTGTCCTTTCATCTTCAGCTCAACAAGTTAGAGCTGCTACTGCCTTGTCCTCATGAGATCTTCCACTGCAGTTTCTGAACCGGAGTGATGACAGCTTTTTTGTTTTGCTTTGTTTCCATTAAGGTTTTAACTGATGTTACATGTAAGGATGAAACTTATGGGCCACATAACACTCACCATGCATCAACTAAACCATTAGTAAGAGACCACATGCATGCTGTAAGCCCAGCAAACGCAAGCTAAAACACCTCTTTCATTGAAGCTCATACATTTTGTTCTGCGTTTGCAGTCAGTTACCTGGGACCAGCCACTACCTAGTTATTTGGTAAGGTTTGGTAACTTGATAATATTTGAGTTTTATTTAGAAATCTATTCACCTGGCTTAGTCTCAGGCTGGCCCAACAGCAAGTGGCTGGATGAGGCATTGCTGGGGCTAATTCAGCCTCTTCATGGGGATGACACAAAGAAACATGTGGTTCTCAGAAATTAGCAGTCTTGGGCATCTCTCCAATATTGTTTTACTTTGTGTCCAACAGAACTTCAGCTGCTGGGGAGCAGGTAGAAACCCAGGGAGAAACTAATAACTTAAATTACAAAGTAGTTGAAAAACACAGCACACCTCATTCAGGTCAACCAGACCCTAAAAGTAAGTTTTGTGTTCTCTGTGTGTCCAAAGACCTTCCTATCTGAAAACATCAATTCCATCCAACTGAATCAAGGGCAGAGGAAAGAGATGCCCAAAGGATGGGAAAAACAGCACCCGTTACAAGTAAGAATCTAAGGCAGCTATGGAGCAGCAGCTGCTGGTACTCACATGCCGGTACTCCAGGAAATTTCCAAAAAACGGCAGAGGCCGTGGCCCAGGAATGCCCAGCTTCTTGAAGGCCTGGAAGGGCCATATCCCATAGCTGCCAAGCAAAGAGCATGCGAGATGCATTTATGCAATGAAAAGAGAAGGCTCTTCCTCCTGAGCACAGTGAACAGCTTAAATAGCCGGTTTCTGCCACCCAGAGAAAGCTGAAATTACGGACCAGCAGCAGCAGACCTGCTGAGGATACTCTCTTCCTGCAATAAATGCAGGATCACTTAGGGTACAAGATAATTCGGGGTACATTTTGATACAAGACGAGGGCTGAAAGGAGCTGTAGCCTAACCTAGGCAAGCACGGCGCACCTGGGCACCTCAGGTCTTTTTTCAGGGGCCTCATTTAGTTCTCCAGATCAGAGATCTGTGACTCAGGTGGTTGAAGAGAGGTCTCAGAGGGATTAAGTTCTCAAGCTGGGACCTGCCCTTGTGTTTGTCTTTGCAAAGACCTACTGCGATGCTCAGGTGGTAGAGCCACAGCAGCACAGCAGCCGAGCAGGGACATAAATTATAACAGCAAAATTAAGTTTTTGCCTGTATAGCTCACTACAGCTCCCCTGAATGACATAAGCAAAAGGGCAATTTTGCCAACATAACTATTTAAATGGGGGCTTCTGCTGGCACAAGCACGTGGGCAGACATAGACATCACCCACTGCCCTGCTCCCAGCTCGCAGAGCCCAGCCCAGCCGGGGACACCCTGTCCCCGTTGTAGCCAACCAGAGCTTGCTGCGGTTAAAAACACTAAAGTTACTTCTCCTTTTGGATCTGCTGAGAAAAGCAAAAAAAATCAAGAAATTCCTTTTTATTTCCCTCCCTGCCCAGCCCAGCTTCCTCCTTCCCTTCCAGCTGGCAAGGGGAGGGCACGGAGGAGCCCCGCAGTCCCCCTTTATCAGCCCTTGCCTCTGCCTTGAAGGTAGCACAGGAAGACCAAGGTTGAGGTTTTTTAACACTAATTCATGTACTTGGGCACTTCATATCGAGGGTCCCAGCCCCTCCCCAGCTGCAGGCACAGACTTCTCCTCCTCCCCGTCACCCTCAGGGACCAGCCTCTACTTACAGGACCAGGAGGCTAAGGAAAACGATGAGGAGCAGCCAAGTGACAAAAGAAAAGTTTGGCAGGAGATCCATCGTGTCTCCCAGCCTGCCCTGAGAGCACCCGTCTCCTGCGAAGCTGAAGCCGCAGCCTTGGTTTATGAATTCTTTTTCCCTGACCTTTTGCCGCAGCCACGCTCACGTGATGGCATAGGAGGAGTTGTCTTGTTTGCTCGGGTGCTCAAACTTTAACCATTGGGCAGGTTTCTCCTGTCAATAAGATGCCCAGCCCCACACATCTTGAGATTGGAAACTGCTGAAAGGACAGTTTTTATAAGAGGAAAAGATAGCAAAGGGCATCAACTTCCCTAACCCTTTCCCCCTCCCTCTCACTCGAAAGCCATGACATTCACGTGGGGCTGAGGGGAGGTCGCCGGCCGTTCCCACAGCAGCAGCAATGCTGAACCAGACTTGCTCTCCCTTACCCTGTCCAGTCTTGCTTTTGCCAGCTTCATCACTTTTATTGAGGGGTATAATCGGGAGGACCAAAGAACTGCTGCTGTCCCCCCACCCAGCTCCCGGGGGTTTCTGGCTGGGCAGATATACCTTCCCTTGTGCCTCCCTCTCCCATCCCCATTTGTCTTGTCCTCCCACACCTCCTATTTAGGGTCCAGGAGGGAAGGGGTTGGAGGAGACAGACCTGCTAGGAAACACTTGCCCAGGGCTGAAAGGGGTCCGTTATCCTCAGGCAGAGCCCTCTGGACCTCAGAGGTGGGGAGAAGGATACGGTCCTGTGGTGGCACAACCTGTGCTTGCACCTGAGCCGATGGGAGTTCTGCTGCCTGACATCCCTGCACGGATCGGTGGCTTTGCTGACTTGTCTGCCTGTGGCTTAAGCCCCAAGAAGCCACCAGGACACGGGCATGTGGGCAGGAGGTGTTGAGGACCAAGCAATCCCCTGGCACGGTGAGCACTGCTGCTTGCAAGAAGGTCAGCCAGCACCAACGCTCCCCAGCCGTGGCGTTCAGGGATGGGTTCCCATTTCCCTTTTGCCCTGGACTTTCTGTTTGCGTTCAGGCGTGGGGTTGCACAAGATGACTTTTGTTGTTTGGCTTTAGGCAGCTCAATGTCCCCCCCAGACATGCACACAGGACCGGCTGCTTTCTACCGGAGAAACAGAGAAAATGCATTACGCATACGGGCAGACTGTGCAGTGGAGCCTCTGGCCAGTTTAGCTACAGCGTATGCAAACTCCCCATGCTGGTGGGTGGCTGTGGGGATGGGTCAAGACACGGTCTCCTTTGTCCCCATCGCACCGGGAAGGGCCATGAGTCTCCTCCTCAGTGCAGTCCAGTACGGTCTCCTTCCCCATGTCCCCCGAGCCCACCAGTAGACCTGCATGGCCGAGGGGAGATGAGACTCAGCCGAAGACCCCACGTGCACATCATGCTCCCCTGCACCAGGCATTGCTCTTCTGCCTTTGGCACACTCAGCCTTGAAGAAACCCAAGTGCTTCTGCAGTTATCTGCCAGTCAGCACAGGCAGATCGCGTGTGGCCATGCCCACAGGCCAGCGGCATCTTTTGCCTCTGCCCAAACATTTATTTTGCCTCATAAAACACACGCAGCGGGTGCCAAGCTGCCGGTGGGTCCAGGGGTCACCTCCACACCCATGTGGAAAAGCCAAGCAGCAGCGCTGCCATTTTTGGTTGGACAACGTTTCAGACACCCCCAGCTTCGCACAGCCACGATGTGCTCGATGATTCACATAATCAGTGGCTGACAGTAATCAATTAACTGGTTTATGGAGGCGTTTGCCTGATTCCTGCTTCCCCAGGCTGCTCTGAAGAGCTGAACCCTGGCAGCATGCTGCGGCAGGAACCTTATTCTCCATTTTATGGGGTCTCCCCCTCATAAGACACCTTGAAGCAACCATACCCTGGGAGTTATCCTTTATCGTTGCATCCAAAGGCCAGTTCTCCCCCTCGCGGGGTCCCATACCAGAAGGACATCAAGAACTGCAATGAGAGGCAGCAGGAGAAACCAGGTGCTAGGGCAGCAACTCCCCAGCCGGGATTAGCTGCATTTCTTCCCTCGCACAAACCCTTTGATTTTCCAATAACCTCTGCTAACAGCCGTTGTGATTTCTCAGCGGGAAACAGGTTTGTGGTTCAGTATTTTCTCCTCTCTCAGAAACTAAGGCAAAGCCAGACTTTAGAGGAGAACAAGGACGTTAGCTACCCCCCAAAAAAGTAAATAAACTGTGCAGCAACTTCACATACAAGGAAATTGCTCGTTTGTCCAAAATAGGTTTGAGTGGGAGCAATCTACTGATGTAGAGGTGATACTCTAAGGAGAAAATAAGATGCAGAGCCTCATCAAACCCATGGTGCTCCATCACACAGCCGGGGGCGGGGGGACAGTGACACCATCCCCCTAACCCATTTCACATCAGGAGCACTTATCTTCCCAGCAGCGATACGTTCTGCTAACCTCCCCGTAACCCTACAGGGATGAACGCTCAGGAGGGGAAACCCATAGGGCTGGTGGCGGGGATGTTACTGCACAGGGCTCCCGCCGCTGGGCTCTGCAGCAGCCCCGACGAGAGCAGCATCCGCGGGGTACGCGCGCGGCTGGTGAACTTCTGCAAACTCCTTATTTACCTGATTTTTGTTCTGATTTGGTTTTGCATGTCTCTCAGAGCGCTGTTGTCTCCCTGGCTCCACAGATTTGAGAAAATCATAGTTGATAAAAATTCCACCTCCCAACCAAAATTGCCACCACAGGTCAGAGCTGCAGGTGGGGCTATCCTGAACACTCATCATCATATAATTTTGTATGAAAAGAAGATATTAAAGCGATATTTTTATACTTACACAGCCCTTTGGACCAAATGCGATGGCAGAGTGTGTACTTATTGAGGGTTTTTTTTAATGTGAGTATCAGTGAAATGGCACCCAGGAGGGATAAAGCAGAGGGGAAGCCTCTCCAGATCATTTTTCCTGGCAACATTTAAAGGGTTTTAGCATTGTGGGCAAGCAAACCACACAACAGTGCTGCAGATGAGGCTGCCGCGGCATCCCAGCGCCTTGTCTAACAGAAAGGAAGAAAGTTGCCCAAGTTTGGGCTGGGATCCCTACACAGCTCTCATCTGTCCAAGGCTGGTGACGCAGGAAAAATGTCCTGCAGTACTGAAAGGGGGAGCGACGGGTGCTCCCCACCACGCTCGTGCAGCAGATGTGCTAAACCAAATGGAAAATAGCAGCAGCAGACTGCGAGTTGACATCAATGCTTCTTCTAATTTCACCTGTTTCACAAAATTGTGACTTTTTCCCCTCCCTCTCCCATTTCAGATAATAACTTATTTCATATGAAATGTCTCTGAGAGCGCTGTTGACCCCATTGGTAAAAGTCACATCAACAGCCAGTGGCCTCTTCAGTGCACCGGGCTACGGGCACCGTTATACATGAGAAGACAGAGATGGTTTACAGCCCTAGTGATGTTTCCAGGGTTAATTACCTGTACCTGTGGAGGACCCAGAGTGGTCCAAAAGGAACCTTCTCCTCCAGGCCATGAGAAGATGTGGCCTCAGCCCCTCTGACATTGCCCTTCATGCTGACACCAACACAGTGCTATTGCTTTCCTCATTAATAAGAAAACCCGAGGACCCTAAAGAGGCTTGCGGGAGCCCTGGTGATGTGCACAGTGCTATAAAAAGACTATATATTCTTATACCAGAGACGAGGAGCGACTCAGCGTGACCCCTGCTTTCCCCACGGCAGGGTCTCCTGTAGTGGTCCTGGACACCGCCGAAGCCATGGCCCCGCGTGCCTCCCACGCTCATCCGCTGGCCACCACGCGGTCCCTCACACTGCAGTGGCTGCTGGCATGTTTGCTCCTGCCACACCACCCTGGCAACAATCCTGGTTCAATATTAACTCGCACGCTATCTACCACTCCTCACCGCAGCACTGGCAGGGTGCTTGGCTTTCATGCATCGGATACTTTCCCTGTGTTTGCGTTACCATCATCCCGGAGCACAGCGCCCTTCCACTGCGGCCAGCACCCTGCACTCCTCTCCTCTATGCCGAGAGGCGACAGGTGGCCAAGCAAAGTAGGTATGTGGGGATTCAAAAGCTGATGGTTACCATGGTTAATACAAACAGAAGGTGATTTGGGCTGTGATATCTGGCCGTAGTCACTGGTAGTGTCATAGCTGTAAAAATGGGACAATACATCTTAGAGCAACCAGGGAAACGACGACTGAATTGATGGGGCATAGAAGATGATGTTAAACCTCATGCAGAACTTCAGAGGAGCAGGGCTGACAAACGAAAACCCCTTCTGTTTTTAAAAACTCCCCGAGAGGCAGAGGTACAAAAACTATTAAACTAGAGAGTTCTCCCCAGAGGAGAGGTGATTTTACCACTGTCTGACTGGAAGAGGCCAAGGGCAGAGAAGTCCTGTGTGAACACGGACTACCGGGTAGAAGACCACCCCCAGGAGACATGTGCTCTGCTGCATCTCAGGCTTTTTCTTTAGCGGCTGTATTGTAGACCCAAAGGTTTTCCTTTCCTCCACGCGCTATGGAAAAAATCACATTGTAACATACAACAGTCTTCTAATGGACATAGCAAAATGTCAGCCTTGTTAAAAAACAGCCTTTTATTCACTGATTGTCCCATCTTTAACAATTCTCTTCTTATGTTCCTCTCGTCCCACAAATGGGATCACGAGCTGTTTATTTCTGGCTCTTCCTTACAAACCTTGCTCTCAAACGAGCCTCTTGAAAGGACTAAATGGGAAAGCACCAGATGTATGACTTCCTTGAAGAGCTCCAGCAGCCGGGGAATGACCCAGGGCTGGCACCGGTTTCTGCTTTCCTTCTCACTGAGCCCAAAACCACGCAGCGCTTCATGCCTGGGTATTTCTGAGACCTCTGCAGAGCAAAAACACCACATTGCTCCTTTCATCCAGCAATGCTGCTGAATGCTCCTGAAGCGTCGACAGCTGAAACCCATCTCCCTTTCACTCCTCTATAATTTCCAAGCAAGGATGGAAAATTATAAGCCACAGCCAGAGTTACAGCATAAAACCAATCGCAGAAAGCACGGAGGGGTAGTGCTGTGCGCACTCCCCGTGCACTCGGACACCAGCTCCTCCAAGGACAGCCTCTCCTTTGCCCGTCTCACATTGTACCAGAGAAGAACTTCTCTGTCTTTTCAGACCTCCCAGCTGGTAGCTCGGGCTCATTTGATGAAGCAGTCAGCGCTTTCCGGAAAGTGAAGTGGCATTGCCACATTTGCAATGACCTCAATTTCTGCCGAGCCGCTTCCAAATCAGAAGTCAAGCCAGAAAAAAACAAAAATCATGACACAGCCCTGAAGACATCAGCTCTAAACACGTGACATACAGCCCTTTCTACCATGATCCCCTTACCTCCAAACCCACCCTATCTCACGAGGACACATGTTAAAAACAGCCCAGTGGGCGTAATGTATTTTAGAGCCAAGATCTCTGCTGGGCCAGACCCGGCGCTCAGAGCGGCATCGCTGCCCAAGGGCAGAGTTTGGCCCATCAATTCTGTCACCGGCAGCACCGGTGCCTGGGCTGTGGTTGTTTTTTCCGGGGCGCATCCTGCGCATGGACTAAGGGCAGCAATGAAGCTGTTTGGCTTGTGATTCATTCAGCATTGTGGGCTCCCTATCAGCGGGTGCTGGATGCRAGCCATCCCGAGCATGTCCGGGCACAGTCCCTGCTCCGAGAAACCCAGCAGGTATGGCTGGAGGCTTCCTCAACCTCACTGGGAGGATCTTCTATAGCAACTAAAGCCAGGCTTTTGGCTGGTTGGATTAACCTTACTTGCTTCGTGAAATGGGCTTCATTGAAAATGAGCACCTTTTTCTCACCTCTTTAATTTCTTCCGTGGTGCGGAGACAGCTATGGATCAATGAAAGTGTCTTCATCAGTCGCCCTGGATGGTTTTTCTGGATGGAGGATTGAAATGCTGAATCCTTCCTCTGCCAGTCCTTTCTAAGGTGGGGGCTAAAACGTTTCCTAATTTCCATCAGGTTACATGACCTTTAATCCCAGAGGATACAGTCTCCCAGCAGATTAAGTCATAGTCTCATAAATCAGTCTGGAAATTTGCCCTGCTTCATCCCAAATTTTCCACAGTTCAGCTTCTCTGATGACTCCAATTGCCCCGCTCCTCCCCTGCCCCCCACCTCTGGGGTGTTTAGACCAATCAGATGCTCTTGCACATACATAAAAAAGAACCCAAAATTAAAAAAAAAGAAGTTTGTATTCACAAGTTGAGTCTTGTACTGTAGGAATTAGACTCTAATTAGGTCAGTCATGTTCCCCTGGTAGGGTATGAGTGATAGTGTTGGAAAACAGACAATTTATAGAGACCCAAAAATAACTCATCCTGCTGTTTTGTAAGAAAGACGTGTTTTCTTCGCCCTGCGCTGAGGACATTTGCAGTCGAGGCCACCTGGGCACACTGATACCAGTCACACAAACTGTGGCTTGGTCCCACAGGCAAAGCTGGCCTGTGCCTCAATTTCCTCCTACCAGAGGAGGGATATTAATCCTTTCCAATTTGACAGGGCTGTGGTGAGGTCACCTGTGTTTGCGAGGCATTTTATCACTCTTGGCATGAGGCCCCCAGGCTATATTACACGTGGTTTTTTTCAGCCTTGCCTTTTAGCCTTATCTGCACCGTCTGTTTAGTGCAGAAAGTGCAAGCATTTGCATGAACTCAGATTATCAATGATCAGGGCGAAGAACAACAAGCCCATGGCTTCGCTACTGGGTGCACTGTTGCTTTGCTAGGGTGCATATCCGAACCAGATCAGCATGAATGGTACACTAAACCCCCTAGAAGTTGCAACGATGCAGGGAATTACCTTTGAATGACATCGTGGGCGTCGGTCGCTTCCTCCTCTGACATGTTATTGTCACCGTCACGCACCTATAATTTGCTCGTTTCTCCATATCTAGGTGCAGACTCTCCGATTGCGCAAAAGACTTCACCGGTTTCAACGCTGCTGAGAAATTTGCCTTGTAAAACCTCGCAGAATGACTTCACACGTCAGACTCATCTGACTTAGGTTTATCCTAACTCATCAACAAACAGTGATGAGCATGCCAATTGCCTACCTAATGAAGGTCTCTACCGGCTTGAGAAGTCAGTGGCCACGTTGCCTTGGCTCAGAGRGACGTGCCCCTGCATTTCCAAGGAAACAAGACAGCAAAGCAAAAGGCCTCCTTTTCTTGGGGCACAGTGGAAATGAATGAAAACCCAGCAAAAACGTGTGTTCAGATAAAGTTCCTTTTGATTTTGTGGGAAACGCAGGTTTGAAATGAAAAGAATTGGCAAGGCAAGAGGAGGAGGGAAAAAAAAAATAAAAACAAGGGGCAGGCTTAAAAAAAATGAAAATAAAAGGAGCAAGGAGAAAAATAAATAACCCTGGAGCAAAAATGCAGGGGAAAGAAGAGGAGACAAATGAGACAAATAGCAGGAAAAGGGTCAGTAATGAAAGCCCAGATTACTCGGTTCAGTCAAGCCATTGCTTGTGCTGTTCAGGGCAGGGCGGGAAGCCAATCTGTTTTCTCTGGTATTGTTTAGGCTACAAATGCCGTGGCAGATTTCCCATCCACTCCCGTGTTTATGTCCGTGCTCCACTCCTAACCATAAAAACACCTGTGGAGGAAATGTGTCCTGAGAAGAGCAAGGGCTGGAAGCGGGAGGATGACACACTTTGGAGCCGAATCACCTCAGAAAAGCGCTTCTGCGTCTTACGGCAATTTTGCAGAATAACGTCTCCTTCACAAAATTCTACGGCGTGAGGATTTTCATCTTCAAAACGGGTACATTGATACCTCTGGGTTATTACAAGCTACCAGCCGCAGAGGGCTGCCTGTATTTATACAACACTGCATTATTTATAATATCCCTTTTAGGAACAGGAGAATATGAGTGCTTTCCTTAGCAGTTTGACTTTTTTCCCCACCCCCCTCTCCCACTTGGAAAACATTGATTTCTCACCCTCATTTCTCCCACCAGAGCTGTAGTTTACTTCTCTAGGCCGGATGCTCAGCTGATGGAAAGCATCAACAACCACCCTGGAATAACAGAGCTGCCCTGATTTCTACCAGCTGGGATCTGGTCCGACCTCCCCAACATCAGCACATTTGTGGGAACCGATTAACAGCTGCTACGAGGCTGCAGGGGAGGACAAAAATTTGCGAGGGGACGAGAGCGTACAAAATGGTGGCCCCGCGGGTTTCCATTTCTGAATGGGTTTTGACTCGCCTGTATTAAGGATCTGGAGGAAGTTTATCACCACAAAATAACAAAATATTTAAGGCTGATCAAATTTTGGGTGCAAACTATTTGAGAATGTCATTTTAGCTGAAAAGCAGCAGGGGATTATAAGATTTTACAGTCCAGAACTAACAGCAAGGAATTTCAGCCCGTTTACATTTCACGTCCTGAGCTGTTAACTCGTGAGCATGTTGGCAAGGCACCTAGAAACTTCTTCAAGCCAAAAATAACAGAAGAGGCTAGAAAATATTTTTTTCCCCTCCCCAAAATAAATGCACCAAGGACACACACGTCTCAAAAAGGGTTCTTTTAATTAGAAGCAAGTTTGCAAAAGAAGAAGTAACTTTCTCATATAAAATAGTGGAGTGGTGAAGGTGAGGCTAACAAGAGGTGTGGAACAAAAATCCAGGGCAAATCCCCAAGGAGACACCGAAGTAAAAGCAACGATCCGATAGCCGTAGTACACCAAAGAGTAACTCAAACACAGCTGTGTAAGGTGGTCCTACCCCTAAACTGACGGCAGATACCAAACCAGAGGATGGACTCCATTCCAAGAGCGGCAAAGTGACCAGCTACAAACTCACCATAATACCATGTCCTTGCATCTTTCTGCTACCCGAGAGCTCCCACTGCACCGTTACAGATCCCAGCACTGCCCAGGAGCTTAACGACATCAAGGGGGGAGCGCGGGTGGCACTTCCCAGGTGCCCCACCTGCAGAACACCACCACGTCACATTAGCAGAAAGGTTTCATTCCCAGATCTAGAGAATTGGACATAAATGGGAAAACACTTCGATATAAAGCTCTGTAACCCCATTCCAGTCTCTATATCCAGCGATTCAAGCCCCAAGAAAGTGCARAGTGATCAAACAGCATCAAAATAACAAATTTCCTGCCAAGTCTTGAGGCTCCAGGACCATTTAAAATGGGCAGGTGGCAGCTTTGAGAAGATAAAATTCTGAGTCAGAGCCTTAATCTCAAGTCCCAATGATATTTCACTCCTTGTTCAAACATATCTCATCTGTCCCACGTGTCACGTGTGTGCTTATCGGTTGTGGCTCTCTACTACCGGGGGCAGCAAAATTTACACCTTCACAAAGTGCAAGCCAACTTTATTTGTCTGGGAGGGCTGGGGGTGGACATGTGGAGGAGAAGAAATGGAATACAGAAATACAAAGAACTGAAGGGACTTGTCAGGTGGAGCCATTTAAGGCCCATGCCCAGCCCAACATGTTCAGTCTTGGGGTGAATGTGCTCCTAATTCAAGGGTGGCTTTCCATAAGGAGATTTCAATGGATATTGTACAACCACATTGTCATGCATGTGGCTTTGTGTAAACACCACAGCAACAATACCTCTCCCCACGTGACCTCTAGTAACTCCATGATGATGTATGGACTCCACACATGCTGGCAAAAACCTATAAAAACAACCTAAGAAATGTGATTGAACTAGCAGGAACTCCAGGTTGAATGAAGCTGTTTGCAGTACAACCTGCCCATCTAGTATCTGTTCTGTGATGGCTTTTCCTCTCCAAATATAACCCCTCATTGCATGTGTCCTTCTGGCTGCTATTGATAAAGGAGATCACTAAAGATAGGAGGTCTTGGGATCATATTCAGTCTTACATGTCACACATTTCTAGGACTTCAAGATTTCTAATGGCCCTGCCAAAGGTTATCTTTCTTGTGAGGGGTTTTTTTTTGTGTGGTGTTTTTTTTTTTTTTTTTTTTTTTTTTTTTTTTTTTTTTTTTTTTTTTTTTTAAGTTTCCTGATAAATTCCCTTTCTAAAAGGATTTTTCTGAAACAAGTTGCCCTGCTTATCTAAAAACAGCAAGTGGGAGAAGACACCAGTGCTCTGTATGTATAAACAGCTCACTCTCCTCCCTTTTTGGAGAGCAGATAGGATAATCTTTGGACGACCCAATGGATTTCTTGAGGGAAGCAATGACAAGAATAATAAATGTATCCCCACGTCAAGACAGACTTGGATATTTATTCTAAACAACTGCTACAGCAGCTTCTGGCAGAGACCTGGGTATAAGCAGGAAAAATGAGATCCTGGCCCATCTGCAAAGCATCACTGGCTTTAACACTCAAAATGAAGAGGGGAAAAAAAATAATCCCTTTGGGTAATGGATTAGTTTCTTTTTCTGTACGGTTTTTTTCTTCTCTCCAGTAATGCCAACTGCTTCCAAAAGTGGGATCACTGGCCACAGTGTGATTCCTTTAGTAAATGCTGATGGAACCCTTTGCTTTCTGTGCTCTCGCTTCTCCCTGCCCTCCCACGAAGGGGTTTCACACGGGTGACTCCCAGGGTGGGGAAAAAGAGACTGTCACTGATGAAAGTAAAACAGTGCCCTCTCCTGTCCCTTCTCCCTGCTGCCGCTCGCACCCGAGCAGCACTGGTCCTGCACCAGCRCTGGAGCATTAAAAGATGGGAATGGAAAATACTCCGCCCAAGGGTGTGGGACACACTATGTGTGATATAGACTTTTTGGGGGATAAAATGCTCCACTTAGAGTGGGCTGGAACAGTACRGCTCCTTCATTCACGTGCGCTTTTGCATGTGATTTATGATAGGGACAACCTGAGGTTCGGTGCCGTTGGGAGTGCCGGGAGCATTGCTGACGGTGGTGGCTGGTGTCATCTCAGCCCTGGGAGGGGGGTGAAGACTTGGGCAATTTTCTCCTGCAGAAGATTGGATATTTCCATGGCCATTGCATGAAAAATGAGCTCCTATTAAACTGTTCCCTGAAATGCCTCCCTTGGTCATTTCATGAAGCTGTTTTTATTTTTTAGTAACAGCCACCAGGAGACCTGAGAAACATGGGAAAGTAAATAAATAAACACAAACAAAATATCCCAAGAAGGCATTTTAAATATAAGCCTTCATTTTTCAAGACTGTTCTAAACAGGAAGATGGAAACAGAAGTGGATTTGATGGGTGAAGTTATTGTAACATGACAACTACGGTTTAAAAGTCGTATTTCAAGGCTGTGATTCCCAAAGATTACAGCTATGAAAGAGAGCTTTCTTGCTAACTGATGGAGTGTTTCCTCCCAGATAGAACAATTTACCTGATAGCTGAGGTAAATAAAACCTACCCATTAATCATATTTTACAAGTACAGCACGCTAACAAGAAGGCACAGGCATCATGCATGTAACTAYACAGGACCCTGGGCAGCAGAACACATATCCTACGCTCATCTTAGGGGTGAGCAGGACAGTGTGCTTCCACGCTCTGCAATTGCCTAAGTAAAATAAACCCACATGTAAGAAAAGCCAACTTCTAAACAAAACAAAACCGAGAGTGACAATAGCGTGGACTGGAATGGAACAGAAATACCTTTGTTCAGATCAACAGGTCCTAAAGGAATCACACCTAACCTGTTATTTTGGCAGCAGTCAGAAGAAAAGGGCCATACAGCCAACCCAGCAGGCCCTCAGCAAGCTCAGGCTTTTTAGTTGCAGATGGCTCTGAGAAAAAAGGAACAGTCTCTTCTCCTTGCTTTGTATAGATCGTGCTGCTCCCTCTCATTGTCCTTCAGTGGAGCAGTGGCCACAGAGTCCGTTTCCTTTATTCCCCATGGTTTCCTTGCTTTTTTGCTTAATGTGGTATCAGGTCAGCCCCAGGGAGTAACTGCACCTTACACCAATTCAGATCTGGCAATATTCAGGAGATACGGAGCTACTCGCACTACGCTTTCCTTTGGAGCAAGCTCTTCGGTGTTTGATCTACTTTCTACTAATCTACATCCCTAAGTCCTTAGTGGTCCTTGAAAGGCTCCTCCTGTAGCACTCCCTCTCATACCTGTTGGATAAGCGCCATTAAAATTCCAACAGCAATTGCATTGCTATGTCACATGTATATAAAACAAGGTGTTTAAAATATGTAATCTGATGCAGGAAATAACAAAGGAGAAAGAAAACAAATCAGAAAGTCACGTAGATAATTTTGTCTAAGAAACAAAAAACTCAGACTGCCAAACAAATTTTTGTCAGTTCAGTAATTAAAGCAAAGTCCATATGGCTTAAGAGAACAGTCAAAGTGCACAGAAGGCAGTGGGTTTTTTGTTTGCTTTGCATTCCTCTTCACAGTAAGCTCCACATCATCCTCTTTGGAGCCCCTTCTCCATCCCACACACATCCTACCCGGGTGCAGAGAGGGGGATGGCTCACAGGGTTTTGCCTTAAGCCTGTGTCTTTGCACATCCCTTGCCATCTAATGAGCTGTGGATCACTATCGCAAACTCAAAAGCCCTTAAACGCACCCGCTGGAGTTTTTGGTTTTGAACTTTTTCTTTCTGGAGCCTTTGGAGAGGAACAGCAATCCAGTGCCAAAGCTACCCAGAATCTGCATGCACCAAGAGCAGCAGTGCTCAGAGGCAGTGCCAAAGGGTAAAAGCAGTTCTGAGATCATTTGCCCTGTCCAAGAAGAAAGGTGATA
Source organism: Phoebastria nigripes (assembly GCA_035582835.1). Lineage (NCBI taxonomy): Eukaryota > Metazoa > Chordata > Aves > Procellariiformes > Diomedeidae > Phoebastria > Phoebastria nigripes. The sequence continues at coordinate 1,097,312 of JAYKAV010001665.1, forward strand.
GCAGGGCTGAGCTTGCCCTTGGACCTCACCTGTTCAGGTGAGGTGCCACCAGGCTACTTCTAAGCAGCCCCCCTGAGCAGGAACAGGCAGCCCCCGTAATCAACGCCAGGTTGGTTTCAACCCCCTGCCTTGAAGACACCACCACCCAGCTCCACAGCTGTCCCGCATCCCTCCAGAGAGGACAGGGAGAACTTGCAATAAGAGCAGTGCCCACGTGTGCCCTGATGGGACGTTAGCAAGCAGCAGGATACCAATTTTCCTGGCTGACCTACATCCAGCTGGGAGGAAATGCCAGACACTGGAGTGGCAAGGATTTGCCTACTTCCAAATTCACCTTTCAGACTCTTGCAGTAAAAGGTCTGGTGATCCAGGACTGTTGCTAGGTCCAAGGGCTGGACTTGGATTCTTTAAACCCCTGACAACTTCCTTGTGAGCAAACGACTCGCTGCTAAACATGACAGACTCTGGAAAAGGATAAAAAAGAAGAAAACAAAAAGGGAGCTATACAAAAGGATGGAAAACAAACTAAAAATCCCCTCTCTTCTTTCCAAAGGCTGTAGCTTCAAGTGCACAAAGCAGCCTGTAAATGTCCACAAGGCAATTCGTGACCCTAACGCTTGAAAAACCTGGTGAGCTTTATTTGGAGACACTTTGTTGCTTCTCCCAGATATGAAGCTGAAGAATCAATAAAAGGCACCTGCGGACACCAAAACTCACCCAGTCTGTGTGACATGTCTTTGTACTAAAAAAAATAAAATCAAACCCAGCTACCGTGTACTTTTTTACAGACCAGTAAGCAGCACTGCAGAGTCTGGGTGAGAAAGGATGCTCAGCTTCTATTGCCAGGGCAGGATAACTTTGATGATCAAAAACCTCATCAATTAGTAGACTCTCTAGCTTGTCACTGCAATCTTAATTGAAAGATTCCTCTGGCTTGCTGGGTTGTGTCCTTTGACTTTTAAAAAATGWCTGATTCAAATGGCACATGCAGTCCAGGAGGGAGGATTAGAGCCACACCAAAAATAAACTGACCTTGCATCTGAATTCTTACCTACTTGCTTCACCCACTGCTGCCCACAGTGCTCTTTTGAGCCATCTCCTCTTCTAAAGGCCCTGGAGTTGGAACATTTAAAGAATGCAGCAGGTCCCATTTGAACAAAAAAGAAAAGCAGGTCAGTAATTCAGTATAAATACACCAGTAGTGAGCCTAGAGCGGAGAGTGTGACACATCTGAGCCTAAGTTGATCAGCCAGTGCTCCTAATGTGAGGAGGAGCAATGAGGAGAGAGGAGGTGTCTGCTTTTCACATTAAAATTTGTCCCTTTTCTGTATTTTCCTACTTGACCTTGATGAGAGGGAAAAAAAAAAAAAAAAAAAAAAAAAAAAAAAAAAAAAAGTAGAGAAAAAGAAAGAAAAAGAAGCCTGGGAGGTTTTATGTTTTCTCTTCAAATCACATCACAAAGTCACTCATTGCATCTAGGGAATTCACCTCCTTGTTTGGGAATGGGGGGACAGGAGGAGGGGAGAGAAAGAAAGAGGGAAGAGAAGGGCATGGGAGCTGCTTCCTGAAGCAGTGTTACAAAAAGCGGTTAAAAAACCCCTACTATTCACAAGTGGTTAAAATCATCACTTTTCAGAATTCCTTTTTTTTTTTTTCTTTTTTTAAACAAAGGTTCAGCTAGTTCAGCTCCATATTTTTAGAGTTGATTGTCTTCAGAAAAAAAAAAAAACCCAGCCTCATTCGTGTTCCCATCCGTTTCTACCCTGATAGAGAAGTTACCCACAGTTCACCGCACCGGTCACGCACACACGCAGTCACTGCGACGGGTCCCTCCGAGTGCCATCGGCGGTTCGGCTGTATCCTCCAGCCCCGTCTCAGACGAAAGAGGAGAACCCTGTCACTGGAGTCCGGGAGCCGGGCGCAGGCTGTCCCGTTGGGGTGTACACCCCTCCTGAGCTCTGTGTCGTGATGACAGTCTGGAAATAGGGTTCTGTCTCGCTGGCGGCACACTCCTCGTATCTGTAGGATGCCGGGTGCTTTACCCCTTTCTGCTGCCGCTTCCATGAGTTGTAGTACGTGGGGTCACTCATGTAATGGTTCACAAAGGAGTGCTTTGGCAACTCGTCTTCATAATCCGAGTCAGTGGCCTGGAGCATCAAGGGGGGGAAAAAAATATCAGCCATTAGCATCTATGATTTAGCCTGTTCCACTCTAAAAGAAATTAGAGACAAGTTTAATATCACCAGCTGACAAAAGCTGTAGTTTTAGGGTAGGATGGTTTGTAGTCCAAGTGTAATACATGCTGGACTRAAGAAAAAGCACTGTGCTCTGGTTTCGCCAGGCTTTACTGCTAGAGGGAGAGTCCCCTGACGAATGCTGGCCATAAGAGATGCAGAGAAATCCCTTCTAATTCACTGCGGAACGCTGCGGCGGGAGCTAGGAGTTCCTATTTTGACACAAGATGCAGAGAAGTGTAGAGACGTCGTAGGGCAACCAACAGCTTTCAATCACGTAATCAAAAAGATTGCAATTACAATTGAGAATCTCCCTTCTGATGCAAGGACAGAAAGAATGTCTTCCACGCAGACACACTGAAGTTACCCAGACGTGCTGTTGTTTGTGGTGATCAGACCAGGCCACCTGCATAGTACTCTGGATTTGACTTGCAAGTCCTGCTAAGTATCGAAAATTAGTTATATCACTGAAAGGGAATTGAGCAAAACAGCATTTTTTTTTCAGGCAAACAGCTCTATCTGTATGTTCCAGCTGATTATTGGCAGTACAACGAGGCAGACAACCAGCAGCGACAGAAGAAAGACAATGCAAAATCTGGAAAAGAACAACTGCCAGGCAGGAGGGGTTGCTTTCTTGGGATGGCTCAGGCACAGCCCCTRTGTTCAGAGCAGATCTTACCCCTTGAAACATTTATGCACGGTGGCTGGATAGCTTCAAAGCTCATATCAATATCAAGCGGGAGCTCTACTGAGATGTAACCAGATAAGCTTTGTGCATCTGCCCCTCCTCTGAAGTACTGCTGCTGTGATACAGCTGGAGGAATCACAGAGGGCTCATACATCTCATACATCTCCTCCGAGTACAGAGACCACGGCAAAGCCTTGGCCACAGTATCCAAGTGCACATTTTCCTTCTGTTCGCACTAATGTTCCCACCAATAACAGCCACATCCCATACAGCACACAAACATTTACCCAGTCATTTCCATATCTCACGCCTTCTCTCAAAATCTCTGGTTCGAGAATGCAAAAGCTTTTATTCCTTTTTTTCCCCCCGATAATCTGCATAGCCGATTCTAAAGGCAATTAAATATCAAAGTAGTAGCTGCCTAAGACATACAAGAGAGAGACGGGTAAGTGCAGCCCGTAACTGTTAGTTGCTGCAATTAGTTTCAAAAGGTTGGTATCGTTCTGATCTATGACACCACACAGCAAACACTCATCCTTCTTGATCCTGTCTGCCACACAACTAGTCTCTCCTCCTCTAAAGCTCCTTTTTAATGGTCTCTGAAGAACAATCCTCAAATGCCTTGCAAACCATCATTTGAAAAGGGCATCGCATCCATCATCCCACTTCTCTGCTTAGATAGCTGCTTCGATACTATTTCGTGCCCATTTTCCAGCACAGAGGGTGATGGACAGGGCTGAGAAATTTTTCCCAGAGTTTTCCGAAAGTCTGAGCAAAGCAGCTCTTTACAGCTTTGCAAAATTTCCCTTCCACTGTTAACCATGCTTTGGCTCTTTCAGGACTATGTATTGTTTGATTATTTTAAGAATGCAAAGCCTCAGGTGCCTTGACACATAATTAGTATTACAACAAAACCCTACCAGCACTTAATAATTATTCCAGAAGGAACTCAGCAAGTCTATCTCCTAGAAAAACGCTCCTTTGCACCAGCTGCCAGCCTTGGGAAGCCAACACCCGACTCCCTCCAAAGACCTTCCTGAACAGGTGGGTTTTGCGGCATGCCTGGAATATCCCCAGATTTGGACCGCTTCACAGCCAGTGGGTGCAGAGAGCCGCTCCAGAGTCTTGGCACCGCTGCAGGGAACATCCTGCCAGCGCTGCCCTGTCTATTTTTGTAAGGGGCTCCAACAAGAGTGCCTCTGATGACTGCAGATGTGGCAGCATGGTAGGGCATGGCAGCAGGCAGCAATAGCTCAGGCAGGCTGGTCCTCAGCTGCAGAAGCAACCAACTTTACCTGCAGACCAAAAGATCCCCAAACCCAGGTTTCCTCTGTTCTTATCAAGACTCAAGGCGTTGCACTTTGCACCAGCCTACATCTCCAAACGTTCTGCTGCAGCTCCATCGTCTAATGTTAAGGTAAAAAGTGCCTGGGAAGCTGGGGGATGATGTGGGCATCCAGAAGAAAAGTCTCTACATCCTGAGCAGAGGCAGGTGGTTATGGATCACTCACCAGATGCTGCACCTGCAGGTATGAACTCCTCTAGTGATCATGGATGTGCTCCCTCCATCAAAGGCACAATGCTACCACTGCCCTTGCCATGCCTTCTGACTCCTTCCCGAATCCACCATCACTCTTACTGCCTCAGACACACTCGGCCACCCCCCGAAGAAACAAGCCCCTGCTGAAAAGATGGACTGCAGCTGAGTTGAGGTGTCATAAGCCTAAGGAGAAAAAAACCCACAAACTTCTAGTGGCATCTCACTGGTCTTCCCGATGTCCCCACAGACATATAGAAACATAAAGGCAACTAAAAGGCTGGAAGCTCTAAGAAGAAATGCTGAGAAGAAGCTGTATCCAGAAGACCGACATGCGACTTGATAGGTATAATAATACTGATGCACCACTTGATTTCTGTCCATCGCTAGCAGAAAAATACTCACCCACACCTAAGCCAAGTTCTTTTGAGATTGCCAGAAGTGAACATAATAAAGAGGAGAAACACTGGGAATACTTTTAGATGGGCTGCTGCCATTTGAAATACAGTGTCACTTGGACTTGCCATGAACAGAAAGAGGGAATTTAAAGTAATACTACCTGCTGATAATCTGTCCACTAATTAGTCCATTACACCAACTGAAAGAGAACGCTAATTTGGTGTAAATAAGGTCAGTGCCTTTCAGAAGTGACTTTCATGAAACATATATAGCTGCACTAACTTCAGCCTTTCACCATCATTAGCACTGATGCTGGAAAGGATAATCTACTTGTTACTGTCGATACAACGTGTTTTCTTTGTGTTTCCTTCAGAACAGGCAGGAACTGACTATTCTGTCCATGTTTCTAAAGCATCTTCTAAGGTCTGCTCCGAACAAGGTACTAATAACCACCTTACCAGCAAGGAATTCTCTAAATTGCCATCCCACATCCCTCTCTGCCCTGATGAAAATCAAGGAGTAGCAAGATAAACCTGTTTTGCATGACAATACAGGCAGCTTATACTAGAGGATTACTTTTTAGTGGTTTTTAAACTGTTGAGTAAATAGAAATGCTGCAGGGCTTTTTACTTTGTTTTCGGTTTTCTCCCTTCCATGCGACTGTGGCTTTGTTACCTTGGAAACCTCCATAGGCTGGGGCGTGATTGGGTGTGTGGTGACATTACAGACTGTCAACCAAAGGTGCATGGATGCCTATGAAACAACAAATACAGAAAATGAGAGGCTATTTAAGTATTTTATTGATAGCATGAAATGCACGAGTGCTGTTCAGAGGCAAGTCAGCGACCAGAGTTGGCTAGCTTAGTCAATGGGAAATCTGAAAATAGTTCCGATTATCTTTTTTTTTTTTTTTTTTTTTAAAGAGACTGCATACGAAACAACATTATGACTTGATTTCTGACGTTATAGCTTGCGATAGTTTCTTTTGGTTGACATGAAATGAATATGCTGTAAAAGAGACAAGGTAATCTAGCATGCAAAAAGATTTCTCCAGACACGGGAACCCTTGCTTATTAAATGAGTCACCTGCAGCTGGTTTCCACATGGTGCCCAACTTGTCAAAATCATTGGAGAACTTTATTGGAAACAAGTTAAACCATATTCCCTATTAAGTGTTAAGTGGAAATTTATAATATCTTCCTACAGAGCTGCGAAAGCAAAAGTCAGTCAGACTGCAGCGAGCAGCTGGGAAGACCAGAGCATCGCCAGCGTTCAGCACTGACTGATAACGTGTGCAATCTGTGAGAATATTACCTCCTGAAAATTTTTGGAACACCACAAGGACATGTGAGAAYAAACACATATGCACACACCACCCTCCTCTCCCCTCCTGCAAAACTGCTCTTCCATGGCTGGATGACATCGCAGACATATCATCAAATTTCTGTACATGGTGAACACCAAATTTCCTCAGATTAGCTGTCTAGAGCCTTGTCCACTTGACTCATTATCTAAAAGCCTATTATTATTAATCATTTAGAAATTACACTCTTAGCACTCTCTTGCTCCATACCTGCCAATTAAACTACTTTAACCTCATTAACAGTACTGGTGCTTGGCTTTCATGGCATGGAGCAAGTTAACCACTTGATTTATGAATATTAAGACTACTGCTTGGTCTGCTTGATTTTCTTTGTTTCTCTCTTGCTCTCCTCATCAGGAGGCGGCTCGGAGGAAGGCTCCCAGGCAGCTGTATTGTAAGTGCAGTCAGTCAGCCCAAGAGTTTCTCATAGACTTCTTCATGTTCAGTAAACCCCATGAGACTTGAAGCCAGTGGGCTTCCTTCTTTTCCATATAAAATCTTGACACCTCAGGCAACAGGGGTAAGACTAAGCAGCAACAAGATGACATGCGGGTTGAAAGCAAAAGCACAGTTTTTGGCCCTGCCTGGCCTTACGTGCATTGTAGTAAGTGGAATTTGAGATCCATGCAAAGATGTATTAGAGGAAAACAGCATCAGGACCCCCTTTGCTGCAGAGGACCAAACCTGTGTAGAGCTCTTATATAAAAAGATAGCTTTAACTCTTCATATAATGGGTAACATTTCTGCCTGCTAAGAGAGATGGAAATTCTGAAATTCTCGGAAAACAGAGCTTGTCTGTTAAGATCCCCTTTGAGAATAGAAACAAAAAGAACAGAAAAGACAAACAGGAAGAGCTAATAGGTACAGGAACACTTGAAAAGAGAGTGGTCAAACATCTATACCCACCTCTGCCCCAAGCCACCCTCACCTCCTGTCTGTGCCAGCCAACATAAACAGCATTTTCAGGCTGATCAAAAGGCAGCATGTCCTATTGCTGCCTCTACTGGGAGCGTATTAACATTTCATGCCTAAAAGCACTCCCCACCACAAAAAAACGCAAGCATCAAAGAYGTTATATGGAAGGGCTGCATATCTAAGCCCCAAGGAAAAACAAGAGGCATATTTTGTTCACATACTCACATGCACACACAGATTCACAAAAACACTAGAATCTCAATTGAGACCTTCAGGCTCAACTGCAGTACACAGTAAATAAATAATATTAATAATAGCCTGAGAAAAAAACCCAAAATCACTTTCTTCTATGTTGTACAAACAGTGCATATTGAAGGCAGTAATGACACCCTGCAAGTAGACTTTTGCGCATTACCAGGAAATACCACATGGGGCATTGAAATTAATGTCAAAAGGGGCCAGTGCTAAATTCATGATCATGCTCAGCAAACTGTTTTAATGACAGGTTTAATGCTGGGTTGTTACAGTGACATGACCAAAGCACTATGGGTTTAATCTGGAGGGTAACGCTTGTGCATTGCATAGACAGCAGCTTGAGCTACACCAAGGAAAGCTGCCTGCACGACGGGTCGGCCACAGGGCAGCACAAAGCAGCAGGCTGTCCGTGGTAATTAACAGGAGGTGAGAGCTAGGTAGCCAGGAAAAGCAGCTGTAGCTGCAGGAGCAGAAAAGCTACAGATGAAAACTGTCATCTTCTTTCACTACTTGCTGCTCTTGATTTATTCTTGCTAGAAGGGTCAGGTTTGGAGTGCTTTGGCCCACTGCTCGCTTCTTGAGCTGTCAGTTCAGATTCGTCAGGATCTCAGCTCACAACACAGGATTTTAGAGACAGATTTACCTTTCTGGATATCCCTTGAAGTCTGTCTATTCACCCCTGGCCACCACTGAACTTTTACAGACCACAAGCACTTTCTTTCTTCTTAAAGGGGATATAAGACACAAGATGGAGCCCTGCCAGGTGGATAATGCCAGCATACACCCACCTTCCTTGGAGAACAGAGTCTAAAGGCAACCCGAGCAGAAGGATTCTCGTGAATTAGACTAAGGCTGCAGGCTGGGGTGTTCAGAAACCTGAACGCTGGGCTCTCACAGCCATGGCTACGCACTCCCTGGCAGGTTACTCATTCCCCACTTACTCCCTCTGTAACAGAGGCAGCAGTTATCACCACTCAAGACCACTCTTCCAAATCTTGGTGTTCGCTGTAGCTGTCTAAAAAAGGCACTGTGAAAACTTCAAACCACATCCCATACTTCAGTCAGTGCAACAATCTGAAGTGTGTCCCACCTTCAACCTCATCCAGACAGCAGCTGCAGCCAGCTGGTTATTTTGCAGCATATATACGTTTTCCCAAAAGTGCTCCAAGTTTGCAGCCCACAGGCAAAAGGGGATGCGCGGCCCCTTTCAGAGAGGTCAGCACACACAGGCTGACTGATTGCACTTGTCTTTCTACGTAACACTGGAAAACTGTGAATATCTGCCAAGGCCAGCTCTGGAATTGATCTGCCCTGGCTGGGTCCTGCTTGTCATTCTTTCCTTTGACATTTAGGATGTGATGCGAACAGCCTGGTGAATTGAACATTTTAAAGTCCCCAAGACAGACAAACAGTGACAACAGTATAATGCAGGTATGGGATTGGGACTTCAAAGACTTGCCAGGATTCAGCAGGGAAATGAATGTCTGCAGTGACTGGGCAACATTTGACAAGGCAAAGGGAAACCCTTACTTCCGACTCCGACACTTCTAAGGGCTTCTCGTTCAGGCCCAAGCCCTCGGTCAGCACAGCTCCGTTGTACTTGTTGCAGATATCCTCATCAGAGTAGTGCAGCCCCCCTGGGCTTGGGCGAGGAGGAGACCTAGGAAACGTAAAGGGTGAGTGTATGGGATGTTGTCATTTCTCTGAAACGACACAATTAAACCATGCTTAGAAGCCAGAATCACAGCCTGGGGCAGTGACTTGGGCATTAAAGTCCTCCCTAGATTGTCCAGACAACAGTCTCTCCCCTTYGCCTATTTAACAGTTGCTTGAAGCTAGATAAAAAGCCATTTCCAAGAGCGTGGTGTTCTCAGCTTCTTACCTGGTTCCATTCTTCTTTGAGAAGGTGCTCTTGATGTTCAGGTGTCTGCTGTTGAGCTCCAGAGCAGTGAAGCCTCCGTTATCCAGGGTGACTGACTCTTCCACGTTGGAGATGGTTTTACCTGGAGCCAGGCAATGAAAGATTCAGCTGAAACAAAGGCACTTTTCCCCCAGATACAACTGTAAGAGCTAACTTTTCCTTCTTTGTGTTTTATGAGATCATTAATTATTTGAAAATCTCTTTACCTTTCTTACTGGCAAATGAGAACAATCAGAGTGAAGGAGAGGAGCTTATCAGGGGTGTGAACGGGCAGAAGGAGYCAAAAGAGGGGAAAGAAGAGGTCATGGATAGATGCATTTCATTCGGAGGTATCTAAAATAACACAGATGAACTGTGTTCCAAAAGTGCTTATTCTTGTCTTTTGACTATAAATAGAAACCAGGTGACTAATTCAGGTGGCCACTGAAGATGTCCTACATCAGGTGCTGTGAATCCTGTTCATGCTGACTGAAGCAAAGCAAGAGAAAGTAAAACTAGGAAGGCACAAAAAGAGCAAAAGGAGAAAAAAAAAAGGCAGGAAAGAAAGCAAGAGAAAGGGTAAGTGGATAGCAAATGGGAAAAAGATGTCAGAGCTGTAATGAGCATAAGATACAGATGTGAGAAATCACTGGACAATGTAAGGCAGGGAAAAGGACAGGGGACTAGAAGAAGAGGGAAAATACAGCAAAGCATATTATTTCTTGTGATCAAATATAGCAAGAGCTTATTCTCTCCCATGCTCATTCTTTGTAATCCCAAAGGTGCGAGCTCAGCTCGTGTCCCGGGGAGAAGGACCGGTTGCATATTGCCACTTTGCAGCAGACAGGTACTTTATCCTCGGCTTCAATTTCAGTGCTACATTAAGACTCAGCTTGAACACTGATATCTGACAGAACAGGTCAGACCTGTCTTTTCATGTCCGTCCCCCAAACACAGAGCAAAACTAAGATGAGAGATTTCCTATGAGCTATGCATACAAATATGTAATAGTATTAACTTCATAAAATGCCACGGTATTCATACATCTTATATCTCATGGGACTGAAATCTCATTTTCTAACACTTGTTAGAAGTGAATTACAAAGAAAGAAAAGATCTTCACTTTGGGACTGAATTACCAAATACTGCCTGGAAGACTCCTTCATTACATTAATGCCTAAGAATGGGTAGCGCAAAGACCCATCCACCTGATCCTACTCATTAATGTGCCTTTTTTGGCACCTCCTGATATCAGAGCAATTTCTTGCTGGAGGTGGAGGAGGCTATCAGAGAAATATACATGTGAACAGCCCTTCCAGGACTTCATCATGTAAAGAGAAGGAGAAGAAAAGGTAAAAACAATATTCAGAGCTCAAGAACTAGGTGTTTTGAAAGGGGACTATTTTAACATTCCTAGTTATAGAGCAGGTAGCTCCTGTTTCCTTTCAGAAAGGAGACTGGTAAAAATTGTAACTAAAGGAAAATTCAAAGCTTGATGCTCATTATGCATTAAAGTCTAACAGGTCCAGATAACCAAGACACCTCCTAGCTGCTTGGCCCCCAGCCCAGCAACTGCAGCTTGGCTTAGGGAATGAATGTGAGATGCAGGGCACTCTATTTAATATAAAGGACTTGTGATATAGTCCTCACACATACACACCTAGAATATTTGCATTGGGTACAGCCATGGAAAAGCAGAATCTTTCTCCTTCTCCCCGTCTATCAGGGAATGTTGACAAAGCTAAATGAAGTCTCAGCTCATTCCTTTTTTGTGGTCTTCTGCCAAGCATATGACCCAGACTCCTTGGCTTTTGCTGCAGTCCCTGGGACTTGCAGATGCTGTCCTATCCAAGCCCATGGCTGGTTAGCATCCAAAACCTGACAAGATCAGGCACTCTTTGCCCAGTATGGCTGTGGGCAAAAGTCATTTCTACCAAACCAGACAGCAAAAAGATCCGAGTCTKCTGCCAAACAAAATACCTATAAAGAGAGTCCACACTGATTAAATCAGGGGTTCGAAGGGAAGATGTTTCTAATTCCCACAGCTCTTGAGAGTGTGTGCGCAGCACAGAGCCGATGTCTTACCTGTGCYGCAGTTCTTGTACTTCTTGCTCTGGCCATGCAGGACCAATGCAAACACCACCAGGAGGATGAGGATCAGACTTGAGAGCGCCATCACCAGCAGAAACCACCACTCCTCATAGAAAGGGGCTTCTGTTTGTGCTGAAAGAGCAAAAAACAAATAACAATTCCTCTTTATTCTCCTTCACAATTTTCTCTTCTTCCCCACAGTGAACGATGCATCTATAATAGTGTTCAGGAGAGAGAGCTGTTCAGAGGAGGTAACATAGTCCACTCTGCAGTCAGACTTTCAAGGGGCTTGCTGACACTTCTAAGATGGCAAACAGAACAGGAGCATATCATGGCTCCAACATCTCTGCAAGCGTCTTTCACACACCCAGAGCAGCGCTCCAGAATCCCTTAGCTAAGAAGAAGTTATGGCCAAGTGAAGAAAGGGAGGGTTTCTTCCCACAGCTCCACACACCTACATTTCTTGACTACTGTGGTATGCTTAGTACTCCCTGGGTCAAAGGAACCACTAATATATCTATCACGACCCATGATTATTCCACTTTTTAAGAGGMTTGCCCCTCCAAAATGCTGCTCAATCGCTCTTTGAAAAATACAGCTCGTGCCAGGGAACAAAGTACACTTGGTTCAGTGTCTTTCGGTATCTCCATTAACTCTAACTTCCAACATTCACTGCTACTGTATACCGTTTCCCCATCAGCTTAGCCAAGCCTGATGTGCAGCACATCGGTATCAATTCAGWTCCCTGGATTTTGTGCGATCTCAAGTAATTTCATCACCCCATTTGACCTCAATTGGAGACGCAAAACAATACTAACTTCCCCTTTCTAGTTATCTTGCCAGTCTTGGTTTAAAGTAATAAGTATTGTTATTTTCTTGCGGTGATACTCTCTTTGTCAGCATCCCTCAGCTTTGTGAAAAAATGCTACCGCTGGAGCAAAAAGCAGCAGTCGTATATAATTTCCCTGTAGTCCATAAGGTAGAAGAACACCTGGAAGGAATGGGCGATGCCAGGAGACCAACTTCAACCCCTCACTATCACTGAACCCAGGCACTCTCTTTCCCCGACTGTCCTGAGCCCTGGATCTAAACACAAGTCTGTTGTAAGCCTGATGATACGAGCTCAAATTTGTTCCAGAATTCTGCAGCAGTGAAAAGTAGCCGTGATCTTTCTTTGCTAGGAGGCCAGTCCAGGCCAATAAAGTTCTAAAGGCAAAATGCACAAGCCATGCTGGGCTGAGGAGATTCAGTGCAATTTGTGCCTCCGTGTGCTAGCTGAAGTGGCCAGCCTAAAATGCTTTATACTTTTATGACTGTGAATCTCAACGGAAACCTCTTACTTTCACGCAGCGATTTGAGATGAACACTGAAGCATCAAAAGGAGGTGAATTAAATAGTTCTGTTCAAGTGGAGAACTTACAAACAAGCGGTTTATTTATAAAAAGCATCACAAGGCGCTGCATACCCAGCTTCAGAGGAATAATGTCTTCCAGGAAAGGAAAGACTGACATGATTACTGACCCTTTACATCGGGTTATAGTCTCTGTGAAACCATAGATAGGAAAAACACTGACTCTTGGTGTTTGAAGTGGGTTGTCTATGCCCTTGTCCTGAAGGAGAAAAGCAAGGGTAGCACTCACACTGAAATCCGTAGACAGCTCTCACAGGCTAAGTGGTTAATTGTGTAAGGACAAATGGAGCCGTGATAGCGATAGCAGCATTTACTACTCTTGCATGCTGCGTAACTGTTGAATGGTGTTTATGTTTTTCACTGAAGGAGCAAAGAGATAAAAGCCACTCCAGATACTGGAGCATTGCCAGGTTCTCAGGACTCTCCAGAATTTTGAATCACAAAGCCACTTTACCAGGTTCTTTTATTCCTCTTGTCTGTCTTTGCTGACACAGCAAGGGTGAAACCTATTGCTCAAAAGCAACCTGGAGTACCCATGTCTCTGCAAGGGTAAGAGGAGACCTGATCAAAGCTTTCATGAGGGCAAGCTCTCCCACTTCACAACAGGCCACTAAGCTGGAGCTGCCCAGACCTGCCAAGCTGAGTGGAATTTGCTTTTTGAGGTATTGAAGTTCCTTCAGAAAACCAGAGCGCCGGGCTGCTCAAAGGGATTTTGGAAGCATGTTTAGGCCATAGCCTTGTTTACTGGGAATAAGCACAAGAGGGCAGGGAGGGTGGGAAGAGCCGGAGAACGTCACCAACAAGCTGTTCTGATGAAGGGGAACTGGAGGCATCGCACCATACTGGAACTGCCAGCGCAGAGGATATCAGGAATAATTTTGTCAAACTACACTTTTATATTTTTGAGAGCTAAATACAAAATAACACAGAAAACTTTTATCAGAGAACCCTGAGAAAAAAAGAAGGAAGCAGAATAAACAAAACAACAGACTAGGAAAGGACAAAAAGCAAACAAATTGTAGACTGTGTAAATCAGTCTTAGGGCAAGAGATCTTACATATAAACACTCATGAAATTCCYGAGAATGTTCTTTGTCAAACTTAAAAATGGCACACATGCGTTCTTCCTCTTGAGAGTAAAGCATACTGTAATAATAAGCCTTGATTCACCACTATATTACTCTGGTTTTATCCTAAAGCAAGTGAAAACAAGCTGCCCTTGAATATTTGTTGCAACTAGAGAATCTGGGTTGTTTTTTTCTTCCCTCTTGCCTCCCAACCCCAAGAAATTCCATTGGAAAAGATATGAAAAAAAATCCGTGATTACCTGATACCGCCACAGAGGGAACACTTGGCTCTCCATAGCCAAATTCATTGACAGCCACCACCCGAAATTCATAGGTCACACCCTGTTTGAGCTTGTCCAGGCCGACTGTGTAGGAGGTAGCACTGCGAGGGATGTCCTTCACAAACATATCCCACAGTCCTTCATCTAGGAAAGCAGCAAGGAGAGAAATGGCATGAACTGTGCGACTTGGCACTTTCTTCTGCTCATTGAAAAAAACCTGTCATYAATTGTGTGTTTCAACCACAGGCAGTGGACACGCTTACCTCAAGGCTGCTCAGCGATACACACAAATGTCAGAACGCCCCGCAAGACCCCATCTATAAAGGCATTTATTCATGATGGGGTCTTATAATAGCCCAGATGGAAGAGGTCTCCTCTAAAATCTGCAGCAGCACCCACAGTGACCTGAGCTGGCTAGAGCAGCTGCCAGCCCTCCGGGTCCCTCCTGACCAGGTAAGGTCACCGCATCAGCATGCCTGTTATTTGGCAGAGCAAGTAAACCCAAAGCACATTTGCTACATTAATGAGTCCTAATCGCACAGGTTTTGCCTGCTTTTTACATTGCAAAACTGACTTCCCTATCGAAGTGTGTAGGCTAGGCTTTGCAAACTAATGTAAGATTTGGGTCTTGGCGGGAAGTACTGTGGCCTTGCATGAACTGGTGCCTGGTGGACTGGCGTCACTGGAGTGCTGCTTGCTTCACAATATCAATAGTGATATGTCCTTTGCAGGTGCCAGCCCACAGCRTAGCAGAGCCAGACAGCCAGCACTGCACTTCTGTGCCACGCATTTTTAAACAGGAATGAGTTTTTGTTTGTATTATAAACCTCTCAAAGTTGTTAGAAACACAAAGCCATTCTGATGAGAGTGTTTCAGTAGGGTAATCTCGGTTCTCAACAGCCATACTGACATTGATCCTGATGCACACCTTGACCAGCCACTGTTCTGGTCCCTGATCTGTACCCGTAATCTTATATTCACTTGACTACAAAGGAAAGAACTTTCAACAAGATAGATGCTGTTACCAGTAAGAACAAAACCAACTATAATTAAAAATGTCAGTCAATAATTTTGAGTGCAGGAATCAAACATTAATCTAAACGGACTGCCTTTCAGTAACAATTGGTGCCCAGTACTTTCGCTGACAAAATGGAGTTACTGTCTGTGCATGGGGCCGAACTCTCAGCTAGCCTAAGCCAGCGTAACTCTTACAGATCTGACCTCACAAGTATCCCATTGGGCTTTTACTTTCAGTTATCAAAGCTGTTCGAGCAATGTCTATTTTTCTCTGCATGTCCCACAGCAATGGGAATACAATGATAACCTCTGCATAGATACGACTCCAGCACAGGAGCTGCCTGCTTTGAAAGAAAGTCCGCTGCACTGTGAGATTCGAGCATCAGCATGACTTCTGTAGCTTGAGGTGTTATCAAGGTAACAACAAAGCAGGAGCCAGCAGCACTACCCTCGGCGACTTGTTCTGCTGCTGCAATGTAAGGCAGGAATCTGTTCTCATTTGCTTTGCATTTACCTGAGTGTAAACTAATTGGAGTCACCACAGCAATTCCAGAATTGTGCTGGTGTAACAAAGCAACATTTGGCCCTTAGCCTACTTCCGTGCAACAGGGAATAGCAGCAAAGATGGATTGATTAACACTGCAGGTGCATTTCCATGTGAATGTTTTAACTTTGGCATCAGTAAATATTGGCTCAGTAATTTGTACCATGCTGCACGTCTAGCAACACACACAATGACTAACAACCCCCAAACTACATCTTTTCTGATTATGAGGATTGGCAGCCTCAATGGATGCAAAAAGCAGGCTGAAATGTATTGTTCCAGCTACATTTGAGAAATACTGAAGAACAATAAAAATAGGTAATTTTTCTGTCATGCTTAAAATTCAGACGACTACATTATTCACCAGCATGATCAGAGTATAATGAAGTTATCATAATGTACCATTGTTATGTATTAGCTGGATATTACAATGGCTATAAAACAAGAGATAAAATATTGACTTCCCTTTTACAGGGCAATAGAAGGCAAGATTATTTCTACCACGTAAACTTACAATGTAATAAAAAGGGAGCTTGGGATTTAGTTTCTCTGAAGAGGGTGGAGTGAGGGATGCATTTTCAAAGTTAGATTGTTTGCAACCACCAATACTAGGAAGATGCATCTCAGACTATAAAATATTACCATAATTGCTAGAATTGCCTGAGCTTTCATAAACACATTTGTAAACAGCAATAAGAGAATTTGAGCCCATTGTGAATTGTCTGAAAAGCAATTTGTTTGCATTGAAAGCCACTTGAATGGGGGAAGAAAAGGCAACAATAAAAATGAATACTCAACACTCATTGCAACAAGCACAACTGTTCACACACGCACTTTCTCACTCATTTTCTCAAACCTATCAGGGTGCACAGTACAGAATATCCAACAGACCAAGAAGTGTAAATTTAACCACTCTGTAAAGCTTGCAATAAGTTGGGAAAACTACCCTTGAGAAGTCAATGTTGCATTTGCACATCTCTGTCCCCTTGGCTATGGTGGTGATGGTGTGAGGCAGCGAAGGCTGCTGGTGGATGTTTCTTCGGAGGGATTCCTGTCTCACAGGGACTCAGATGCTCCGGCTGGTGGCCATATCTTCTCTGGCCCATCCCCCTTTGATTCATTGAAATAATATTTGCCCAAACCTTTTTTCTGGGGTAGGAAACAGGGCTTGGCCAAGATGGGACCCAGCGTGTGATCCTTGGGATCCCAGAGAGGTGCTGATGCAGCTACAGCGGTCAGAAATCTGCAGGGTGGCAGCCTCGAAAGGGGAACAGCCTTATGTCTGCCCCACTGCTGACTCCAAGCAAATGCTATGCACAGCATAGTCTGTGGCTTCCCAAGCCCTGGCCAACAAGGTTTTTAATTCCAGAGCCTCAATTAATTTATCTTCTCTCCATCTGGAATATTCAGGCCCTTCTTTGTAGGCAGAGATCGCAATCAGATACATCCAAACTAAAAAGGCATTTTATTTCAGTGGTGAACCATGAGATTAAGTATTGAACACACACTTGTGAATTCATTCACTGCATCTCTTCCCCCATCCCTCAAAACTAGGTTTGCTCTAAATGTTAGAAGTTCAGCTGAAAGAGAATTCATTAGAAGGTCACCTGTGAGAGCAAAGATTGGCCTTTAAGTTCAGTAGAAAATCATTAGTACACTGTACACAGTATTTTCCACTCAGTTTAGGGAAGAAAGATGCACATGCCATAGTTGGGATATCAACTGGGTATTAACTCACAGAAACCGCTGAGAAAAGCAGCGTTTGCAACACCGGACTCCCGCAAAGAGGCGCACGGCTCAGCCAGCCCCAGTCAATGTCCTGAGGGAGGCAGCCCAGCTGGCAGCAGGGATGCACTTGCACCGCTCGCACATGCTTTTCCTTCAATAACTTCTGTCCCCTTCTTTGTTTCACATTGCCTTTCACTGAGCGCTTGGCCTCTTAAAAAAGGCCTAAATGTGTGTGGGGCTCCTCAAAAAAATAAATTTTTCTTTGCTTCTTGTTTCTAGCAATGCTTCACCAGACCCTGCCCCAGCCTTAGTTCCTACCGACGTGAGATTTGATCTTCATCTCCCAGCCTTGACTCCTCCATCCAATTTGGGAGTGAGGCACGTGCATGGGGAGAAGATCTGAATGACAGGGGAAGGTGAAACCACCTCCGACCTAACACAATGTCCAGCCTGCCCCGGCCGCCCTCCCGGGCCAGGCGCCGGCCATCCTGTGTCGGCGAGGAGCAGGAGCTGCAGCCATATGCAGCACCCACAGGCCAGCCTGGCTTCACAGGCAATTAATTGGGGTCTCCACGCTGAATAAAACTGTCAGTCAGTAACGAAGGCTCCCGGCTCTGCTAACTCAGGCCACTAACAAACAACTGCCGTGCTGAGGCTGGGGAGATGGAAAGCTGTCAGTTATTCAGGTCTTAAACACCAGCCTTCCCCTCTTGGAGTAAGAGGAGAGCTGTGCCGTAAAACTTTCTCCTAATTACACATTAGGAGGTTTATGAGGGGAGAAGCAGCTAAGAGTTAAGGACCGGCTGAACGCAGGTAGTGTTCCTCCTACAGAGGACAAAATTAAAATGTGGATGTATTTGTCAGAGGCAAAGGGCTGGATTATCATGCAAACTAGCGAAAGGACAAGAATGGGAAGTGAAGGCTGACAAACTGTCAGCCTCGGCACGTCGTTTGCGAGCAGARTGAACCAAAGGCCCGATGGCAGATGCTGGCAATGCAGCTGCACCCTTCACTTTGAATTTACTGACTTCTGCTGGTTTGTGTCCATGTTTGACACTGCACTCCCTCATTTGTTTAAAAAAAAAAATAGAAAAGGAAGAAAACATAAAAACATTATTCAAGACACCAGAAAGGAAACTAAAGTGAGATCTGCCCTCGGGGTGTGGGAAGCGAAAACCAGCATTTCTGGGAAGGACAATCCCCACGCCAAGTAGATGGGTCCTTCCCCAAAATGCCTGCTGCCTTCATGGAACTGATCATCTGGGGGAGCAAAAGAAAACACTTTCCTGACTTAACTATGTCCTAAGCTCATGATTTGTGGCTGATCTGAGGTTTAACCGGCCTGTTCATGCCAGCCAGAGCGCTAGAAATATTATTCTTGGAAGCATGTTAAGATGCAGTTCTCTCCCACTGGGCTTAAGTTATCCCCTGCTTGGGAAAAGCAAACAAACAAAACCCAAACCACATCATGGGGAGAGGAAGCAGAAGAGGAAATCTATATCGGCTTGTCCTGGGTCTGAAGCTTTTCCTGAGGTGACACAAGCCATGAAGCATATTGTCCGAACACCTACATGGCTGCCCTGCAGCGCAAGATGACCGCAGGAGGCAAATACATGCATGAAGGTGTCACGCTTGGCAGTTCCATATCCACTTGCACTCCTGGCAGGGTGGATCCCTAGGGCGTTATGCAAAAACACCTGCTTTGTAGATAAGGGATAACTGGGAAGGCAAGTCTGTGTGAGACTGCTTGGTACTTTACAGGCCACATGCCTGCCACTAAAGCACAGTCCAGAGAGAGGAGCCTTGGGTATGGCATGGGGTTGGGAAAAGAGGGGTGAAACCAGTTTCTCCACTCCCTCCGGCAGCACTGGGAAGCGTAACATCGTTGTGCCATTTCTGTCTTTTCCTCTGTACGTAAAAACTGAGGACACGATCTAATACCCATTCCTTAGCCAGCCTAGTTGATGTCTAGGGAGTGCTTACGATGGCAGTGACAGAGGCTGCTTAATTGCATTTCTTGTAATGCACAAGGACCTAAACTGGAATCCATTTCTCCAGGGACAGAGAAGTTGAAGGAAAAGAAAAACTCTTCTGCTTCTGTAATATCTTCCTCTAGCACAGATCACTCTGGAAAAAATATTGGTTCGCCTGTTCCACCCCCGTGGTCTGAGTATATTCAAAATGCAGAGGAGGTAGCCAGCCTGGTCACCTTCCACAAATCCGGGAGAGAAATGGGGAGATGAAATGAACAATCTCAGCTGCCTGCTGCCACCATTGCTAAAGCCAGCAGGGCAGCCGGAGCCCTGGGAGACACAGCAGGGCACTGAAAAATTCAAAGGGAAGTGACAAAAGGGGGTAGGGTTTGCCATTTCTGACAGAAAGCCACCCTCCTACTCTGATGGAAGAGTCTTGGCAGGGAGATACAGCAGGGAAAATGAGATGATACAGCATTTAACGTTTGGGGTAATGAGGCCTATAATAGATGACACTTGAGATGTGAAACGCTAAGGTAGTGGTATTGCATTTAAATATTGGCAACAAGCTAAAGCTTTTCATCTGTCTGTTCAATGCCCCTTTTTTGATCTCACAAGGATGAATATATCTTTTCCTTCCTTGATTTTATGTGAAGGGCACAAGTCAACTGCTCTTCTCCTGGACAACAACTCCTTAAAAACAAAGGTTGCTCCGATCCACGCTCTACTACCCATATAAATCAATGCGCAGAAGCAAATTCTTAGAATTATATTAAAACAGAAGCTGCTCTGAATGACCAGCCCTGACAGGAGGAATTAGTTCCCTGCTTTTGTTAGGCTCGTAATTCAGATTTCAAACTCCTCCGTGCAGAGATGAGGAAGAAAAGCGGCRCAGAAAGGAAGCCGACGCTTGGGTGAAAATAAGCAAACGTTCCAATTAGTCTGTCTCCTCTCCTGGATCACATTTCACGCTTCCTACAGCTGCAACCAGAACGAAGGACAAGAATCCAGCATACAAATGCCTAGTTCATTTGCTAGAGCAGCATGAATAGGATTAAAATAATCTGAAGAGGAATTAAATGCCTCAACAGTCAGGTTGCAAGAGCAAGAGAATAAGACCTCTTCTGTGTGTTTCCAGGATCAGTGGAGTGGGGCCAGCAGAAGTGACCCAGGGTTAATGCAGCTCAGACCTGCCTTGGAGGGACTATTTTCTTCCTACTCAAAAAGACTGGGCCACAAATCCTACATCCTTAGCCATGAACTGTAAAATGTTCGTTCACATCCAACGGTGAGACAAGCCCAGAAACATCGGCTGAGTTTGCAATGTCACCACTCACACGAGTTGAATTTCCAGCTTGCAGACAACCTGTACATGGGCTGCAGGTTTCCCTCTAAAATATTCTTACTCAAAAAACCCCGTTTGGGGAAACATAAGCTGGTAAATCAACTTCAATGAACAGTTTCAGTTTAACTTGCTATCTAAACAATGCTGTTCAAATAAGACAGGGTATTTTCTATCTATGAAGAAATAAGGGCAGAAATCAATAAGCTGATGTAAGAGAAATAGAAGCACACTGGTGTCACGCCTCTAATTAAAAAAAAAATCTTGGTTCCTCTAGGAAACTCCAGTGCTTTGAGAAGGTACACATTTTCCTTCACTTTGTTTTGAAAACAATTGTCAAGTAAATGACAGAAGTAAAGGAAGAAATTTTAGGGTCACAGCAGAGCCTCACTACAGAGCAAATTCTATCAGATGCAAGTATGGAAATCTGCATCTTCAGTGATGACCGCAGAAATGCAGGCAATGATTTTGTTACTGGTCTGGTTAAAGGTAATTAAAATCATTGGTTTTAAAYGCAACCTTACATTCAAGACACATACAAGAAACAGTTAGGATCCTTTATATAATCAAACAGATAAGCATTCATTTAATCAATATGTAATCAAGCAATGTGCAAGCACCTAGAAGTGAAAAAGGAAAGAACAAGCAGCCAACATGGATATGTCAAGTATAAATCGTGTCTAATTTCCTTCTGTGACAGGGTAGCAGACCTTGTCAATAGAGGAGAAAGAGCAGACATCATCTATCCTGACTTCAGCAAAGCTTTTGACATTATGACATTCAAACATGGCCTACGTGAAACAAGTGTCTGGTAGATGCATCACTGGCTGGAAAACTGTACTTGGCGAATGGTTATCAACATTCGCTGTCAGAGTGGAGGGAAATTATCAAGTGAGATTACAAAGGGGTCTGGCAGCATTCACTGGTTTTTGTTAATGACTTGGTTACCAGAAAGTGTGTGCTTATTGAATTTGCAAGGGGTGGTAAGCTGGGAGAGGCTGTGAACAGGCTGGAGCATACGCCTACTTTTAAAATCACAGTGTCCAACTGGGGAAATATTCTGGAAAAAGCAGAGAGCGGCTTCAGTAAGATGCAAATCCCAGAAGCAAAGGAGCTCTGGGAAAGCACCAAGAAAAACTGTGGTGATGGGGGGATTCCTTCCCCCCCAACGCCCTCCCTGCGGAACAAATGAGGAAAGTGATGCATACGTGGTGCTGAAGTCCTGGCCCTGTTATTAACAGTAAAATAGTAATCAGCTGCGGTGTTCTGCTGTAGAGGAGGACAGATTTCTATCTGTGGTCCTCAAAATACAGTTTGCTAGTACTTATTGGTCCTTGCTGTAAGCATTTAAGTGAGTTTTAAT
This sequence comes from Phoebastria nigripes, assembly GCA_035582835.1. Taxonomy (NCBI): domain Eukaryota; kingdom Metazoa; phylum Chordata; class Aves; order Procellariiformes; family Diomedeidae; genus Phoebastria; species Phoebastria nigripes. The sequence goes on from JAYKAV010001665.1 coordinate 1,119,419, forward strand.
TATTAACTATATTAGCTCATCAGCTGGATGATTTACCAGTGATTTAGTACAGTGAAAGCCAGAGCACTCAGGGTAATTTTCTGTGACTACTCCTAAACAGGAGAAAATCTGCTAAACCACATAATAAACCAGCAACGGTTTAATACTGGCTGGCGACAGCATTCTCTCACAAAATCCCATTACCTTACTGGGATGACAAATGACCTCTCCACCACAGGATGGGTTTCAGCAYGGACTGAAGGAAGGGAACTCATGACATCAAGCTCTCCGTGTTTCCCATGGCTTACCTGAGGGTCGTGCCTCTATAATGTACCCAGTTGTGGGTTTTTCTCCTGAATCTCCCTCAGTCCATTGTAGCGTCAGCCCAGAAGCAGATTTTGTCACCAGAATTTCCTGAGGGGAGCCGGGAGACCCTGAAGGATGAAGTGAGAATAGCAAATGGTGGTGGTAACGCAGACAGACTGCAGTATTCTTCATCTCTTCCACTGATATAGGGGAAAAAATTATCTAGAAGAATTGGTCAACATATAGGCAACATAAACCAGCTCAATGGGCTATTGACCTAAATTTTTCACTAGTTCTAGTGCCAGCAGTTACATATCAATGACTGGGGTTCTTGGTGTTAAGAAGGAAAGAGAAAAAACACTCTCATTTTAACCATTAGCATATCTGCAGCGTTTGCACATTGTCACTGCTATTTCTGACTTCAGAGGTGAAACCAGCCTCCGAGTTTCAGGGAGAGGTTTGTGGGGACAGCTGCCTGCCCATTTGCTTGGGAAGATGCCACGGCCATGTTAGAGAGGATTCCTGCTTTATACTGTCTGTGGTGGGGCACGAGAGTTAGACTGCAGATCTGCAGTGCTGCTGTCCCAGATAATGGCTACAGAGGGTACTGTGATAAAATGAAAACTTGCTGGCACCCAGAAGGGTGGAATTGCCAGACGTGGCTCTGATGGAGGGAGCAAATATCTCCCTGAGCTGGAAAAGAAGCAAAAATCAGAAATGTGACCATTGCATTGATGTTCTGTGATTTACTGGACAGGCTTATATCATTGGAGGGCATTTGCCTTGTTAGATTATCTGTTTATCAAAATCACTGATCAAATAAGAAAACAAACTCTTTTGGTACACACATTGAACCAAGCTGCTGTTCAGCCTGTAGCTCCTCTTGACGTATCAGGAAATTTGCAGACCTCTCCCTCTGCATAAGCCAAAGTGTTAGGAGAGAATAATTGTAAATTCTTTCTGGCTTTACATCCAGGAACCTCTGCTGGTTTCGGCAGAGTTATTCCAGTTCTGACTCCACTGCAGAGCAGTGATAGTACAGTCAGAATTATGCACCGCGCTGTCAGGCTGCAGCTTTGAAATCCCTGGCTAACCCATTTGTGTTATGATTTATTCACACTGTTTTGTTTATTCACATCAGACTTTTAGATTTCAGGAAAAAAGGAAACATGTTTTTCATGGGCAGTTGCGAAACCCAYTGAATCATGCCCTGAGCTCCCGTGACTCAACTTCTCCTTGGTTTGGAAATTCACATTAAGCCCTGAGTGCGCTATTCCCCGCCGTTGGCCCACGTTTATGTAACTGATTTGACTTGCAACATGGTTTTATGGTTCCACTTACCTTCTGCTGGCCCAGCTGTGACGTTGGCTTGCAGTTCAGGTCCATAGGCGATGGTTTGGGCTTGCACTCTGAATAAATAGGTCATGCCCTTGGTAAGATCTCGGACCTTCAACCAGCGTTGCCAGTTCCCTTTAATGTCCACAGTCACCACCTTACTCACCCCTGGAACAGCCACGCAGATAAAAAAATAAGAGAAGGTTGCAACGCAAAAAAAGAAATCAAGTGGAGCTTATTACATCTAGATGGCAAGTAAAATTATCTCACAGTTTGCTAAGAAAGTATTTCTTACAATTAGCAGGAGTTTAAGTAGTGATAATAGCCAATTTTCAGCACTGATAAGTATAATTAGAGTTTAAGCTTGATAAGTGGGTACTGACAAGAAAAAAACCTTACAACACAACTGGGAAATTACCAAGAGACTACACGCAACTTCACTAATTACTCTGGGAAGAAAGGAGGAGGTAAACGAAGAGGACTGCATGTTGCAGACTGCTTTCTAAGCAAGCGTTTCTCCACTGCTTCTTTGCCAAGTAACCTGCAACATTGCCTGGAGGAGGAAACAAGGGCCGGATTCTTTCCTTTCATCTTGTCCTGTCATTTCCACCATTACCAAGTGAATGCAGAATGAAGGATGTATATCTTACGGGTAACTTGTGGATATAAATGCCACCACAATAGTGGATGCAATCAAAGCACTATTAGCTCGGACAAGGCTGAAGTCATGACTTGTGTTTCACTCTTCTCACTCTCTCAGAATTTTTCTTACACGGATGAGTTAAAATCAGTGCTGTTTCCTTCATCAATGTTCAAAGCTAGTTTTTCGTTTAGGTTCTCAATGCTGCATGAAGGGCAGAGCAGCAATGAGTGCTTTGAAAACAAAAAATCTAGTTTCCACTGAAATTTTCTAAAAGTCAGTCAATGGAAAGAATTTGATTTATAAAATATTTTACAGAACAGAAAGTTGAATTTACAGAGCCCTTTTAGCATTTTTCTGGTTCTRTAGATGTACGTAACTGTGCTGGCTTTAGCTAGGATAGAGTTTATTTTCTTCACAGTAGCTAGTATGGGGCTATGTTTTGGATGTGCGCTGAAAACAGTGTTGGTAACACAGGGATGTCTTCGTTACTGCTGAGCAGGGCTTACACAGAGTCAAGGGCTTTTCTGCCCCTCACCCCACCCCACCAGCGAGGAGGCTGGGGGGGCACAAGGAGCTGGGAGGGGACACGGCCAGGACAGCTGACCCCAACTGACYCAAGGGATATTCCATACCATACGGCRTCATGCTCAGCATGTAAAGCTGGGGGAAGAAGGAGGAAGGGGGGSACRTTCGGAGTGATGGCGTTTGTCTTCCCAAGTCACCGTCACGCGTGATGGAGCCCTGCTTTCCTGGAGATGGCTGAACACCTGCCTGCCGATGGGGAGTAGGGAATGAATTCCTTGTTTTGCTTTGCTTGTGTGCRYGGCTTTTGCTTTCCCTGTTAAACTGTCTTTATCTCAACCCACGAGTTCTCTCACTTTTACCCTTCCGATTCTCTCCCCCATCCCACCGGGGGGGGAGTGAGCGAGCGGCTGGGTGGGGCTTGGTTGCCGGCTGGGGTTAAACCACAACAATAACACATTTCAAACCAAGAAGATAGGAAGCGGGAAAATGTTCTTCCCACTAGAGAAGGCAGCTTGCTAGTTTGTCTTTCGAGAAAAATGCAGAAGGAAGATTTTTTTCAATCCAGATGCTTATTTTAAGCAAATCAAGATGCTTCTTTCAGTTTTTATCAGTTAAATAAAGAATAATGTCCAAGCCATTTCTGTTCAAAGTTTTCTCCCAGATACAATTTATAACTCAGGGAATCTTTTCTTGTTTAACGAGGAAGCAGTAAAAGTGCTCCCTCCTTCCCTAGGCGTACTATTTCATCTCTCCGAGACAAATCAGGAAGCATTTGTCCTTCTGAAGTTATGTTCCAAAAAAAAGGAACTGTTAAAAAAGCCTCCAGGGCAATTTTGTTGTCTATTTTTGTGTAAAACATAACACTGTAAAGCTTAAACAATAAAAGCTCAAACAGGGAGAAGACTGTGCTAAAGAACAGATTGCCATTAGAAAGTTTTGCAAAATACGCAGGTTTGAAATGGTGGCTTGTGAGTGGGAAGGCAGGAGGTGTCACAACGGCGAGGATGCTCGGCTGACAATCACGAATGGGTGAAAAGTCAAAAGATGCAGGAAAAAAGCTCCAGGGGGATCTGGTCCATCCATATCGTTGCATTGTAGTGCTGGCATGGAGGAACGTGAGACCTGGGGCTGGAAGGACCCTCTGGGATCGTGGGGTCTGGCATCTGCCAGCCCCGCAAGCCTCGCTGCCTGCATTCAGCACCGTTACGTGCTCCATCTTCAAATGAGTTTGGCTTTACCTTGTTCTCTAAATAAGGAGCATGGCTTTTCTATCGGAGGAAAACGATGGCATTGAGGGAGGGATTACTTACTGTGGTGGGAAAAGAAATATGTTTGCTGAAAGAAAAAAGTTGGGACAAGAGCAAATGGGTAGAAACTGGAAAATAAATTCAGACAAAAATTTAGAATCTGAGGAAAAGCCCTCCATAACCTCCCTGCTCACATCAGAAATCTTCTGCAGGGGAAAGAGACACAAACTGGAGTTAGAGATAGCACAGGCAGAGGTGGGGAAGAGAAGAAAAGAAAACAAAGATTCTGAGGATGTTAAGTCAAATGTGTGCAGAGAAAACATGATCTGACAATTCCATATTTTCAGGGGAAAAAATGTATTCTTAAACCTTGTGTAGGAATGAATAAAAGGCAGGAAATGCCCAAGCAGCCCGAACCTCCTGCATACCCTGTGCACATTTCTTGGTCAGAATTAGAAATGCTTTCTGCATTAGCTCTTTGTGCTCAGACCTGCCAGCCGTAAAGGCTGAAAGTGCTTTTATTCTCATGTTTTCATTCCTGAATATAACTTTCTCAGTGCATAAGACATGGGTATTCAGACAATATAGATCTTTATTCCTTACAGAAGAAGCAAATATGACTGATTGATATCCTTATTTCTTTGGAAAAGAGTCTAAAATGGATTGGCAATGGCTGAAATTACTTTCCCTGTTGTCACACTGCCAAAGTTGGACATCCTATTGAACTACTGGCGATCTACCAGGAAATAAAAATATTAGTAAGACCATCTACAAACTTTGTAATCTTTTCTAATTCACCTTTGGAATGAATTTACGTTTGTTTGCAGGGAAATTGCCAAATCCTTCTCTGTTGTTGTTCTGGCAAATTAATGAAACATTTGTGGCCACCACATTGTTGTGGTCTAGCTTAAATCTAGTGCTGGGTTAAAAATGCTGCTTGAAAACTCCATGTAAACAGACACAACTAAATCTCTATCACAGTTATTCTCCCTTGTCAAAAGTGGCAGCGGTACCAGTGATAACTAGCACATTTGATGCCCTAGCAATCTTTGCGATAACAGAAGTGACACATGATGTGATAAGCAACACAAATGTGTCTGATGACTATTCTGGGATGGAGTCTACTCAGCAATTTCAAAGCGCAACGCAGGGAGACAATCAGGCACTCTCAGGCTGAGTTTCCTCTTTGCCCATACTAGGTAACGATGGCCATAAAATGACTTTTCAAATCACACAGAATATAGTTTGTGCAAGAAAATGAGAGAGGACAGACAAAAGCTATATTCCACAATACTATCGTTTGCTGAACAGTTTTGGCAAAAGTAGAATTGTTTTACTTACCCTCTGCCACCTGGCTTCTCTTGGAAAACGGCAGARAGCAAGTAGGAAATTGGGCAGAGATAAAAGATACTACAGTGCTTTTCTGTCATTTCCCCATGAATATGTATGATTGGAGGTCTTTCTTACCCTGGACGGGAGCCAAAGGCTCATAGACTACTCGATAACCCTGCAGGACTCCATTTGCTGCTGTCGGCTCGCCCCAAGACACGTTGAGTGTAGTGCAAGTGATTTCAGAGAATACCAAGAAGCTGGGAGCACTGGGCGCTGAAAGAATTACAAATAGATCGAATTGCAGTAGGAGCAGTCAATTTGATATACATATATATTATAAAACATTGGCTTATTTGCCCAGCCTAAATCTAAAGGAAACAAGCTGAGAATGGGATTTGCCAATTGTATCTAAAAGTCCTGTAATCAATCAGAAACCCAGCCTGTCCTAAAAAAAGCTGCCACTCAGCTGCAAAGCTGAACCTCAAAAGCAAGCAAGGAGATAGGACACCGAAGGGCAAGACCCTCAGAAGGGTGCTACGTGAGTGTACAGCCCAAGTGCACGCCTCCTCTTCATAGCCACCGCCAAGGGCATTGCCTTCACCCTGTGCTAGAACGTCCCCACCACAGTCACGTCCAGCAGAGAGACAGCTCAGTCTGACTGGGTGGCTGCTGATCCAGCTTTTAAAAAAAAAAAAAGAGGAATCATAAAAAGCACAATAATTCTCTCACAGGACCGTTTGGGCAATTTCCAGGTACTGGAGATGAGTTCCTTCAGATTTTCAGATGTGATAGCAGAGGCCAGAAACAGACCCACAGAGAGTTTCCTTCTAGACCAGCTTGTGAAGACACTGGTCCTTCTGCCAGTCCATTCTCGTTTCTGCTGTATTGTTCCCTTTCCCACATGGTCCACTTATTTGATCTCTTTTTTCCCCTCCAAGACCATTACAATGTAATGACCCATCTGAAAGCTAAATCTAAACACCAGTGCTCTCCTTTATCCACCCGTTTCCCTTAGCCGCTGCCTGGCTACATTCTGGTCATCACCAAGTCTGTGCTCTGAGACAAGACAACGATCCCGTACCCGCCTGGTGCGTCCTGCCCTGCGCGGGGCTGCTCCTGGGGCCGTCCCCGGCTGCGTTGAAAGCAGAGATGCAGACCATGTACCGCGTGTGGCTGGTCAGGTTTTTGAGGCGGACAGTTGTCTCCGGGAGGAAAAGGACCTTCACTTTCTCTGTGTCATTTTGGATGTCGCTCTCCCAGTAATAAATCTGTTGGGACAGTGAGATGCTTTAGTGTATCCTACACCTAGAAAATATCTGGGCATTGCAGCTATAAAAGATCAGGAAGATGGCGCAGTCTTGCTCTGGACCCCTCTGTTAAATGGGATACTAATGCTTTTCACCACAAGCCCAATCTTTTCTCTTCCTTTGGCAAATTCCCCCGAGTCCAGTGACTGTGCAGCTGAGTACATCACTCAAAAATCGAGCACAGGCTCTATAGACAATATGGCCTAATGACAGCAGATATGAGCTGCCAGAGTTCAGCGATGAGAGGTCAGTTTTTAAATTCTCCCTGAAACGCTAGCTGCCTGTCACCACGGGCATCCTGATACGATGGTCCATAATTCACCTCTGTATGCACACAACGGTTTCACCATTTGTGTTCACAGGACAGCCAAGCAAATGCGTTCCTGAAGAGGGTAATAAAGACTTTCCCTAAAGTTCCTTGAGGTACATTTCCCCATTCTTCCCTTACATAATTTTTATCCTGATGCCATAAAATTAGGCTTTGGAGAAGTTGTTTCCAAGAGGAAAAGTGGTGCCAGCCCTACTTATTGGACAGGCCTGGCAGCGAGAGCATCACAACAGGCCAAAGCAAGCCAGAAAGCTGAGAGAACAAGCCAAGGCAAGACTCCACCTTGGCTCTACAAGCCAAGCTGTTAGAGCCATCTATATACGTACAAAAGGAAAAGAACATGAATTGATATATAAGGATGCTTGTTACTGCCAAGAAAGGATGCCAGATTATTCACATTGGCTTGGCTTTTCTTCGCTTATGGACCTAAATTCATGGAGAGAGGCAGAGCCAGACACTGAACACAAGCCAAGCTCCAGTGTTTGTAGGCTTGCCCATTTCCACTCTCCGAGGGTCCATTCTCATGCTGGAGAAGCTAAACAACATGCCTCTGCAACGTGCTCATCTCCTATGAACCAAATGCAATTAATACTATGATTTAATTTTGTTGAAGTTAAGAAAATGAAATAATTCTTCCGAAATCTGACCTGGCTCAGGCTTCTAGCTTGGAGAACGTTCTGCTTTTCCTAATGGCTTGTAACATTTGACAGATAGAAAGCTCAGTTAATTTTCTTCAATACGTTTCTTGCCCCTAGCTCTTGTGTGTCTGTTGCTTTTTGGAGCAGATATGTTGCCTGCGTAAGTGGAGCTGCCTCCTTATCTGCATACCGTTTCCCCATGCTCTCCTTCTCCACAAACAGCAACACACTCTTCCTTTTCTCCCCACCCCCCAGTCTCATTCTCTTTCTTTTGGTTTTGGGACTTAGTGCCATTTCCATACGGCAGTCTGCATGCTGTTTTAATTTGCCTTATGCAGTGAGGGCAACTGTAGTTTGCAGAGCTATCTCACAAGTAATAGCAACGCCAAGCAAGATAAATGAAACCAGTAGGAACAGGAGGATTGCCTTGTAGCCTTGGATGTTCCCATTCTGGCTGTCGGCAGGAGGGGGGTCCCAGGTGAGCTCCAGCTGGCTTGCAGAAAGAGAGTTTACTTGGATGTTCTGTGGGGCCAGCGCTGGTGCTAGAGAGAAAGAAGGATGGAAGAATTAATAGTGACAAGCAGAACTAGTTCATATCCAGGTTGCAATTTTCTATTTGCGGAAGGACCCAGGGCAGACTCTGTTTACGCCACAAGTCAGCTAACAGAGTCAGCCCTGGAGGTATCTGTATCACAGGGAGGTCTCAGCACACGTGGACCAAGGAGCAGCTGAGCCTCCAGACGTGGTTATGTTCTGTCCTACACAGACTGGCTTAGACATTGAATCGACTCAATCCTGCCAGCAGCTTTGGAAAAGAAGGGAGAATTTTGTCTTCATTCTACGGTAACGTTTGGGGCTTGCCTTTGGCAGTGACTGCGCTCCTGACCGACCACTCCTGAAAGTAACTGGGAGCAACGCAGCCCCTTGCCACCGCCCGCCTGGCCTCCCGCTCAGCAGCACGTCTTTGTAACAGCCTGTTGCAAGGCTCCAAGACTTAGGGCCAAGATACTGTCTAAAATTACCTCTAAAACCAGTCAGGCGCTAATCAATTCAACTAATATTTTATGTATGACAAAATGACTTTTAGTTTGCTACTTGTTAGCTCTGCTTTGATTGTACCTTCACGTATACATGCCGGCCCTCTTTGGCTCCTGGTGGCATTTCTTCTTTGCGTTGTGCTGTGCTAGAAAACTAATCTTGGAGTGCACCTGGGTCACACCATCCTTCCCTTTGTCGGGATCCAACTTGGTGCAGGTGGATTTTCTTCCCCAGTGGCTAGCAAGGACGGTCTGTTTTCCCGACCTGCTGTCTCTGCCTCCGGCAGGTCTTAACAAAACAGCACATGTTCTGCTTACAGAAGAGGTGCCGAAGCGTGTCCTGTTCAAACTCCAAAAGTAGGAAGAGAAAGGCAGGGCAAAGGGTACACTTCTCCTTTCTCTGTGTTCAGGGTGCTGTAGCCTTCACCCAGACCACCTGAGAAAGCTGCCTCTTTTCTCTCTGCCCCTTTATGGGCCATAAATAGAAGCGATAAAACATTCACTACTCGAGTTAGATAGCCGCAGTTATCTGTTCCTCTGGAGACTCCTTTCTTTAGAGAGAATGACCTTCATAAGTCACACTTTTCAACCAATACTCCCTCCCCCCAGAGTTATAAAATAAAACAGTAATTAACACCCACTCAGCCTGACACCAACTATTTATTTTGTTCTAACTGTGTGGTTTCCATATTATCACTGCCCACCCTGCCGTTAATGGAAATGTTAATAACCAGCGCCAGGTTGTTGTGACAGATGCTTGGGCTCATTATCAGAAATTCTTATTTACCGCTCCATTAAACGACAGAATCGCACAAAAAACCAATTCAATCAAAACTAACTGGAGGAATTTTAACAGCCACATTAATAATCCAAAACATAAATAAAGTTAATGTCTTCTGCATGTTTGCCATCGGCAACTCTATTGCAAAATTATTGCTGTACAATTAAAACATGAAAGGCAAAATTGAAAATAGCCTTTATCCCAGTGCTCAGTTAAAACTATTTGTTTATTATATTTTTTTGTTTCCTTTTCAGCTGGGCGTAACGAATACGTGAGGTGACAATGACCGTCAGTAAAATACAGCTTGTTCACAGGGGTGCACTCTTCTAATCGCTGCCCTGTCTTCTGCACTTCGCCGGAGGAGCGAAGGGAGCAGCAAGCCAGCTGCCTGGCTGCGTTCAGTGCAACCTAGCGCCATTCCGTTAGGGACTGAAAATCTTAAGATCTTGAGACTTTCATAGCACACATCAGAGTGCGAGGCCCAACTGATCACGCAGTACAAACCTGAAAATACATCTCGGAGATTTGCAGATGATGACACGCTCAGGGAAACAGGAATATGTACAATCACAGAAGCAAATGGATCACTTTAGCAATGTATTTTCTTTCTAGGTAGTGACACTACTGCCTGTCCTGAGCTGACAGCTTCAAAACGCTCTCAATACCCAGGTCTGAAGCAGCGTCTACAATAGCATTTTTCTTTGGATCCCATGTGCCAGCCTGCAACAATTGCTGCTTCCGAGATGCGACCATTAGAAGAGCTGGCGTGCGCAGCCTGCTGCCAGAAAAACACCGCTTTTCGTCAAACCCTTTTTGGAGCACGTCTAAGAAACACAATGGTTAAAAACTGCCAGTGATCATTCTCCACTGACACGCTCGCTGCTGGAGCTGCACTTTTGCTGGCACGGCGGTGGAAAATTTGATGGGAGGGAAAAAAAAAAAAGACAACGTGGAAAAAGACATTTCTCTTTGCTACCCCAGAGTGTCGATGAGATGCAAATTGTTTGGTTTTGTGCCCTGTGAGTCTGTCCCTCTGTTCAACTTTCAAAGGCTGATGCGTCCCTCCTCTTCTAAGCACAGATTTCTTGTTGACAGCAAGGGACAGCAGAAAAGCACTGCTGATGCTTGATGTGGCTCTGTGCAGACAGCACGTTACATTAAGGGTGAAATGAAATACTTCAAAAAGAAGGAAACGCATCCCTAAAGACTCTACCTGTTTGAAACCCCAAACCATTCACTGAATGTATGGACAGCCTGTGCCAATAAAAGCAAGTTCATTTTAAAGGTGAATTCAAAAGCCTTTTACCTTCTAGGAACGCAGTTCAAGATTATCGAGCTCTGAATTTTTCCATGGCTGTTGAAATCACGAATACATAAAAAGCAAGGTTAAAGCTGCATACCTCACACTGCTTTAGGTGTTAGTGACATTATCAACTATAGCAGGAGTGACACAGACCCCTGAGGGTCCAAACTCAGCTCTTGGCAGGTGGAAAGCATTTCACTTTCCCTGAAAAAAAAAAAATGTATGTATTCATGAAGTCTAATTCTGTGCACGTATTCTGCCTTGGAATCTCATGCAGATATTTGTAAACATTTCTTTTCTTATCTGATTTCAGTTCACCTTTGAGATTGTCTCCTTGAAACTCTCAGCCAAAAAGTAAGGAGAAAGGCTGAGCAGGTTGTATAGTAATTAGTAAAAACCCATCATCATCTATGAACTGGGATGATATTGGCAGGATCACGTAAAGACAACAAATCTATCTGGAAATGAAAGAGAGTGTCAAAATGAGCCCATGAATAAAGTTACACATCTAAACCCACATTTAAATATATCACTGCCCTCATTTTCCAGTCATACTGAACAGCCTCTGCTCACACTGCAGTCAATTTGAGCTTGCAAATGCTTATAACCTTTAAAGAGAAGGTGCTTAAAATCCCCTGTGGCCTGCCCGCACTGGAGCTCCGTGCATTGCAGAAGGTTCACATTAGTTTTTCTCGCTGCTTCCTTGGGATATTTGCTCTCAGGGCTGTGTGGCACCAAGAGCTTTTCATCAATATGAAACTACTATTCCTTTTCTTAGTGACAGTTGCCACGATGCTCTGTAGCACAGGTAGGCTACAAATCCTTGTGATTCATTGGGTAAACTTAATAACTGCTTTTATGAAGCATTCGTTGCTGCTCTTACATCTGCTCTAATTTCTGGGTAGCAAAGGATTTCTCCTCTACTGATTTTCTAATTGTTTCTATAATGCCAGTATTATGTCAGGAAATTCACAGACAAGTCTGGGACAAGATTCCCCGATACTTGTGCCATTTAAATAAACATGCAGGCAAAAAATGAGGAGAAAAATGCAGTGAAAGAGACTGAAGATTTTCTGTGCATCAGCTTGATCCCACAGTTCCAAACAATCCTAAGCAAATTTCTGTTTTGTAAAGACCTCTGATCCTTTTCTGTCTAGCAYGCATTTTGCCCCCAGTTCATCAAAGCATGCTTTTGTGAACATGCCTGCTTTTATTCCCTAGTAATCAATRTATTTGCATTTTGGTGTTAGCACCTAGAGGCCAGAATCTCATTGCACAATGTGTTGCATAAACACAGAACAAAGAGACAGCTCCAGGCCTAAAAAGCCTCTAATCTGTATGTCTACACGTTATAATGGAGGGGTGGTTGCAGCATGTTCTGACGCATCAGCTGTAATCTTATCTACCTAGTGAGTAACAACAAGAGAGAAGACACAGCAATATTCAATGTAGCATGTGCTGACAATTAAAGCATGCACATGCAGCACCTCCAAAGTTTACACGCTGGTTCCTAGCACACACAGTCATGGAAAACAGAGCTGGAAAGGATTTGGAGAGGGCTCAGACATCCATCCTCCTGTGTCACGCCGGGATCAGCTCGGCTGGTCAGATGGTTGTGTAATCTCGGTCACTGACCTCTTTCCAGATTCCCCTGCCATCCCCACACAAACTCTGCCAGCATATCCCTGTTTTAATAACTCTTAAAATAACTCTCAGGTTGCCTTTTTTTTTTTTTTTTTTTTAAAAAAAAAAAAAACGTCTAGCCTAAACCATCCTCGCCGTATTGAAGTCCTGTCCCCGCAGCGGCACGGAGAACAGATTGTTTCTTCTCCTGTTGCAGCCACTGCCCTCAAGTTATGGCGTAGATAAGCAACAGTTAAGTGGATTATAAAAGCCAAACAAACAAAACAAACAGAAGGTCACACGATAAAACAGCAAGATTGATCTGCACAATGGGCAAAGTGAAACACAAGAGGTTTTCTTGCGGCATGGACTTAGAGAAGGAACGCAAGGATGGTACCTCTCAGGAAAGAACGAAGAGGTGTATCTGCAGATGTTTGCACTCCTTCCACGAAGGAAAAGCAGCCTGAGAGAAAAACGTTCAGTTTTTATTAGCCATTTTCTTACAGTATCTGTGAAAGAGAGGTGGGAGCGAGGAACGCTTCCCCTGTGCAGCAGTACCTCTGTGCCATCAGGAATGCTGCATGAGCGATGCTGATTAGTTCAATAACAATTAGTTAATTGTGCTTCAAAAACAGCTACCGCGAAGCTGCTTTCCTCTGTGACAAAGCAGCACAAGCTATATTTAGAATGTAAAGGATGTTTCCCACCAATTTCTGGCTGTTTTAAGCTAGGCTATATTTTGTGATGGAAGTACACGCTTTTTCCAAGGACTGCACTTTCTGGTGTTTCTCAGATGTATTTGAGATGCAATAAGACAGGCCGACCCACATGCAAAAGATATGGGTCTTAACCCCTCCAGCGCAACTCCGTTTGCTAACATTGGACCCGAGTGCTCCTACCCTCTTATTCAGGCATGACAATTTGGCACCAAAACCTCGTTCTCTGCCAGTTATTAACTTCAGCAGGCTTGTGTCACCCTGCAACTTGAAATGAGTCTCAGGAAAGGAGCAATCTGGTCTCCCCCATCTTTGAGAAGCCCAACTTCCTACTGGGTGTGTGTGTGTGAGTAAAGCAGCTGGAAATAGCCAAGTTTTAATAGGAAATAATCCTTTTTTCAGGGATGTTGATATATGTGATATATGTGTTGATTTACACGGTTGCATGGATCAGCGTAAGAGAAATTGAAACGTGTACAAAAGACCAATAGAAGTCAATACAAGAAGAACTTGAACAACATCTCTCTCACCCTCATGAACACTGATGAAGAGGGAACACAATCTAATCGATGCAAAAATAGACAGATAAACAAACCTACCTCGGTGGAGAAGAAGGGGTGGAGAGGAGAAAGAGAATAGCTGCCAGGATGGGGACTTTGGGAATCTAGCACACCCGCAATTGCTTTACTCTGTGCCTATTATCTGGGTAGGCAAACACTTGGCCCCCTCCCTGTATCCTACACTGAGTACGGTAGCTGTGTTTTGCCACATCAAATTTTTAAGGGTATTAAAGTAACGAAAGAGCATAAATAAAAGCAGCTGCAAATGATACCCAAACGTAACATCCCCAGCTTCTTTGCTTAGCACTGGGAAGCTTCCCAACATTGACTAGGCGTGTCTTCAGCATCTGCAGAGATATGAGAGGGAGGCGGGGGTGGAAGGAGGAAAGAGATGACATTCACTGCACATATCGGAAAAACATTGAAATGAAACAAGGACTAGAAATGGAGTACCCTTTCCACGGATCCAGACTCTAGGAGGTTATCTGCCAATGCCATTTTTTTGAACTGAGGCAGCAATCATGTTCTGAGGAAACCTCCACGGATATAACTTATTCATGAAGAACCTTCATAAATTGGCAAGTGACTCAAGCAAAAGTAATTCTCATCCTGTCCCTCACCATCTCTTCCAGCGGTGGTGAAGACACTGTTGCTGTGATCACTAATCTTTTACATACGGGGTTCAGATTTCCCAATGAGCCATGTGCAATCCAGGATTTTCACGGGACAGACACGATCCGAGTGATGCAGAAAGTTACCGTGATCGCATTACAACGCCTACAACCGAGGTGAATCTCATGGAGCACTACTGTGAAAGAGTTAGAGCCTGCAAACAAAAACAACACACTTTTCTTTTGCTGAAGCCCACAGTTCTACTTAGCTAATACAAACCTAAAATAGGCTATCACATTGCATACTGCRATTATCCATCAAGGGACTGAGAACGCCCGGCCCAAAAGTAAAGCCCTTACAGAACTGTCAGACTGCCTCTGGCAAGGGCATACAGGTGGTTAAAACAGGAAGGGGGAAAATAGTAAAATGAGCTTTTCCCTCTATTTCTTTTGTGTCAACAAGGATATGATCACACACAGGCAGGCAGCCCATCAGTCAGCAGAGACGGACCCATGAGCAGGAACAGCAAGAGCCTGACAAGCATTAGGTATGCGCAAACAAACATACAGGCACAAACCTACAAGCTAAAATCCCCTCTCACCTACATCAATGCAAATTAGGGTTAGCTCCGCTGAAGCTAGTAGAGCTAACCCAGTGTGAAAGTTGTGTAACTGAGAGCAGTGTCAGCTTTGATGAGCGCAGGATTCACCCCCCAGGAGGTACTGAAGGTTGTTCAGGGGTGCGAGGGATGGTGAAGAACTGCTGAGTGTTTGATACTCTGGCCGGATCCTCCCTCATGTGCACCGGGAGGAGTGGGAGCAGCACCGAATGGGAAAGTACCGCCCTCAACTCTCTTAAAAAAGTCTACCCATTAGACAGAGGCAAAATTACCTACTTCAGACTATTTCCCTAGGCTCTCCGGTTCCCAAGACTCCTCCTCCTCCATTTATAGTCATGTTCCACTCATCATAATTTGTTAATCCCACACTCTAATATCATAATACCACAAGTTCATGGCAGCTGACAAAAGCACCCACTTAATGTTCACTAACAGTAACAGCAGCACCTACTAAAGCCTAATAAGCATCGACAACTCCTTATGCTCCACACTAAAGTCAAGAGAGCGTATCGAGTAATTAGGGTGAATCTCCACTGGGTTTGCCATATACCAAATGTTAAAAGCTGTATCGGAAAAAAGTCAAACTGAGCAGGTGAGATCTGCCACTGCGATAACCTTTCGCTGTGGCTTTAATGCAAGTTTGGGTAGCTGACCCCCATGAGGGATTAATTTAGGATTTACAGATTGCAATGGTCAGGGAACCCCAGGGAGCCCACGGAGGACTGTGATCTCGTGCTCCTGGGGAAAGAGAGATTAAATTTACATTTTCTTGACTCTGAGTGAGAGTTTTCTCTTTCTTTGTTTATTTTGCAGTCATAGCACCCCTGAGTTCATCACTGTGGTCCTATACCCCCATATCATCTCAGTGTCCGGATTGCTGTGGCCAAAATGTTTTAGAATATTGCTAATTCATACTTTCATAAGAAAAAAAGGCAACTTTCTTGTTTTCAGTCTACAACAGGCAACCTGAAATGCCTCCAGTTCCATGATTGACGATGGATACAGCAAACAGATGTCAGAAAAGAAAACCAACTGTGTTCTCTACAGCTGGCTTCACAGCAAAGCTGTACAGAGGAGGCAAAGCCACGGGAGTTGAGACCCACATGAAAATACTTACAACATTTTGCCCACATATCCCAGGATGACTGAAAACAAGCAGAGCAGGACTGCACAATTAGAGGAAATAGAAATTTGGCTGCAAATATAACCCTTTAGTCAAAAATACTCCAACTCCAGCCTGTGTCTGTTTGAATATGAGTTATCAGCCAGGGGCTTCCCCACTTCTTTACCAGTGCAATTTATGGTCCGTTTTACTTTACTACTGATCGCTCGTGTTTTTGAAAGGAAGGTTAATTCCTTTGCTTTTAATGGAGTAGCTCTGCTGTTAGTTCAGTAAGGCTTTGCATACACGATCAGGCTTCTCATCCCTCCGCCCTCTGTGTACTGTGCAGCAATGTCCCTGCACTCAGTTCTTCACAGGCCATATAACACTGCAGCAGAACAGCTAATTTGTCCTACCACTCCCACTGCTGCTTGCACCAACTACAGAACAAAGACAGGAGCCCTGACGATGAATTTGAGTACAGACTGTCTGTCTGTCTCAGGCTACAGTCAGTACTGAACATCGGCATCAAACTGTTGGGTTTGTGAGAGATGGAAGTTCATCATCTGAGCAAAACGTCGCACGGCGATTGCAGCCCAACGCCACCCACACCAGCAATAGCAGTGGCAGAGATAAGCAAGCGCAGTTGATCAAAAACTGATGATATTTTTGCTTGGACAGAAACATCTTTCCTACACTGAGACGTGATAAAAAGAGGCAATTACACCAGGGCTAAGCAGGAGCTGCCGCACTGGATAAAGCATTGTGCTGTACCAAAGGCTGCTTATGACCAATATTAACAACTTAATGAGCTGTTAATGAGGCGCGCATTCAGCTTTTACTTGCAGCATGAAAACATTGCAAATCATTTTAGGGAGCTTCTGGATTGTCAATGGAGAATTAAAGATGACAAATAAGCCCATCAAATCTATGTCTCAATCTGGACATTGCTTTCCAGTGCATTCTCTTAAAATTTCTTTTCCTATATGGTAGAATAACTTGCTTTGACAGCAGTACGACTCGCACTTAGACTTTGCTTCCTTCTGCCTTGACATTAGATTTCAGTCTCCAGAGGCTGCAGGGATGTCTTTTTGACATGTTGACGTTAAGGACACTTCTTCCACAGACTCACACTGGCACGGTTACTTTCTGTCTTAACATTATAAGAGCAGCTACTGAGCTAAGCTACCAAATTTGGAAGTTTAATTATGAAACCTTTGTGCTGATCTGTAAACAGATTAAGAATGTAAAACTACCCTTAAAAAAAAAAGCCAGTTTAAATAGGAAAGGGAGCCAAGGTTTATACAGAAAATTAATATCCATAATTCCCCAGCATTGCAGCAATACCAGTAACACACAAAGAATGACTAATGCTCTAATGTAGGCGCTCTTTAGTTTTTTATTTTTTACTATCCTGTCACAGCCCTGCAGGATTAGATAATGCAGCCAAGTGCTATCTATACTGCTATTACCACCAGCAGAGCTGCACTGATGGGAACAACAAATCCAAATTGGACCTGCTGCAGACAACCCAAAGTGGAAACCATGTATAGAGCRAGTCTGGAGGAGTTTAAAATCCACCAAGAAATACTGATGGGATGTTCCCAGTGGCTGATCCTACTCTCACAAAYGGAATGCTGTTGGGATATAGGCATAATGGTTTCCAGTAATGCAAGAAAAACTGAAAAGAAGTTTCTTTCCCAGTCCAAACAGGAAATGTCTCGCCACTTTTTTTTCCTCTCCATCTTCCTATAGTTTCCCTTTCTTGCTCTGCTCTGACTTTATTCTGTCTTTTAGCGCATTGTTGGAGAACATGGCTTGGATCTTTAACTCCGAGCTCAGCGGACAACTTCTCCTTCCTTAGGGAGAAAGACACGGGGGGCAGGATGAAAACCCAGTGTCACTCCTGGAGCAGGGCATTCCCAGAACGGCTGTGTAAAGCTCATTCACAATTGAGCATAATGCTGGAACAGCTCTGCAGATTCTTTAAATTTAAAGGGGAGGGGAAAAGGAAAATCAATTTTTCAAACACGCTGCCATCCCCCAGAAGTAGCCTTTTGCTGATGTTCAGAAGTGTCAACAATTAAAAGGCAAATAACATTTCAAAGGCTTGATGCTTTTAAAGTGCCAAGGAAGGTCAACCCCTTTGTTTAAAGTTCGAGCAAGTGAAACYAATAATTTATTTATTATACTACTTTCCAACAGCTTCCCTCCATCCCCTTTTGTTTATCAAGGGAAGATACTGTCCCTAGGCTGACAGGTTTTAGACTACTGCAACGTGAAACGGCCACGATAATCCTTCCCTTCCCTCCTCCAGTGGCGTCTGGGATGGAAATGCCCACCCAGTTCTTTTAGCTGTGCCAGCAGCAATGCGCTCCCTATCTGCATACGCACAGTCAGCCACCGAGAGACATGGCCCACGTGTCCCAAACAGATAGGAGAAAACAGCCAAGGGGGCCACAGCAGACTGATTGAAGCTGCCAGCTCTAATGCGTTGAAATGTTGTCATTCCTCTTGTAGGCTGTTAACAAGGAGGCACAGGGGACTTCTCTGCACAGCAACTTCTCAGCTGCATTTGGGGCAGGGAAGGAGATAAAGCTTCTGTGCTATAAGAGAAAGGGGGCCCAAGGCAACGCTGAGGGACTCCCTTCTCCAGAAAGCGACCTACGATGGTGAGATGACACCACGTAGAGTATTTTGTATGAACACATGAAAAGAGTGAGGCCTGCAGAAACAGATGAAAACACTCAAGGACAAAGCAGCCTTGTTCTGACAACCTTCTCTGGCATTAGCGCGAGAGACAAAGGGACATCGCCCAAACACAGATAACCAGGTAAGAAGGGACAAGAGCTCTTTGCTAGAAGCAGCTTATAAAGGGGAGCCAGGTGCCTGGAGTCAAGTCCTTGCTTCTTTATGAGGCTTCTTTCTGCTTAGCTTTCCCAAACCTAAATCACTATTTTTGGTCTTGGAGCTTTCCAGATGGTTTCTACTCCTTGCCTGTAAAATGCTGGAGATGGCCGGGCAGCTCTGCCGGGCAGAGCAGAGCTTCCCTCCGTGCATCAGCTACAGGTAGAAAAAATAAAGTTTGGGAACTCCAGGAACACCTGTGGAGCCGCAGGCAGGAGGGCAGATGAAAATAATTGCAGATAACAGTGGGAAATTTGCTTTGGCATCTGCAAAGCTTTGCACCAAGAGGTAGATTCAGGTTTTTGAAGATGGTAAGAAAAGAGAAGTAAGCAGCAGTCGTCCCCCTGTCCCACTCCCGTTCCTTTCCAAGCAACAGTTTTACTTTGAAGAAAGTGAGATGGCCAGGAAACCTGCTTTTCTGAAAGATGATGCTAGCAACCAAGGCGGCATTTCAATGGAGGACTTCTAAGACTTCTAAGGACTGTCTTCCAGCTCTTTACTCCTTCCCTTTCCCGTTGCAGAACCAGCTCTCAAAGGTCATTATTAAAAAGAACAACAACAACAAACCAGCCTCATCAGTTCTTGTGAATTCTGAAGGTCACCAATGTCACCATCAGTTATAATGACACACATCACTCCCCTCTTCACACAAATGGATTTAGAACCTGTTTAAAGGCTAGTGTCTCTCGGTGCACTTCACCCCTTCTGTTACCTCCTCTCCGCACACACGTGCTCTCCTCCAGCAGCAGCTGCTGGAAGAAATTATGAATTCCATTATTTTTCATCCAGAACAGGTTTGCAGTATATAGGAGAAGCACTGGAGGCTGCAGGCTCGTTAGCACAGGATTTGTATTGCTGCCTTCCATTTTATTCACCTTCCCAAATTAGTTGAAGCACGCCTGCCCCAAACCTGTGATTTCTGTTTAATTAAAATGCAGGTAGTGGAGTCTCCTGAACTCCAGAGCCCACCACACAATCAGATAGTGACAGCGACCTGCTGGAATAATGCTCTTGATATAGTGGCTGCTCTAACAGACTCTTAATTTCAGTCAAGCAGAACAGCACCTCTGGTAGCAGCTGCATTTAGGGCTGGGATGAATATCAGTACCCAGCCTCTCGCTGAACACTCGCTGCCTTCCCAATCAAAGCCGGCATCCCTGACAGCTGAACTGTTAAATGAATTAACAAAGCGAGAAGGGGGCTTGCCGACAGGGCTGCGACTCCCTTCCTCATTTCTGCAAGTGGCAGCTTTCAATTTTTCTGTCATTTGTCGGGAGATGCACATGGTTCTCTAATGAGCAGGGCAGAGCCGTAGCCAGCTCTAAAAAGGCGACGTTATGAAGATCTTCTGGTCTGCAGAGGAGAGGGATCCAGATGCTTGAGGCAGGTGGGGGAAGGACACCGGCTCTCTTCAGACTGAACAGGCAGCGCGTCCTTCCCGGCTCCACTGAGTGCAAGGACTCTTGCTCTCCTGGCACGAGGAAGAATTGCTCTTCACATCAGTGAGTTTTGCAAACATCCAGGTAGAACTCAAAATGCAGCCTTTGCCGGGGCTTTGATCTTACGGGCTACTGTAACAAGAAAAAGGTTTTGCTCCACCTGCAGCAAAAAACCCCAACCCTAAAACCCAAAACACTTGCGTCCATCTCCCTTATTCACCAGGCAAGTCAGGATACAGAGGTCTGTTACTCGTGTCTGGCCCGTTGCCTACCAGCAGGTCGTTCTCTCCTGAGCGCTCGGGCCGCCCGAGGAGGCAGTTGGCTGGGGTACAGCTCAACRGCACGCCAGAGCTCAAGAGAAACTCCCCATTCGGGTGCTTTTTACTTGTTTGATTGGCAAAACTGCCAGAAGGTTGGTTTTAATGGCATTTTTTTCAGGTTTGTCAGGGGTCTCTATTGCCTGCTTGAGCTTTTATTGTAAAAATCCAGATAGATGATAGGAAAAWCTTCAAATCTAACAGAGGAGAGTGCAAGAGGGAAGGAAGGAATTACAGACCTCCTTCTGCATCGCTCGGCTGGCTGCACCAGACATAAAAGCTGAACAGCACATCAGCTGCCAGTATTAGTTCCAGCACTGCACAGAATCGGGTATTTTCACTGAACCGGCCCAAACCCAGCACATTTCCCCAAAGGCACGTGCTGTATATTCCTTTTTACAACTGAGACAGGAATGTTCTCGCACCTACCAGAATTACTGCAACCCTTACGGCAGAACGAAGCACCGTTTGACCGTACTGAGACGTAAGTTATCTGGGGCCTTCAGACTGGGGACTGGTCGCCTTCAGTCATTTTGTGTTCAGTGTTGTGCATGTGTTGTCAGCACTTGTTGTTTATTGGGAAGGTTTTCTCTATTTTTAAGGTGGATGCCCCGTTGCTGAAGCTAAGCAGACCCTTTTTTTCCAGCTTGCTGCTTAACTGCCTTTATCATGGGTAAGAACATCAAGCAAAAAGTAACAACAAAAACTTGTATTTCCACAACACACTTTAACTCAAAGGTGTGACAAATCAATTTAAAACTTAAATTGCAATACCAGCTCCAATCACTTTACTCACAGTATAAATCACAGCCAGTTCCGGACGTGGAAGAGGCAGTTATATAACAAAGCGTAATAATTTCACACAACAAGAGTGAAAATCGGCAGGAAGATCCAACATTCATCATTTCTACCGCATGAACCTGGATTGTCCCTAACCAGAGGTAAATCCAGTATCTCTAAAAAACCATCTGAGTCACGCTACAACTTCAGATATACCAGCCCTGCCTATGAAAGAAGGTCTCCTGGATATCTCAGTTTCCTCCCAGGTTTGGCTCCTTCCATTGCCCTGTTCCCTGCATTACGATAAGGAAGACCTGGACCGTGGGATTAAAAGACACGACAGAACAGCATTTCCTTGTTTTCCCCAGCTGATTTTCTGTGCTGCATACATGTGTATAAATACATGTGCTGGCTCCATTTGCAGCAGTGAGATATTTAGCTCTGAAACAAAAATGTATTTTGAAGCCAGATACAGTTGGCTCCACTTGGGCCTTTCTTTGCTGCAGTCGCAGAAGTAAATTGGAGCAGCAGCAAACTAGAAAAAAAAAAGTAAATATTGCCAGCCGTCTCCCCAGAACCATGATGCTCTGATTAATTTATGATGTTTCCAGAGAAAGATAGCGAATGTTACACTGTATTTGAAATAAAAAGGTTAAGTAGAGTTTAAAAAAAATGTGCTTTGCTTAGTTTTGAGCAACAGAATATTTAATGAATAATAATAAAATGGATTAGTGCTGGGTTTGATAGCTTCCACATCCTAGCCTTGAGACAGAAGAACAAAAGTGTAATCAGATTCGTTCACGGCGGCAGACTGAACAACAGGAGGGTGCGTGTCGCCTATTCTTGTTCTAAGCTTCAAAAGATGCTGCTGCAAAAATTGCTACCATAACTAACGACTATTTCTGCGCCAGCTTCTCTCCAGCTGGGGTCACCATAAATACAGCACCACCGTCATGGCTGTGAGGAAGACATCAGCTATTCCAGTCCTGCGCTTCCGTGCTAGAGTTACTGAGAAGAACAGACTCAGCTGCGGGTTAGCTGGGCTCTGCAAAATCACCTGTTTCACAAAGCATTCAAAGAAATGTCTAGTTAACTGTCTCATCCCAGTTTCCGCCTCTGGCCTTCCAATGGAGGGATTTGAAAATGATCAGCAAGTTACATTTCATAAATACTGCCTGGATTCATGCACTAGATCCCATAATGAGTAAAGGCATGAGTAATGCCACTGACCCTCAGCTTCTGTAGAGCCTGGATGCAGGTATAGAGTCTGCATGTTCCTGAGAGTAACCATCATCTGTGCCTCCAAAGGTAGCATTAAACCGGACACAATGTCTTCTTGACTTCAAGAGCATAAAAATACAGCACGGTGTGGTGCACAGGCAATGTCTCTACACAGAGAGCTACAAGAGAAAAGAACCAGCTTTCCAAGTCTCCCTTGTTTTGTAGTTTTGTTTCTTTTCCCTTGTGGCTTTCCTGTGCTCCACTTTTCGCTTCTTTAACTTGAGTCAATTTTTCCCTCAAGCTAATTTGGTATGAACAGTCATCCTCCTGCAACTCCAAAAAATATTTTCTCTTCTCTCTTTCTTTCTTTCAAATGCCCTTTCTCCCTTATTCGTGTAGACCAACTGGCTTTCAAATGGCAAGAAACTGTCAGTGCCAACCTATTCCAGGAGAGGACGCTCCAAAAAACTGTTAGTGATCATGACCGGGGAATTCTTCAAATCATTCCTTTCCTAGACAAATATTAAATATTATCTGGAGAATATTAAAACATGTCAGTACTTTTGGGGAAGAAAAAAAAAAAAAATCAACTCATTTTCCTTTTACCTACCTGCTTCGCCCACAAACACTTCCACTGGTGTGCTGGTAGGGCTCTCACCGATTACATTATATGCTGTCATTAGTACTTCATATCTCTTGTATTTCTTCAACTCTGAAAAAGTAAAATATTATATTATATGTAATTATTTATACTGAATTACAGATATTTTTTAGACTCCATCACCTCTTCATCACCAGACTTCTCTCTCGTGAAATACAGCATTAAACAGTACAATTAGTGCAATCTCTACTTCCATCCTTCCTTAATTCACACATCACAGCAGGAATTGCATAATTACGAAAGATCTTTGCAACGAAATGGCAGGATTTTCCAGTGTTGCCTCACGGTGTTGCTCCAGTAAGAGGAATCATTCCTGATGGGTAACTAGCTAGAGGAACATCTCTAGGTCATTCTTAATGACAGAAAAAGGCAGGACTTTGCTTTGAATGTTCAACATATGGGCTCCTTTTGATCTCTACTGGTAGGAAAGAACATGGCTTCAAGCTTTTGCCTAATCCTAGGGACTTTCATCCAGGGAGTCATTCAGCAACTGCACTGCTCAAGAACGTCACTGCTGAAGCAGGGTGCAGAAGATGATCTGCAGTGGGGAATCTGGCATTCGAAGTACTGCATGGGTGTCTTTCTCCTTCAAAGTGACCACAGCCTGAACATCAATCACAAAGAGAAAGGAGAATTTGAAGTCTGGACTCCATTTGGCCACCAGGCAACCTATTTCTTTGCTGACATATAGAAACTACTCTGACAGATGAGGTAGGAAAGCGAGAGCAGTGTGAAAAAATCTAGAAAAACCCAATTGTATGAGGGTAATTAGTAGATGCAAATGAAGGTGGAGTAGAATCCTGTCAACGTCGTTAGGGGAAGAAGCGCCTGAGCAGTTTCATTTCAGATTTTGCATTTTCAGGATGAAAGAATCAATCCTAACAGAAATATTTACAATCTAAAATATTTAACAGTGAAATTAGAGTAAGAGAGTGATCAATAACATAAATTGTTGTATTTAAATGAGCATTGACTTGATTAAGACACGCATGGCCAGGGGTCCAAATTTCTCCCTTTGCCAATAATTTTCTCTGCTATCTATGAATCACCCTTAACTCTGTGGCTGACAGTATGCCATCGGTTTGGTAAGGTTCAATAAGCCTAATCGTACAGGTTTGTCTAATTTCAGTTTCACGGAAATGTTTACAAGTGTTGTGCTCCTGTATCTGACTCAGAGTCCAGCATCATTCCCCGGTCTCAGGCATACTGTAAATGATATCCGTTACATCGCTAACTTTTTGATGTGATACCACTAAACTCAGATGGACTGCAAAACATGTAGCAAGCAAATCAGCAATAATGATGCTAAGTTTGTAAACAAACAAAAATAGTAAGATATATAGGATATAGTACTGGGCAGCTTGTACAGGGAAACTTTAATTGCTGCCATGAAAAGCCACAAGGGAGATTTCAGTGTTGACTGAACGTGGAAGAAAATGGAACACGTGAGAGTTCATGCATGCAAGTTTCAGTGGGGATAGGTCTTCATTTTTTTTTCCTAGCCCATCACAATCTGTGACTCAAAAGCCTTGGGCAAAACCTATCTAGTGAACCATCATCACCACAAAGCAACTTGCCTTTTAACTCTGTCGAATGCTATTTTATTCATTTCCAATTGAAAACACCTCTGGAGATGCACATAAATTCATTGGGCCCTCTCTGAACTGGCCTCCTACTCCATGGAATGCCTGAGCATCGCAATGCTTGAATCATAGGACTAATGATGTGATACAGCTAAACTCAGATGGACTGCAATATATGTAGCAAGCGAATCAAAATTCATTTAGCATCAGCAATACTGGGTTGTTACAGTCAATAATGTTTTACCTTCCCAGCAGCCACATTTTTACAACAGCAAGCTACTTGCATCATCAATGTCTCTTGATGTAGGGAAAGCAAAGGCTTAAAGAAAAAGAAACTCAAGAAAGGAGAATCATTAATCTGTGTTGATTTCTGCTAGATCCACTGAGGAGAACCATAGGAGTTTGCCTATAGTGTATTTTGAGCCATTACAAAGAGTCTCATCTAAAGGCAATGTGCACTTACGTGTTAATTCGTACGTCGTTAATGCAGAGCTGCTGTTCACTGTCTTGAAGCTGCTTTGGGCTATTCAGGGTAAGCAAAGCAGAAAGCTTGTTACAGTGCAAGGAAATAGCTATTGCAAATGATGTACAGCAGAGACAGAGGCAAATGATGCAGCACACACATACACAGTTTGAGCTTTAGGACTATACCTTGAAGGGCAATAAAATCACATCACTCTCTCATAACACATCAAAAGCATCTCACTCACACGGGGCTGTTTCATTTCCTCCTCAAACAGAGAATCTCACAAATACACAACACAGAAATGTTCTGACTCCTAGACTAAATAGAACAAATGAGTAAAAAGGAAACAATTTCTAGGGGGGAAACTCCCAACACTGTATTACATCCTTATTCTTCCACGTGCAAAATTCAAAACCTGAAGAGCTGCAGGGTAAAGACCTGGAACACGAGCCACAAAGAGCAAACACTTACAATAGGACAGGACCCGTTTCTTTAAATGTGTGTTAGATTTCCCACAGTTTCCCTTACAGAATTCAATATTCCTGCTGTGAGCGAATTGCAGTAATATGCTAAGCTGTGCAAAACCATAGGTCAGTGAGGAACAGAGGTGTACTAAGGTGAGAATTGTCATATTATGAGACGAAAAGAGGGAAATTTCTCTTAAAAAACACTTGTCTCCACCCCTTTCTCTCTCTCTTGACTCCCTGGAGAGGTACAGCATGTTTTTTTCTGCTCTACAGCTATGGAACATAACTGCAGGGCCAGYCAAGTAGAGGGAAGAGAGGAGACCAGTAGGTTTCACAGGCTCCCTGGCTTGTGAGACTAGAGAACATCCAAAGTCATTATTTCATGATAATATACATAGCCAGTCATTCAGCTTTTGTCCGGAAAAAAATGCTTATGCCTACCTACACCTACAGGAGCTTTACATCTCTACTCTGTCCTGGTTAAAACTCTGTAGAGTCTGAGAAGTCTCATTCAGCACTGACCAGAGAAGTGAGGTCAGAGTTAGGTGCTTACGTCATATTTAAAGCATTCACTTTTGGCACACCCCCACAAAAATCACTCCTGCTTTTGTAGAAACCACTTTTATGGGTTCAGGGAAACATGGAAGATGATGTAAGATATTAAAATAGTCTCACTCAACCCTATTTTGCTGCTCTTAGAGTGAGTATTATCTTATTCTGAATATTCCACTGACATCAAACAGGACAAAAGCTGGTCCCTCTGTGAGCACGTCTCATTGCTGGACCATACCTGTCAGGCTACTGAGTGCTCACATCTTTGCCTCCCATCATCTTATTCTGCCTATTCTTCCCTCTGATTTCCTTTCTAGCCTTTGTCTAAAAATCCTTTCAATTTTTCTATTATTCCTCTCCCTCTCCACCTTCTTTCCATGTGAGCCAAAACCCCCAGTGACTAACATGGCAACCATGCACCTTAAAATTCTTGCTTGTTTTTGCTATTTTCTTCCAAAACAGGGACAAGCACTTTGAAATTGTAAAAATTCTATTTAAAATTTCTCCTCAGCTGTTTTCTTATACTGCAAAAAGAAAAACAAAATGTCAATTATAAAAACTATTAAAAAATAGCAGGAAAGAAAAAGGTTCCCAGCTGAGGAAAATGAAGTCTCTCTCTTTTTTGTCTGATGGCAGAACAAAGTATACCAGGGTAATCATGAAATGGAGGTAGCAGAAAGCAGGAAATCAGAGGATACATGGGGGACAGAATATCAATTCAAGCATGCTGGCATAGATTAGCATGTACCATTACAAGCGATGCTGATCAGACAGAAGTTATTAGCATTTTTCAGCATCTTCACCCTGATTGTGTAAAAGCTAAATTATCCCCAGCGCTCTTAGACACAATTGTGTGTTATTTCCATGGGGCAAGAGGGCATATAGTGTCTGGTGTAACAACAGATTACCATTCTGGGATATCATAGGGTCCAAAACACAGGCTTACGTGTGAGCTCTGCTCTTAAAGCTGAAGGGTTCTGGATGGTTTTGGATTCTGTTCCAGATCCAGTGTCGTAATCCAGCTCCCGATAGTAGATCCGGTATCCCAACAGCAAGCCATTTAGACTCTCAACTTTGGGTGGCTGAAAAACATTCACATTAAGAACGGGCTTGTTAAGATGCGCATTGCAACAAACATCCATCACAACGGGCAGTAGCTCACACCAGTCCTGTGCAAAGGGACACAGTGCTCTCCGGTGAAAATAGCCGTTAATAATATACAGGGTCAAAGGTTGTGTAATTTGAAAAACACAAGTTAAAGGCAACTTTGATGATTTCACTCAGCTGTGGCAGTTACAAAAGGCTCTTTACTTAAAAATTGACACCTGATGCGCTACACTAAGAGCTAAGCTCCTTTCCTTCTTGGTCCACAGAAACTCGTGGGTGATAAAGAATACAAATAAGCATGTCCATAAAAATGCACATGGCTGGCCACCAACAGTGGAAGAGCAAAACAGTATTTCACTCCTTCCGAGATGAAAAGAAATAAATTATTTTGTCGAAGACAGAATTTCTTTAGTGGCTATTTTCCTTGGCGACTGTTCATAGAACATTCTTCATTTGGCATTCTTTTACTGAAAGAGTGATGAGAAAATAACAAAGACTTGGTGTATTCTGGCTTTAATTAGGAAGATGAAAATAGGTCTAATAGCCTCAGAGAGGCATTTAGAGAGGAGTCACAGTATGATGGACTCTGGTGTGTTGCATAGCTCCAGTCCCACAGGCAAACCCAGGTCTCCTCCATAACAGCTTGGAGCAGTACGGTATGTATGGCCATTGGGCTGGCTCAGATATGAGGTTTTTTTCCTTCTGCAACATGCTGGAAGGTACTCAAAGACATAGAACGTCAGCAAGGATTCTTCAGCAGCCCCTCACATCTTTCTTCAGATACAGATATACAGCCAGCACACTGAAAAGGAGATTTTTGTCTGAGTGGCTTGCTTAAATAGAGACAAGCAAAGGGATTCTTCACGTTTGGGAAAAAAATTACTTTCATGAGTCTAATACAGGCTAAGAACTGCAGAGAAGAAAAGATGCCCTGAGCCATTTATCTTCTAAAGATTCTTGTACTGAAATTTAAGAGGCTGAAAGTATAAATGAAAAGGATTTTAATGATGATCTCGCCTTTAATCCAGAAAGATCCCTAGCAGCCTTGAGAACTTTACTACGGAAAACCTTCTGCCTGTTGTGGAAAAATTAACCGCTGGTGTGAAACACTGTCACAATAGAAGGTAATACCATATGTAATTTTAATGAAGAAAGTAAGAATATTTTTACAGGAAAGGAGGAAGATATTTGGTAATAACCTAACATTTTGCTTCCAGAAATGACAAGAATTTTCCATTACTTCATTATGATGGCAAGAGGAGAGAGAGGGCTGTCCTGCCTCAGTGCAAAGGACTTTGCTTTGGGTGAGGGCTGAAGGAATTAAATAGAAAGATTGCAGTTTATGGAAACCAAAAAAGAAAATTACGTGAACCAGAGTATAAGAAAGTTACACAGCTACCAGGAAAAGGAGCAGAAACTGCTCCTGCAAGAAGCCGCCTTCTTTTGCAGTTGTCCTGCCCAGAGCCTGCTGAAAGCAATCCAAATAGTCCCAAGATCCTGCTGTACTTGCTCTGCATGGTTGGAGAACATCATTCATCATTGTTTCATGCTCATTATTGTGCTCCATCCTTTGGAGAAGCTCTGACCACCTTTCACTATTATTTAGCATCTGCATTACAGAATGATCTAGGAGTACAGGATTGTGAGGGACCTCAAGAATCATCAGGACTAGGCCCTCAAGACTGCAGAAAGTCAGCTGCTTAAAGTCCTTTTCACAAACAGCGCAACCTCCACCAGAAAACAAGCTGATTTTTCTGCTTCCCAGTATTCCTATTGGAAAACCTTTCCAAGTCTCACTACTTGGGCGGTTAGAAACTTTCATTTAATTTCTAATCTAAATAATTCATAGCTAGTTTATAACCATTTGTACCTGTGCTAACCCATTGCCTTTTGGGTTAAATTGTTCTTCTCCCTATGGGGTGTTTACTCCCGTGATGTATTTTAAAAAGGGCAAGCATATTCCCTCTCGGACTCCATTTTACAAGGCAAATAAATCAACCTCTTGCACAACAGCCTTCCCTAGTCTCAGATTGAGCCCCTTGTCCAAGGGACTGAGCAAATAGACCAAACAAACGGACAGCCTTCTCCAGCGCTGAGGGATGACATGATCGCTCATGGACCAGCTGAAACGTTCTTCTCCACAAGGTGGAGAAGATGAGATATGGTTTACCGGCAATTTCTAGTATATCTATCATGATCTTTTTTTTTTTTTTCTTTTCCAATCTTCTGACTTTCCTCTTTTGTTTTCTGTGTTATACTGAAGTTACTTTAGCTCTGATGGTGCCCTAGCAGAGAAGGGCTCCACAGCACGGCAGCGTCCTTGCCTCCCTCTGTCCTGGCAGGGAGGAGTCAACGCAAAGCATGAGGACTGCCTTCTCCAGAGACAGGGTAAGGGGAGGCACTGTCCCACCAAGACGCATCTTGAGTGCATCACCACAAAGGAGGAGAGAGGCTGCAAGAAAACAAAGCCTATCCAGCATGGAATTTCACACAATGAAAAAAATACTGTGAACATTACATAGATTTGTATTTCAGTTAATTATTACTTAGAAGGAAGGTGCTCTTGGAAAGATTCAATGTCTTTTCCTATTTTAACTATTAATTTTTTTTTTTTTTTTTTTTTTAATTTAAAAAGAAAAGGTTGAGGTGGAATATCCTACAGAATCTTAAAAGGAACACACTGCTGAAGCTGAGAAAGAGACTGTTACTCCCTGCTCTGCCATATAACTGCCTAACAGATAAAGCTTAATTCCTCATTGTGGTACAACACTGATTTGTTGATAGCAAGCATTGTTTTCTTATGCTTTTATGTGATTCTCCATTTTTCCTTCCTTTAAATTTAGGACAGGAAAGCTCAGAAAATAAATAGCTTGAAAACTGTCTTTCTCCTTGCCATGGAAATGATGATTCTTTCCTGAAAAGGGTACTCTGCTAAAAGGTCAGGTCTTCCCCTTCCTATCTGTCTCTCATGGACAAAACTCTGCTTTTGATGTAATGGATTATTTAGGATTTTGTAGGAAGGCCTGCGGGATCTGCTGAAATAGGTAAAATGATTATGAGTGGCAGCCCATAATGCTGCACAGAAGTAAAAGAAACATTGTTGTGCTGTTTAAAAATATAATTAAAAAAAAAGACTAAAATGTTAGTTTGAATAATTGTTATCTCTAAGGTAGAGGCAGAACAGTACATGATCCTGATGTTAAGTGTAACATCCTCCCAAACATTGGAAATAATCTTGCATTATTGATACAACAGACCTCAATGGAAATTACTGATTTTCTTCCTACTTTAAATTTAAAAATAATGGACTGATTGGACCAAGCAGCTGAAAGCACAGCTAGTGCATCTAGAGTTTGTTTTGTGAATTATTAACACAGTTCAAAGTTAAAAATTTAGCTTTGCTTGGAAATCTACTCTCCCATTAGCTTGACTGCTGTTTTCAGTTTACATTATTTCTTAGACACTGCTGTGAAACTTCCTCTTAATTGGAGGCTATTGTGGGACTTGAAGATTTTTGTTTATTTGAAAAATATAGTACGGCTGAATTACCAGGACCTATTAATATACATGTAGTAATGACATATAATCGCCCACAACTCCCTTGAGATGGCTCTGGCACAACAACCCCATTTCATTTTCATGAAATAAAAAGCATCCAATTACCTAAACAACCACCTATTTCACATTAACTACACACCAATAATCAGTCAATTGGGGGAATGTTTATTTCTGTGGTGCATCATGCCTCACATCCTCTTTGTCCTCTCTTTCTATACTTTTTTTCCTTCACTGTGGGCTTTATTTGTAGGTGGGGCGGTAGATTCACATCTCTCCATAATTCCTTTAGTAAAACTGTTCAACATGTCTTCTATTTGTTCAACATGCTGTAAGCAATGATGTTGCTTAGTATTATGCTGCGTGAACTTGGGCCAGYAACCCAGCAGTACAGCCAGGCATATTTTTAAAGTGCTGCTGCATAGCAATAAACAGACCCTCATACATATATTTTTTCCAGAAATGCAAGGAGCCCCATCTGTACTGTAAACACGTATGTACATTTTTCACTATAATGCAATCTGTCCAAAGTTATCCTTATTATGTGTGTGACATTGTCTCGGGAGCAGGGTGGGCAGAGGCTTTCCAGGATAGGTTACGGATAACGTGCAGTACCCCACTGGGTTCCCTCTATTAATGCTCACTCTGCAAAAAGAAGCCTCAGGCACTGGGTCACAAAATGTTCCAGCATCTCCCAGGAGGCCAGTATTGAAAGATAAAGGCAGGCAGAAGAAATGCCTATATAAAACGCAGACTTGGCATGAATACTTTCACAGCCAACTCAGAGGTATTACGGAGAGCTCAAACTCCCTTTCTTTTCTCTGAAGAAATCTCAATTTTTAGTCCTCAAAGAGCCAAAAGAGCATGTGGAGTTCCTCAAAGGTACGAACAGGATCTCAGGCACAGCACACGCTTCTGATTGTTTCAGCAGCTGAAGGAGGCAGTATGCCACGCGAACGAAAGCGAGCTTTTGATTACCTGATCTTCACCAGTGCCGCACCCTGTTGAATGTTTGCAATGTAAAGATGTACGTCTATTGATACCAATGAAAGGACAGGAGAATCCGTACAAGTAATGATCTTGGGCATCGCTACAGAAACTCCTTTACCTCCCAAGCTTTCTCTCATGGGACACAAAGTAAAAGCCACTGCCAGAAATTTCCATCCATCACTAAAATATATGCCTGGATCAGGAAAATAAGGAAGTAGCTGCAGTCCTTCAAGTTTACTACAATACTTCCAGCTCAGGAAAACGTCCCTTGCAATGTACCATTAAGGTCAACAAGACAAAGCAACCAAAAAATTGTTCCAGAAACATCAAAATTTTTCATTTTACCTACCTGCCACTGCACAAGGACAGATGAAGTCGTGTGGGGAGTTACTAACACAGAACTGGGTGGTTCACCTGGAACTAAACAAGGAAAAAAGGTCACCAAAGCAGTTATAGCAACAGGGTGGAAAACGGGCAGCTTTTATTCATCAGATTCTCTTTCTTCGCTGCTGAAGAAAATCTTCTATCCCAGCTRCTACACGGTGGGTCTCAAAAGCAATGCGGTGGATATGAATATTGCAATCCAGGCAGAAGCCGGTCACTTCTCGCACGTCCCTTGCTCTCTCTGTGGCCTTGGCAACTTGAGCAGGAATAAGAGAAAAGCTGAGGGCATAAATCTGGAGGAAGCTGCAGCGTGCCAGCCGCTCACAAACAACTGGAGCAACAAGTGTGAGGAAACTGCTCCCAAATTTTCCATGATGTTTCTGCCACAGTTGGGGCAAGCCCACCTTGTTTTTAGGAGTCTGTGTCACGTATTCACAGATTATTTTAGTTAGCTTGATTTACTACAGGTTAACCCATTCCTGTGCCCATGGTCTATAATATACACACACACACACACGCTTTAGCAGCTCAAATACAAAGAAGGGAAGGCTTATCAGGAGCTGACAGCCCTCCACAGTGCAACGCTCTAGTGGCAGCACCAGGTTTGCTCAGCAGAATAAATCTTCAGTTTGTTAAGGAGGTGAGAAGCTTTCCCAGTGTTTCCCCATTGTATTGTGAGGAGGCCAAGCACAACTCCGGATTCACTGTAGCTAAATTAAGAGAGAATTGGAAATAAAATTTTAAATTCCGAAACAGTGAGTCAGTGCTGCCTCATTAGTACAGGGTTATAGCCTGCACCAATACAGCAGCTGCTGTTTAGGAAGGTGGAGAGTCAGGATGTCTTTAAAAGGCTGCAAGGCACATTATTCAAGCATTACATGGGTTCTTGTTTAACTTAGGATACTCCTGAGCTCTGTCCTGTTTTTCTGATTTCAAGATCACATTTTTTAAACATTCCTTCGCAAAATTGCTTCCTATTTTTTATCTCAGTGTCATATTTAACTAGTCATTCCTTGCGCTATATTAAATACTAGCTAATTCCTAGCACCATATATATATCTATATGTATCCCAGTATTACCCCATTTCCCAGGCTAAGGGTAAATACCGATGCTTTTTCACACTTTGCAGAGTTCCTTTCTCCATTCAAGACATCAGAGCTACTTCTGCATTCTGGCATTGACTTTATACAACCAAGGAATTAGAAGCTGATCTCTAAGGCTAAAAATAAAAGCCTTGTCAATGTCATTCACAGTTTATTAGCCCTGATCTGCAGGATTAAATGCTCATGTTTCCAGGAGCTTCATATTCTTACTTATACCTCAGCAATTTTGCCGTATTGCAGACTGATGTGGATTGTGAGTGAAAACAATTGAAGAAACTTCTTCAAATGTATGCATGGTTCTACATTTATTTTTAACGATCTCTTGTAAATTATTCAAATTCTGCAAAGATAATGGTTAGCACAGAGTTTGGAAGCCAATCAAACGGAGTTTAATTCCATTTTGAGACTCCTGAAAGTATGATTCATTACCAGAGGGCACAGCAGGACACTTAAGGCTGCCTGTTATTAATTCAGCCACATCTCATTACTACCTGTATCAATCTCCTATGAACAAAACTGCGTTGGATGTTGAATTTTCACTCCACTATCCCAGTGGAGAACACATTGCAGCGGGTCCAGCAAACCTAGGAGCGCCGGGGAGCACCCATCCCACGGCGATGCCCCCCGCGTGCCTCTCCTCCTCGCTTACCATCCTGCAGAGTTGTGACCGCTTCGGTCTCTGCGCTGAAGTCACTATCTCCGATATCATTGGTTGCTTTCACTCGCAGTTTGTAAGAGGTGAATGGGTTCAAGCTGTGGAATGTAAAAAATAAGGCTGAGGGATGACATCTCCCCACATCATCACAACTTGCCTCAGAACAAGCCTCTACAGAGAACCTGCCCATTGGCAACTAAAGTCATTGAGCAGTTTGTCTCTTCTCCACACCGCCTTTTCTTTGCAGCCTCCCCCAGCTTTCTCAGGACACGGGGGTGTTCGCACCCTTGCTGCCATCAGCATCTTCTCAGATTTCCATTGGCCTGAGTTCCTGAAAACACGCACGGATTCATAGCTGAATCGAGCTCCAGAAAACAGCCATGAAGTTGCAGTTCACGGAGCAGCCTACGACTGGGGCTTGTTGGAAAGGACAAGATGTGCTGTTCCCGAGTTTTGCATGGCTATGCAAAACCTGGCTTTCAAAGTGCTTTGCCCGAGATAGCCTCAAAACAGATCTGTGGGTCAGCTCATCCTCAGTGCGCGGATGGGGATGACAGGTAGAGAGGAGGCAGGTAACGTGCCCAGGGTCAGCCAGCGCACAGCAGGCGCTGGAATTCAGAGCGCCAGCCTTCTGACTAATCCTCTAGACCATACCGTTTGATCAGTGGGTTTTATTCCTACTGAACTTCAAATTAATGCTATTACCTGGATTATTTAATAAAGACAGTAACAACAGGTTCCCTGCAGCTCTTTTATCTTTGCAGTGCTTTAAGGTATGTAAAGAGTGATTTCCAGCTGACATAACCTTAGCAAAGATTCTTCTGTCTTGGCTTGGCAGGGAGAAGGTGTGTGGGAGGCTGCCTTTTGAGTCGCGTGCAGAGGCTAGAAATGCAGAGCTGTAAGTTATGGGGGATTTAGCTAATTAATTGGTAGTGTCTAGCCATCAGCTGGCAGATGTAACACTGACTACAAACCCAAGTAAAGTTACTTGTAAGGAATGATTAAACATCAAGGGATAATGCATTCTGATGGGCAGCACTCGCATCACACATGTACTACTCTTCCAGACTTTCACAGGAAAATGCTTTTAGCAAGGGGGAGAAGAAATCTTTTCAGTAGTTCCACCCTATTAGGACACCGTTACTTACCTACAGCAACTTGAATCATTTGAATCATCTTTCTTGATCTTTTGTTTTCAGTAATGCCAATGTCAAGTCTAAATGATATAGTTGGTTCCCTTGATTTTACAGGTTTTGACTGGAAAAATACTGGGTATAATTCAGGGTGGGTGCGACGCCTCCAAGGTCAGGTCTATATTTGTACCTATAATTGTCAAGTTTTCATTTTTCTGCACAGTTAGACAAAAGGATAGCGATGTATCTGTACCTTCTGGCACATGACCAGTGAGCTGCCATATACCGTAGCCACTGATGTTTTTATAACAGACCTGAAAAATCTGTATTTGAATGCTTTGAATACTTGATTCTCCAAAAGCTCACGGCCTTTTAGAAATAATCTGATTTGTACTAGCTGGTCAATAGAGGAAATGGACAGCAAAACAAGTACCTTCCCATAGACATTCAATTGCTTTCGCAGATGTTACAAGGACTTTAATTACCACAGCATCGCTGAGGATATAATGAAGCCTGAATAACAAAGTTTAAACATTCTGATGCTATCTATAAACTTCAGCGTGGAAAATACAGATAAAAATGCTTCTCATTTCATCTGGAAAAGCTTATATAGAGATAATTGCAATGCAGCATTGAGAGTGGATTTTAACATCAGTCACTACTGAAAGGATTTTTAACTAGTTGTATTTTACAGAGCATCGTGTAGCTACATATGGTTTAGCCTGGGTAGCGTTATCTACCGTGCTGAGCTTTCAGGAAGGGCTTCAAAAAGATGCATCGCAATCCACCTTTAATTAGATTTACTGCATGACCTTCAGCAAATCTCTCAATYGCTGTTCAAAACACCACCTCTAAAATGGGAGCAGTGACCTCACTYAACCTCTCTCCCCGCAAAAGACTGTGAAGCTGAGCGATGCTTGCTTTGGCTTCCTAACTGTTGGAAGTGGAAAGTGTGGGAATTTCTATGCTAGCCTGGGATCATATGGTACCTTTCAATAATGCAGGATGTTGCCTCGTGGCTGATGGAAGAGGAGTAGGTTTGCCAGTCTCCATTTGGCAGTTCTTGCACTTGTACTGTAAAATATCGTATTGGTGAAGATCCATCACTTCCAGGGACCCACTTCAACAGCAGACTCCGTGATGACACATCACTCTGGGGGGTCATCAGCTGCCTGGGAGGTGCTGGTCGTTCTGCAATTAAACCATAATTTGGTGTTGTTTTGAGAGGAAATTCAAGCTAACATAAAATGTGACAGCCTGATCGGATTTTCATAGTGGTAATGCCTCAGGAGATTGAACTTCTGGGTTTGCCCCATGAAGTATACAAGCCATCCAATTCCTTAACCTTCTACTGCAAAGAAGAGCAGTAAAGCTGATTCTTATCTCCCTGCATAAAATGTCACCACTGAATATACACTTTCCTAGCAACAGACCTCAAACTTGGGGGGGTCTTAGCCTGGCAGGTTAAGGAAGAATCACTAGGACCAGCAGCCAAGCAAACCAAGTAAGTCTTTAATGAAACTCAGCTGTGCTTCCAGCTGCAATTGCTCTTTTGACAGAATTTGCCTGGAAACTAGTCCACTTTTTAACCTGTGCTTACTACTTGGTACCATGGGACTACGTTCTGTCTGTGCTACGTAGCATCCTCTTCCACCAGCTGCTCCCGAGTCGAGGCATGAAGAAAAGGAAGGGATGAACTGGAACAGGCAGGTGTGTAGCAGAGTCCAAGCGCACGACTTAGAGCCAATCCTAAATTCCTGCACCAGTTCTCTCTGGCAAGGAACGGGGAACCATCAGCAGCTCCTGCTGCTGCTTCCAAACCCCAGCTTGGAGATAGTGCAGAGCTGGGGCTTAAGTACCTGCTGCAGTTCACTTCCAGACCTCCCCAATTCTTCCCTTCATACCCACTAACCTTGAACCTGCAAAGTCAAATCAGCCAGTGCCAATGCTGAGGGAGATCTCTCCAGAGTAATTAACCGTACACCTTTTAGATGAGGCAGGGAATGGTAATGCAGGTGTAAGCATGCCAGTCCCCAACTGTTTCAATATAGATCTCCTTTCCCGTCACTCTGTCTCCGCACTCCATCGATTTCAATAGAGAAACTCTATAGAGTGAGGAATAATTGTTTAATTGTTTATCATGAAGACTATTGATTCTGATTAAAATGTGTGGCATGTAATAAAGCAGAAATTGATTGGAGACACCGCAGTGACTTGCTTTTGAGAAGCAATTCAATTCAATTTCATCAGCACTTGTTTCCATAAACACACCTCCGCCTGCCTGATTCCTCACAGCTCTGTATGGCGAGCACTTCATTTCCCTACCATCCCCCAAAACCATTTCCTATATGTTTTGGCATTTCTCTGCAGCATGCTCTGGCTGACGTGAGTGCCCAAAGATTTGTAAGCTATTAGCTGGAGGAAGCCCTCGGTGCCAGCAGCCTGCAAGCYGGAGCACAATGCAAAAGGTCAACGCCTTACATTGACGGGCTGAGACAGGTATTCAGGGTTATTCTATCAGAGGAAGCGAGTGTCGTGCAGGGATTCAATACTCTCTGTTGATAAGCTTTAACCAGCTTGCAGTTTTGGGCAGGTCAGATCTTGCAGTCAGTCTCCCATGATTGGGTTTCCTTCCGCTGCTAACGGGAGATCTTAAAATCTCCTGTATTGCAAGATATACTTCTGACTGTTTGTACAAAACCATCAGTATAAAGAGTTTATTTATGGGAGTTTAGCCACAAGCAAATGCTAAGGT
This sequence comes from Phoebastria nigripes, assembly GCA_035582835.1. Classification (NCBI taxonomy): domain Eukaryota; kingdom Metazoa; phylum Chordata; class Aves; order Procellariiformes; family Diomedeidae; genus Phoebastria; species Phoebastria nigripes. The sequence continues at coordinate 1,157,488 of JAYKAV010001665.1, forward strand.
GAGCTGTTTGTGCAGGAATGTAAGGCCAGGCTATATAACTCAATGGAGTCCTTTTAATTTCTCGCTACATTTACATCTCTCCTGACTGATCACTGCTGTTAAGTATTCTGAAGGGTATCATACCACTGTGTAGATTCAAAGCACTACAGAAGAACCTCTGGAGAATACAGCTACAATACAACTTGGGATCTGTAAATCACAGGTATCATTGTAAAATGTAAAGATTTCTATTGGGATTATCCAAGGAATTTAAAAGGACAAGGGTGACAAATTTTGCTAATTTTCAAGGGAATTTTTATGCCTGCCTACCTTGGTATCAAGGACTACAAGGATATTAAATATATTTTTATTAATGGAAATTAAATAGCTCTTCAGTCTAGAATATTAATTGTCACATATACAAGTTTCAGGTTTGTTTGTTTATTCACTGGTTAGCAGAATAGCTGCACTCTATATCATCTCCTCATATCAATCTTGCTGATGTGAGATTACACATTTTTCTCTCTACGCGTTACACGTGGGATCACTTCAGTTAACTCTCAGAGCCTTGGGACTCCGTTCCACAGCACGCATAGAGACACAGCAGAGCCATCCATCAGAAAGAGAAAGGGTTCATTTTATACTATAACTTGCCTATTCAAGATAACCGTAAAGCATTGATAGCAATGAGGGATCAGTGTTCCCGCAGCRGAGCTGGGAGTTCTGCCTTGAGCTATTGTGTATCCAGCAACAGCTTGTGCATGGTCTGGGAAATCTGAGCACATTTTATTGAAAAGGAGAGGCTCCGAGCTTTGAGTATTCACTTTATTGGGCATGGTGGTTTTTTTTGAAACTTCCACATATTGGACTTTAAACTCCCACTTTGACAGCAATCAGACAGGGGTGGAAGAAACCTTGAGCTGATAAATCTCTTTGATGGACAGTATCTTTAACAGAGGCACTTTAAGTTTCCTAATACAGCTCTAGAGGTTCTTTCTCTGAGGACTGCACTGTTATGCACTGGGAAGGCTGCACATGACCTGGAGAGTTATGCCAGTGGGAATTTTAACACCAACCAGACAGGCCAGAAGCAGTTGAAATGCACCCCACAGGTCCTCGCTGCTGGTGGTTGAACATCAGGCCAACATCCTTTCTTCTTAGAAGTGTTATAGGAAAATAATAAGGAAGACACTGTGGGCAAATAGCATGGGAAATCCTTACTCTTGCACTAAATGATTYGCAAGGTGTAGAAAGGACTTAAAACGAGATCGCTTAGTAGGCACATTTTAAGAACTAAAAGTAAATATAATTGGTTGTATTATAGTGCAAGAGCCAACACCAGGCACACAAGCACATACAAAATTGCTAACAATAGTTGAAGGACGTGTATGGAGGTCTGCCCTAGTTACCTGCTGAAGGGTGCTTCGCTCTGAACTGTGATTTTTAAAAATCACAGAAGTTGCATGGTTCTAATTTTTGAGGGAGAAGTTTTCTTAAAGATCAATATCTAGACAGCACAATGGGCCAGAGTGGCATGTGGCATAAAATCCAGTGATGCACAAGGGAGCGATGCTCGTAAAGTTACCCTGGCTAGTTTTGACTTTGCCAGCTCAAGAGACCAGATACATGCTTTGCAGTGGAACACGGCATATGGTACAAGACCAGAGGAAAACCCATACTCCTGTTCTCTACCAATATATTCTCTTTTAACTCTGAATTAAAAAAAAAAAAAAAAAATCTTCATGCACAAGTAGAAAATATAATTTTTCTAACAGGCAGCTCTCAGATCTGTTCTAAGACTGCAGAATCGAGCAGTTCCTTGAGCCAAAGCATTAGAAACAAGCAGTGATGCAGAGCAGATTCTGTAATACCTTATATGTCTTTCACATTTTGATACGTTTGGTATCTAAGCATCTGGTTTCATTTATACACATGTAATTCCTGCTTTCTTCAAGTAGGTTCCCTACAGAACAGAATTTGATTGGAGATTCAGAATGCGAATAACCATTTTATGGCTGATTCAAGCAGCAGAAAAATTCTGGGCAAGCCGGATGCAAACACTCTGCTTGAGTGTGCGGCAGTGAAAGGCCAAAGTAATTACTAACACATTAGGTCAGGACTGAGGTACAATGGAGGAGCCGTGGAGAAATCCTGCAACATCACCGCCTCTCATTTTGTGTTCCCTAATCAATATAATTCATCCATCACTTACTTTCTTAAGATTGCAATCTTTCTAGAAAACGAGAGGGCTGAAAAAAAAATCTGACTGCAGAAGGAGGCTGCATATGGGCAATATAGCAGCTGATGGAAAAATCAATCTCCAGCAGCCCGGCAGGTTAGAAGAACTGTGTCTCATAAAAGTCTGTCTTGCTCACCAGGTTTCTCAAATCATGATGTTGCTATGGTTTGGGGCAGGTTTATGGGGTGAGAAGGAGGAGGTGTACAGGCTGTAGCCTGTTATTAAAATTCCCCTAAGTGCAGCAGAGGCTCCAAGGCATGCAACAGAAAGTACCTCAACCTGTGGCTGCAAGCATTACCTCTTTTTTCTGTTGTGATCACTGTGGCTTCCAGAGGCTCCCCCCAGCCCTGCCTGGTCTTGGCAGATGTCCGAAAGATGTATGCTGACTCAGGGGTGAGATCTGTAGCAGTAAACTGCCTGACTGTTGAGCCAACCTCCACCGTCGTGAACTTGTTAGGGCTGCTGCTGGCCAGACGGTAGGCAATCTGATACCCTGAAATCATCAACAAGAGAGAGAAAAAGGGTTAGGATTTTTTTCTAGCAGGGACGAAAGAGCACCAAAACTATTAGTTTATCATAATTACTTGTTTATCTGAGACCAGAACAAAGTCATTTACTTCCTTTAGTGTTATAAAGCTCTGCTATATGGCAGCCCTCCCCTAGTCAGGTGCCGTACCTTACGAGGAAAATCACACACAGTGGTCTACTCAATATTATCTACCATGAAACCAATTTCACTTTCCATCCTTTATACTAACAAGATACAAAACCAGTTTAATCTTTCCTGAGCGTATCGGTACCTTTTTGGAAAGGCAAAGGAACAGAGTCCGTGCAATTCATGTTGCCTGCTTGAGCCAGTTCAAGACAATGCTCTCTGTTTCAGCTTTCCACCCAAGCACACACGCACACGCGTGCATGTGTAGGCGCACACACTCACACGCTGTTTTACCCTCTCACAGTTTCAGCATTGGCTCACGCTAAAGGTTCTTCAGCTGCAAGAGCAGCTGGATTGTCCAAACCATGCAGCCTTCATACTGCTCAAGTAAAGGCTTGCTCCTGCTTTTTGCACTTGCCTTTTTCTCAGCTCTCCCACTCCCCTGTAACTGTACAGCGAGTGCCAGAACTGCCAATAAAAGCATCCTTCTTCTGTCATTCAACATTGCTGCCCTTGCCCACAGCCCAAGGAAGAAGCCTGCAAGCTGTGAGGTCCTGCTTCAACCACGCAGCACTTAATAATCAATTTTGTTGATGACTGTAAGCGATAACCCCTGTTCCAACCTGCCTGACAATTAGGAGTTCACAGTTTAGCCTGTATTATTAATGATCCAACTGTGCAAAGGAGGGCTTCCAGAGTTCTCACGCACCACTAGCAACAACTGTCCCCCAAAGAGGATCTGCCAAATGTTCAAATCCATTCTGTAAACCCAGCAGCTGAATCAGGCTCTCACTTCTGGAGCTCAATGGTAACTTTCAGTCCAGCTGCTGACTTCCAAAATCAATTAATACCAGAACTGGTGTGGGGCTTTATTGCCCAAGCTGAATACAGTTGTATGATTAAACGCTTCATAGAGTTACACAGGGCAGAGGGCAGCCAACAAATCCAAATCAAACCAGCTGAAAACAAAACAGTCATGACATGATTCTGCCAACCCTCTGCTCATCTTCTGAATGACAAAGAGGTCTGCAGCACCTGAGACCATCTCTTTCTCTTGGAATTAATATCCCAGCTAGAGTTTGAACTCCCACCACGTTTTGGCTGTAACAAGAACAAGGGGAGCCAAACCTGGCGTGCTTCATTCGTGAAGGTCAGTGCATGAAAACTGAGGTTTTTATCTTACCTGTGGCTATTAGACAAAATCAATGACATTTATTTCCCGCTGTGAATATGCAACAATTGCCACATGCCCACTCACAGAAAAGGTACAGACAGAGTTCCTGCACTCTCTTGAATGAATGCCATACTTGCGTGTGGTGCACGCTGTCACGAACAGTGGAATTTAATTGGGATACAGATGGTATTAATTTTGGTGTGCTGACTCTCACAGTGCTGTTGACAATGCACCAGCGTTTCCTTGTCCTTTTTTCTTCGGCAGCTGTAGGGGATGCGGGGCAACAGCCATAACTGCCTCGCATGGAACAAATTTGATTGCCGACACCTCGACGAGTGACTTGGCTTTTCCGAGCACCTGTGACTTCAGCCCGAGCTCCCGCAGGCTGCGGTTACAAACAGGTTTGGGTACAGAGCCGAGTCACTGAAGTACCTTAACGTGCTCCGGGCACCCATGTTTGAAAATGGGCATCAGCAGCGAAAGGCTCCCAGCGCCCGAGCGGGCCCACCTCGTGCTGCCTGGGGTACCCTCACACAACACGGCAGTTAGGGCGTCAGGCATATTCCTACAGCAACGTTTTCACAGCTGGGTGGATAGCATTAGACTACTAGATAAAAAATGGCCTGATTTTTCATAGCTCCTGAGCATGCTTAGATCCCAGCAAAGTCTTAGGGTCTTACACTTTGAGCATTTCATTTTGCCACCTGCAAACTACCTCCTTTTATCCACGGCACCAGCTCTCCCATTACTGGTCCAATATATTTCACCAAAGTATTTCTGTATCTTTAGTACTATAGTATTTTGATCTTTTTTAAAGTCTACAGAAAGACAGCTAGCAATGGGGAGAAGGAATGGATACGCTACGATCTTCTTTTGTTTATACAGATGTGAAGAATGTGGGAGTGAAAACCCCGGTACAGGATCTTAAAAAGGGGGAAAAATAGTCAAAGAAAAGCACGGGGGCAATTTTTACAGCAGCAGGAAAGATGAAGGAAGAAGCAGCTAAGATGGCTAAAGAAGTTTGATAAAGGGACATAAAACTTAAAGATTAAGACCTGGAGGGAAACAGAGAATATTAAAAGAATAGAAAAGTTGATTTATCTAGTTATTAAAAGATAAGTATGATATCTGGGACACATCCTTGTCGATCAATTTCCTCTCTTTTCTAAACCTTTGTAAAATATAAAGTGCAGTTAAAATGTAAGGAGGGAATAGAAAGAGAACTATTTACTGCTAAATGCTGGTACTCATGCTGGAGAGCCAATTACAAACATGCTCAGATTAGGCAAAGGAACAAATATCTAGGCCATTATAATAACTTACACAAGAGTGGTTCCTTGGCTAGCGTAAAAACTAATTTAGCCATGAGAAAGAAGAAATCACTTGTCACAGTCTCTCTGACAGGTTCCGCAAACTCCCTTTCAATGCAGCCCTGTGAAAAACAGTATCAGCTCTCACCGTCCTCTCCTACATCTGCCATGTTGGCTGACAGTCTGGGTAAATATCTGTTTTCCTGGATATCTCAGGCAGAGTTTACACAACCAGAGCCGTCACCTTTACATGTTTCCTCAGAAACTCAACACTTCCCTTAGTCTGATTCAAAGGTACATATCCAACCTCTGCACCTGAACTCAGCTCGCTCTTATTGCTACCTACAAACCGCCTGAGAGATGCCCAGTATCTTACTTTTGATCTCCTACATCACCTTCTCCTATTGGACAGTTTGGGACAGCCAGGATACATGCTGGCATAAAAAGCATCGTTTTTCTTTTTTTCCCGAGTGACACAGAAGACACAGTACTTAAACCACAGCTTGGATAATAATTAGGGCTAATGCAAGATCAAAAAGATAAAATTATTAAGTTGATGAATTTCAGCAACAAGGGATGGGAGAAGACAGGAAATATTAAATGAAATCAAACGAGGCAAATCAATAGAGGTAAATGGAAAGTGTTCAAAGAGAAATTAATGTATGCTCGAGGGCTATAAGAGGCACTAACTGCAATTGCTGCAGTGGAGGGAATAAGGAAGCTTCCTTCCCTTACTAGATTATGACAACAAGATGTCGCAGATATCTTAGATAAAAAAAAAAATAAAAATCAAAGGTTATGAATGAAAGTAAAATCTTTAAAAGGGGATCAGAGCCAACCTTTTTGGGAAAGGAATATCTTACGGAATGTGAAATATCTGGATGGTCAATAAGAAGAATTCATATTGTTTTCTTAATTCTTCTTTTTTTTTCTCCCATATAGCATTAGATCCCAAATCTCTTCTGCTATTGGGAGTTCTGTGCTTCACCAGGCCAAAACAGCATAAAAAAAGCCCTGAAAGATCAACTCTTCAGGAGTTTATTTATTCATTGAAACTAGGCGTATTTTTGCATTAGCATCTTTTTAAGTATTTTTTGCACAACTGCAAGCAGTTTCATGAGCTACGCTTTCTGAACTCAATAAATGGCAACAGTCTGAACTGCCTGTTAAATGTTAGGTCATTGTAACACAACCAGTGGATTCCCCAAAGCAAACAGGCAGGAAGATGACAACACACCATGAATACAAAAAAGCTTTCAAGCTCATCACCATACAAAGCCCTTCAGAACTGACAGCACCCGTTTCATGCAGGCCATGGTGCAGCAGAGATACAAACACTTATTAATTTGTCACAGAACTTAGGGAAAGCCAAATGATAGCGGGAGGTTACGGTCTGCCTGGTGAAGCAGCAATCCAGTTTGTTGATTTTACTGCTTATCTGTTTAAAGGCCAGCGGGTGTGCAAATGCAGTCTAGGATCAAAATATGAATTTGCAAACATGGATTACATCCTATTTTGGTTCTAATTCTCAGTGGAGTTCTTACACTCTTTTGCAATAAGCTTCAGGTAAATGCTAAATACAAGGATACCATGAGGAATACTAACCAGGGCCTGGAAGAATGCAGGTCGAGCTCTCGTTTTCAGAGGAAGCTCATAGCTAGAAGCGCACATATGCACATCAACGCATCATTTCTCTTTAATAGTATTTGGAGGAACTATGTTGGGTGCTAGCTGAACTGAGTGCAGAAKAGAAGACGGAGTGAAGCCTCCGACGGTTAGCGTAACATTCCCAAAAGGAGAAATGGAAATATCTAGCAGTCTTCCACAGTAAAATAKTTAAACAAACAAACAAGTGGTTTTCCCTCTTGGTGCCTGCCAGTATTTCATCCTGCTAATCTCTCTCTGAAATGCTAGAACATGTTTTGATATAGATTACAAAAATGTTAGCTGCAAAGGTGCTTGTATACTCGGGGGACAAAGCTAGCAGAGCAGGAACATTAGTTCAAAGGCTCTGAATATAAGTTGCTCTTGCAAAGCAAGTATTTTTTSTTTCCAACCCCACTAGTGAATAGAAGGGCACTGGGCAAAATTACGTTAACTTATTTTTTCCAGCAACTCTACTACAGTCCACTTGACTGTGGTGGTTACAATGGCGTTTTGAAAGTTCATTACAGTAATGAGATTTAAAAGGTGTACGGGGAAAAAAAAATAAACTTGCAACCTTTACTTAGAATGTTACACATTGTTTTTTATCTGTTTTTGAAGCACTCCTCAGTTCTTAGGAAAGATCACAGAAGTACCCAGCATGAGTAATTTTTACCTTTTCTCTCTGACATTGGCAGCTAACTACTTCCTCCACGAACCTCAATGTTTCTACTATCAAAAAAAATAAAGGAGTGAAAACTGTTGAATAAAGACAATGGACTTCAAAGAGGTGGACAGGGGGAACTGGCAGGTAACGTCCTCCTGGGAAGGAATTCTAAGGGAAAAAAGAATTCAGGTTAGCTGACAGTTTTAAAAGAGACAAAAAAAAGGTACAACTATCCTAATGCAGACAAAAGATGTTAAGAGGCCAATATGTTTGCATTCAGAGCTCACTAATGACCTGAAAATCAAAACTGAATTGGACAAAAGTTGAAACAGGACACGTGTCTAAGGGAGTGTATAAATAGACAGCACAAGCATGTAGGGACAAAATCAGAACGGCTGAAGAGCAAAGTGAGTTAGAACTTAAAGGGCATCAAAGGCAATGAGAAAGATTTTATAAATACATTAGAAATTCGAGACACAGAAGGAGGACAGGTCAACTAGGAAGAAAAGGTGAGCACAAGACAGRTGAGACAGAAAAGAACAGAAGGCTGATACCTCCGTTACCTCATTTTCACACTAAAAAAAAGTTGATGCTGACTAGATACTTAACACAAATTAAAACTGACAACAATGTAAGTAGGGATGTAGGTTAGAATAGAAAACAGGTTAACGAATATTTAGTTAAGCTAGATGTAATCAAGTCAGAAAGGCCTGATGAAATTTGCCCTGCAGTGCTTATATAACTAGCTGGAGCCATCTCTGAACAATTAGTGATTATCTTCAAGAACTAGTGGAGGACAGGTGACATCCCAGAATATTATAGAAGGGCAAACAGAGTCCCCTATCTTTTAAAATGGGGAAAGAAAACCCAGAGGAATTACGGACAAATCAAGCTAAAGTTCAATACCCAGAAAGATCCTGGAAAAAAAATATGAGTCAATATATAAGCATCCATGAGAATAATAAAGTGCCAAGGAGCAGCCAATATGTATTTGTCTGGAGCAAATAATAAATATCAAATAATCTATTTTCCATTTTGACAGTGTAATTGGCCAGGTGGGAAGAGCAGATATGATCCACATTGACTTTAAGTAAGGCTTTAATATGGTTGCACACAGCCCTGTCAAAAGCAAACAAGAGAAACAGAATCTAAAAAAAAATACTACACATTTTGACTTGAACACTTAAAAAAAAAAAGTCATCAAAATGTTGTTATCAGTAGTTTGCTAACAAACTGGGAGAACATATTAAGTAAGGTCTCATGAGAATAAGTCATGAGTCTGGTTCTGGTCAATATTTTCATTAATGACCTGGCTGATGGAATTGCCAGTCTACTTGCAAACTTCAAAAATAAAACCAAATTGTGAGTGGCTGTGAGCCCTTTAGAGGACAAGAGTGTAATTTAGAGTGATCTTGATAATGAGGAGAGATGGTCTGGAATCAGTAAGATGAAATTCAATAAAGGTACCTGCGAATTGTCACATTTAAAAAGAAAAAGTTTAATGTTCATATAAAAGAGGGACTGACTGACCTGGAAGTGTACTGCAGAAAAAGGGTAGGAATTAATAGTGGGTCATAGACCTACTTAGTTACAACGTCAGTGTTGCAAAAAAGCCAAGTCAGGACGGTATCAGGTATCCTGGGATGTGTTACTGGGAATGGTCTGTGCAAGACATCGGAAAAAGCAGTCTACAMGCTAAGCATGCCAAGCATTCTTTAAGGGACACCCTTCCCCTCTCCTTCCAACCCTGCATTCCTATGATTTTATCATCAATGTAGTGGCAATGAGTAAGAACTAACTGAGAAGGGGATGTGTTGCACTAAGCACTGTGCAAAGATAAAATAAGAGAGAGTTCCTACTCCACCGAGCTTGCAACTTCAGCAAATAAGGCTGACAAAGTGCAGTAACGTGAGACATCGGAACACAGTYGGGAGAGCAAAATCTCTTTTGTACTTTCTCATCATTTCTATCAAATGATTTTTTTTCTCCTTAACCACATCCTGTGATTCAAATCCCAACCTCTACTGAGAGCAAGCTTCTAGGACACACTGTTCCTTAAAAAAAGCAACAAATAAAACCCGCAAGACAACCTGGAAGCCAAGCATCCTTGAGCTGCAGAGAAACCCTGCGTGGATCTGTCTCTGACAGCTAACTGCTGCTGAGCTTCACACAGGCTCTTTCTCGTGCTCAGAAAATCCCTGCAGCCTCTGCCTTCGGATCCCATTTGATGATTTTCCTGCATCTTCAGGCATCAGGATCACCCCCTGAGCACTTTGGAAAAATACACACCTGAGCAAACTCTTTGAGATCTTGACTCAAGATTTAAACGCAGTGCAAGACCGGTCCTTTATTTAAAGGGATGCCACCAACGCAGTAGCATTTGAAGTCGGCACCTTCCACCCAACAATGAAGGCTTTAGGAAATATCGCTAAAAGACTACACGCAAGCCTGAGTAATGTCAGTGAAATTGGAAGGGGAAAGGCCTGGCAGACTTAGAACTAAACAAAACCCAAGAGCTTTCATTTCTCTTTTTTTCACAATTGAGAGACAAAACTTTACTCACCAGCTAGAACTACTGTAAAATGTGTTTAACATCAGCAGAGAACATAAAATTGCTGGGTAACTATTAGCTACTTTAATTTTAGAGGCAAGAATGGATTCTTGCATTGTAAAAGCCTTCACGTTTTAAGTACGAGTAGCTGCTGGTGTACACATTGCAAAGGCAACCCAAGAGTTATGCGAGCAGGAAGGTAAGAAGGTTTTTCATGAAATTCTGTCGTCCCTTGCTGCCCCTATTTCCCTTGATGAAAAGCCAAATGTGAGTTAACTCCTTGTGACCTGACAGACAGTATTATCCAAAGGAAGCAATAAAACAGAAGCACACGTGAAATGGAAATGTTGGGCATGCCCAGAAAAGGCAAATGGGGGGGAAGGAGGGGAAAATCCAGCTGTCCCCTGCTGCAGCTCAACAGGCAGATTGCCCAACAGCCAGCCAAACAGGTTACAAACCCAAATGCAGATGGAAAGAGAGATGACAATTCAAGCACAGTGCCACGAATGACATGTAATTCTGACTCAGGAAAACACACACCACGGAGCCGGGCAGACTTTTCCTCCTCACCACAGGGTACCATGTCTCTCAGCTGACACTGACATATTTTCTTTTCTTTAGCCATGGATTTGCTTATGTGTGGCTTCTAATCCGACATGCAAGGGGAAGGAAAACCCAACAGCYGGAGCTCGCTCTGGTCTCCAGCCCTCTCCTCCCAGCCCTGGGTTTGCTGCTCCYTCTTACCCAGAATAATTCCATTGGGCTCCTCCGGCGGCTGCCAAACAATCCGTACGGATGTCAGCCTCACCTCGGGGAACACCAGCCTCACGGGTGGCCCGGGGGCTGGAAAGAAAAACAGAGATCGTGCCAGCAAGCATTGCACGTCAGAGGAATTACAAGTTCTCTGCTCACCTTACATAGAAGGCAGCTCAAGCTGTATCTCACCAATAATAGTAGATGGTTAGGAGCGCCTACGTACATACATAATATAAATTTATTCTGAGGAATTCTGTCCATGGCCAAATGCCTCCAGCACCCACATTTCACCACCTGTGAAATGTGTTTAGCAGGATGCTCTGACAAAGGAGCTCTGACCTCTGCAAGAGTTATCTCCCAGCAGCGTAACAGGGAGTCCCTGCGAGCCGGCTGCATCCCCGCGAGGTAACTGATTACATACTATGAAGCAAGTCACCGAGCTGCCTTTACAGAGAGTTATGTGTCAGCTTAATCTGCTTCACACCTGTTGGAATTGAATAATATCTCCTCTCTGTGTCATCAGCACCAGCTTTGAACTGCCTTCTGATTTTACATGTGCATTTTAAACACTTAGGTCTGAGCAGGAGAACCTGAGGCAGGTAAGATGCGCATTAATACAGACGGCTGGTGGCTGCACTGACCGTCCCAGGTTCACGAGGTGAGGAGATGCTAATTCATACATTAGCATCCGCAAAATTTCCCCTTCAGCACAAATTCCACCTGCATTACCCCTGACAATACTTTCAATTAAGTTGAGCCTAGAGGAGACACAACATATTTATGTCAGGTGTATGGAGATGGAAGAACAATTTGTATCATTTGCCAACATGCACTTAAGGAGGGAACTGCTATAATGGGGTTATCTAAAACAAACAGTTTTAAATATTTCTCATTATAGTCCGATATGTACATTTCAGTAAGTGCTTTTTCTCTCCCTGCAGAATTCTGCTAACAGTAATTTCTCTTTGTTTCCTTTCAAAGAAAAGCCAAGTCCCCACACAGGCAGCGTGCTGAGAAAATGGCTAAAAAGATATCAGGGAGCTGCTGTCCCTGTTCCCGTCCCCGTTCCTGTCCCCGCATGCTCTTACTCCTTTCCCGCACTCCACAGAAAATGTCTTGTTAAGCCAGAAGCCTGAATGTGTTTTCAGCCCAACCAAATTACCTTAATGAAGTTGCTTGTAGAAACCAATGTTTATTCCATTACTATTGAAAAGATTTTGATGAAAAAAGAGAGACCTTTTTTTTTTTGTTCACCTTCATTGGGAGTAATAAACAGAAGCCTCTCGCACCGATATTAACCTTCATTTAATACTGAAAAGGTAAATGAAACTAAAAGTAACTTTAGCACCTGCAAAGCCAAAAATATTTTAAGAGTTGAACTAAATTTCTGTGAAACCCCATCAGCAGGAATGCTCCCACCACACCGACGTGTTCAGACAGCGCCGGGGTGAGGGGCTCGCTTGGGTTCCTTCAACACATCAGACTGCACTCGGGAGTCCCTCAGCTCATGGGAAGCGCTGGAGGCAGCTGCAAAAGGAAGCTGGTATGATCATCTTCCAGGGTCAACACCTTATTCTTTTGGGAAAAAACTGAGAATGGATAACTGAAGTTGCAAATTCCATCTCTCTCTTTCAGTCCAGTCAGACCCAGATTTGTTTATTGCTTTCAATTGCAGCACTCCACTTTTTTTTTTTTTTTTAGAGCATGATTGAACTTCAGTAGGAATTTATTATTGGGCTCTAAAAATTGTCTTTAATAGAAATTGTCTACACCAAGCTTCAGAATACAATTTTAGAAGTTTTTTCCCTCTTCATCAGCTGCAGGGAAAGAGGAAACAGGGGACTCTGGTTTTCTGTGTTTTTGCCAAATCCTCAGCCCACGACCAATGGAATAGTGCTGAGTTACACTAGGTAGGGACCAAGTCCCTTAGGTTCAAAGCTGGGGGGAAAAAAAAAAAAAATCCAAATAGCCTTAGTTTGGGCTGTCATCTACACTTGCATCACTAAAAGAAAGCAGTGTTACAAGGCTGGATCAAATAAGATACTTATTTTGGTAACCTTTAAACTTACCATCATCCTTGGTTCTTTCTGTAACTGCAGGAGAGCTGGGGACTCCATCTCCGATACGAGTGAATGCCAATACCTGGATCTCATAGAGCACGTATTTCCGCAAGCCAGACAGCAGGCAAGACTGAGTGTGGTTACCTCTTACTATTTGGCTCTTTGGTTCAGAGTCTAAATCTTTTGCTTTGAAGAGTATCTGCAGAATAAATGCATATGAAATATAGAAAGAAAAAGATTGTTACATGAGGACTGAAAAGAGGGGTACGCATTTTAGATTCCTCCTTTTCACAAAATATAAAATGAGATTATGTTCACCAGTCACCCCTTTAAAAAACAGCACACTTCCTATATCTTCTCCAACTGATTTATGAATAATATAAACATCCAGCAGGTGAATGATAAATAAAAAATGCAAAAACATATCCACTTAACGCATTAAAAACTAAGTAAGCATGATACTCCAGTTGCATACCTTGTAACCCAGGATGAGACCATTCTGCTCGGACTCAGGGACTGTGGTCCATGTCAGAAGGATCTGGGTTGAACTCACGGCTTCAGCAGAGACATTCTCAGGAGGAGCAGAGGGAACTGGAATCACGCGGCATAGCCAAAAGCAGAAAAGCAGAAATAGGTAAGACATACTAGATAATTTTGCTCCATCTCCCTATCTGCTTGGGATTGTTCCAGGATCCCATAGAAGAGTATTCAAATCCAAAAAGACTGGAATAGGTTCTAGACAATCCCTTCTTCTCTCGTATTCATTCTACATCTTTTTTATATTTCAGCCTGCTTTGCAATTTCTTGCCAGTTCATCTCAGAAATGACAACGTTTGTAAAGAGCTAAGCATTTAGTACTAATCAGTGTCTACAGATAGACAGTAAATATAGACAGATATGAATAAATTTCACGTTCTATATATTTGCAGTAATTAGAATCAAGTTTAAATTGCTGGACTTCTACAGAAGTCTATCTCCTAGTATTTCTTTCCCATACATTTTATTTTTCTATGCCAAAAGCTAGAAATCTTTATGAATGAGAGTTTATCTGATGGTACGATCTGTTCTAACAAGAAGTTTTATGCCACCCTGGCTTCCTATATTATCTGAAAGGAAATTATAGCATCTTGTCTGGAGTTAGCAATAATTTCAACCACTGGATTACACTCCCAGTTCAGTAAGAAGTTCTTTAACCTCTAAGCCTTTTGATGATGTGATAGTGCTCAACATTTGCAATACATCAATTATAGACGGATACATTAACGCAAGGTGTATTTTCAGGGACAGATACGGTGTAAATGAAGGATATGCCTATTTCATTTATGTTGCAAAATTGGCTCTTATGAAACTAGAAACATCATTAGAACTGATGGCACAGGAGCACTATAATTTTCTCTGACTCAAGAGAAGAGCAAACTTGCATTTTCTCATGCCATTAAAACTCTAACCACTGCAGAACCACCACACAACTGCAAGCTTTTGTAGGCAAGCTTAATAGCACACCGTGTTACACAAGCAGAATTTGAGGCTATTTTTAAGAGTTCACATTTTATGTTGCCCTTTTGCATTTTTTTTCCTGTGGCATTTCCAACATCTGAAGGGTACAATCTTTTCTAAAGCATGATACACCTGTCAGAACTCAAGAGAACATTTCACCAAGTTATGTTACACAAGCACTTATGGACAGCAAGGCTTGATTAGGTCCCGAATATATCACAAAAAGGAGCACAAATCTCTGCCAAAAGTAATGCTTTCCTGGCTGTCCAAATGAAAGAACAGATCTGCTGTTTTGAAGGCGAGCTCCTGAAGCTCCTAGCAACATGAGCGAGATAATGACTATGACACCAGAATTAATATAAATTTAAAAAAAACCGCACCGCTCCCCACCCTTGTGCACTCAAGGTTAACCGCAGAGATAGTCATTTCTGAAACAATTTCCCTGTTACCAATTATTTGGGACATGAGAAACAGAGCACCATCACACAACACTGCAGCAGACTAAAATCCAATTTTTTTTCCCCTCCAACCCTGAAGTGCCTTTTTTTTTTTTTTTTTTTTTTTAAAATCTTCTCCTAGCTTTATCCCCCACAAGGATATAATTATGTTAAAGGAAAATAGATTGCCAGGAGCCACGAATGTCTTTGGACAGCTGCCATAACTTTATCTGTAGATCTTCACAAAGAGCTACTCCCACATGAATCACTTCTGGAGAGAGAAAGGGTGGAGGTGGGTCACAGGAAACCAGAAGGCGTAGAGGAAAGMAGCCCTTTCCAGCCACATTTATTTTTATTTTACCTGGTTTGAAGCCTTTCAAGAGAGAAGAAGTTTCTTTATTTGACAAATATTTCTTTTCCTCTTTGATCAGCAGCCATGAGATTTCCCAAATTCACAAAAGGTGGAGGCTGTGCCCGGGCTGGCCCTGCGTGCACGCTTGCTTTGAGGTGTGCGTACGATCACGCTGCTGGCAGGGGGACTCAAAAGCTAACAAGGGAGAGAATGGTCTATCTGAAGATTTATTAGCCCAGACTCCTCTTAATTCCCAGCGACAGCCAGAGCAGCTAAAGGTCCCCTCTCGCTGGAAAGAATCTAAGCCCAATGCCTAAATGGTAAAAATACTTGTGTTCATTGAGTGCGCTTTAATTCTCCAGTTCGCATATTAGTGCTGAGAATTTTATTCTAATATGGATGTATGAATTCAGGACCTGCAAGTGATATTCTGGATCTTACTGTTGCCAGTCTTTTATCAAGTAACAGGCTTTGATCGACCCTTTAAGAATGAATTGAAACGTAACCTTCATTTCTCCGACCCCTCTCCTCTCTCAGGATATCCCGATTCAAAGAAATTATAGTTTCCTAAGACTAATTAGTGGCTTGAGTGAGGCATAAAGATCCCTCTTTCCTCTGCAAGCTCCCTTCTCTAATGCTGGTTTCCTTAACTATTGCACTGAAGACTTCGTTACAAGCTCCAAAGCCGAGTTCTCATTAGTAACCCGCAAGAACAGTACAGAAGCCAAGCGACAGCATCCAAAAAAAATCTCAGAGCTTTAACAAAATGAACCGGAAACACTGAAACTAAATGATGAGCTAATCCAGCAAACTGCCAGCTGCACGATGTACTTTAGAAGATCAAACGTAGGAAATTATAGAGTTACTGGCGCTTTGCACTGGAACTTCAATAAGAACTCAGGTTTTTAAGGTTATCTGTGTTGGCATCTAAGATCACTCATCCTCTTTCTACATCTGACGTAGCCATATTTGATATATGGCAAATGATGCTGTTTTATGTCTCTAACTGGGCCAAAAGCAGCTTTTAATAAGCTAGCCTGTATTCCGGCTTTCTAAGAAAGCTAGATAGTGGGATGCAGTGGTTCTCTCCACTTTTGCAGCTCATTTTAGCTGAACATCCATCACTGTTTTTTGAAAGTAAAAATTAAGCTGGCATATTGTACATCTGCCGTCGATTAAGAAGTGCAAATTTAGAGCAAGGTTGACGGCAAAAGTAGCATAGCTGCAGTACGCAACCATTTTGCCTATAAAATTAGATACCGCAGGCCAAATTGTCAGCTTGTATAAACGGACAAATCCCCACAGTGACATTGGACCACACCTGAATTATCAGGCGATGCTTTATCACACCACAGGAACTGCTTCATGAAGGTCAGCCTCTGAAACATCRAGAGATTGATCCTTGCCATAGATATGTGACCATGCTTGTATAGTAGCTGATTTTGTAAGASAAGTATACACGTTCACGTAGCTGGATATTAGGAGCCAAAAAATATTAAGGCACTGGGTTAGCTGTATTTAAGATGAATTGTTTGAAAATAAGAGGGTTTATATTTAAAAGGAAGCAGCCCTGTCAAGGTTGTTCTAATACATTAGAGGTCTTTGCATTTTCKTGCTTTCTCTATATTGTACCTAGCATCATTTTCAATTTATTGAGTGGAAACTGAGCTTGTTACTCTGCACTTATTTTACACTGTAAAATTTAATGAGTTATTTAATTTTTAACATTAGAAAAACATTTTTGGATTGATAAAACCTGTCCTGTTTAAAAATCCTAATTAATCCCCCTCTATCTTCAGCTGCATGAAATCTTATCCCAGATTTTCATTTTAGGGTTTCCCAACTGTCTTCTAAGCCTGGGTTACCAAACCCCACAGCATTATTTATTCTCTCATAGTTTCTTTGGTGTCAAGATGTTTTATATTCAAAAGCTTCAGAAACTGGAGAGTACCTGTAAGGGCATGCTCCTTTATTGTTAGCATGTGTGCTCAGCTATTAGTGATACGATCGCACATCCTAGAATAAACAGAAGTGTTCAAGGACAGCTTTATTTTTAGTGAAGACTTTGGACTCCAGTGGCCGTACTGTCATTAGATACCATGAGCTGATTTAGTGCCYGGGCTCTAACTTCTTAGGCTCCTTGGACAATGTGAAACAGAACCTTGAGTTCTGCCAAGGAACCAGCGTGTGATCCTGGCCAAGCCACCTCTGGCCAGCTGTGAGGGATGTTTACAATCTGCAGCACCAGGCAAAACCAACTTCCCTAAGTCTCTGTGTC
Source organism: Phoebastria nigripes (assembly GCA_035582835.1). NCBI lineage: Eukaryota > Metazoa > Chordata > Aves > Procellariiformes > Diomedeidae > Phoebastria > Phoebastria nigripes. Next base: position 1,175,087 of record JAYKAV010001665.1, read on the forward strand.
TACAAAATGGAAAAAGAAATATTTAGGACATCTGCTTTTAAAGTACTTTGAAAACATAAGCGTTAAATAGATTTTTTTCTCATAGTTCAGAAAACAGACCTAAAAATGCTTTGACCTCTTCTTTCCAGCTTTAGATATCTTTTATTTGCATTTTAACCCCGTTTGACTGCACATACAGGTTAAYTGCAGATTCGTTAAAGTTCTCTCACGCAGCTTGCTGCTATGCCAGYGTTTCTTGTATATTCTAAATCTAAGAAGATACAGCCAAAAGTCTGAGCCCTGACTTGCTCTAGTCAAGAAATCGGATGTTAGTATCAAAGAAAACACATGAAAAAAAAAACCAAATGAGTCCTTATGGCCTAGATCACAACTTTGTGTTATTTTGATCCCGGTTTCTGTGTGCCTCCTACAATCAGTTTCAAGTCAACCTTCTTTTAATACTGCAAGAGAAAATGCCAAATACAGACGTAACCTCTGATCTTTAGATGCTGAGCAAGAGCACTATAATCCTAAGGTTTTATGAAATCACTTAATCTTAGTATTTACTACATTTCAAAAGAAGTGTTTGAAGAGCAGCAGAAAGGAGAAAGCGGAGAATGTGGTATCTTTTTATTATGATACAGAACACTTCAAAACTATTTTGTCTGGGTCATGCTATCTCTAACTCCAGCATAAGCACGCCTTGTTTAAAATACCTCTGGCAATAGCTTTCCAATTATTACTTCCCAAAAAGCAACATTTTAATGGAGGGGGATGACTTTGCTTAGCCTTCTCCTCGGCTAGTTCAAAGGATAGTTATCTGAACCAGCAGACCAAGTCCTGCCGCATACAGCACGTTCACACTTCACACCAAGTAATGCTGCGTGGTACAGAGCGCACAGACATGCATATGTGTGTCTATAAGTGTAGGGTATGCATAGAATTAAATTCCAAAACATTTTTAATGAAGAAAAATAGGAAAAAAAAGAAGAAAAAAAAATCAGTGTTGAACCTTGCATAAATACAGGTCACAAAGAGCTTTTGTTATTAAACTTTAAACCATATATGTCATCCATTTTATTATTCACTTACAATATAAACTTTAATTTATCAGGTGCATATAGGATAGATTTGGAAACAGGTTTTGTGAAGAAAGCAGCTTTTCAAGATCTGTCCTTACTGTTGCTACTGGGCTAACAGTAATTTACTGTTGCCTGAGACTGAGAGTTTGCTTCTGATATTTGAAGTCTCTATGCTAGTATGGACAAATCAGCTAGACAACACATTACTCGTGCTCCAGGTCTATAAGTAGGTTATGTCTATATGCAGGTTATGTCTATATAGCCTTGTACACACAATTTTAGAAGGCAGTTTTGAAAACCTGTCATCAAAAGCTCAGATAATTATTTTATTTCTATATGGGTAATCAGCTCTCTAAAATAACTTGTGCCCTTTTAGAAATATTTGGTGCTTGAAATTAAATTTCAGATAACCACAAATGTGAGGAGATCTGCCCGAGCCTAAAAGCAGACAGGGAAAGGGGGAGAACGAGGGGCAAYGGGGTACTGGGGAGGGAGAGGAAGCATGAGACACCTGCTCAGCCAGAGAAGGCTGTATGCAAGCTTTTGTGTTGTCCATACTGCTGCCAAACAGGGGCAGGAACGGGGAGAGGTTGTTTTGTTTGCTTTAAATAAATAACTTGCAGGTTTATGCATGAAAGCAGGGTAGGAATAAAATAAATAACTCCCTCAAATGTCTATGTGTCTTTTTGCCTTCAGTGCATCTAGAGATTGTGGGTTTTTTCTTTCAATTTAGATTTAATGCATCAACAAGCAAACAAAAAAAAAGCTGAACCAAAGGGCAGAAAATGCTGAAGTTCTCGGATGTGTCCTTCACAACAGACACGGTGCTTTGACTCACCAGACTCCCGTGTACGACCTCTCACTACTTCGCTCCATGGTCCTGCCCCGATGGCATTGAAAGCCTGGATCTGCAGTTCATACTCTGTCCACTCCTCCAGATCTTCAATCGTGTACTCTCTCTCCAGTCGGTCATTAATAACCTTCATCAAGGTGGGAGACTGCAGATCCACACGCCAGAACTTTACCCTGTACCCCACTGACTCTGGATTGCCATTATACTGCGTGTCGGGGAGGGGCTGGCAAACGACACAAAGAAAAGCACAATATTCCTATACAGAACAAATTGCCAGGGCTTTCCAAACTATACACCAAGGCTGTCTGAACTCATATAAGGCCATAGGAAGGCAAAGAAGAAGTTGATTTTCGGTTTTATTTATGTTTCATGATCTCTAAATTTCCATGTTGCTTGAAATTTTCTTTTAATTTGTACCTTAATTTTGAACCAAATAGATATGCTCACAGAACTATGCCATTTGCTGTGGGTGTATCAACAGAGATGATACGAATACAATATATTTCAGAGCTTTGTGATTAATTATGGAAATGAATGACAAATTACTGAAGCATGTGACAAATCCATTTATTGTACTTTTTTTACTGACTCTCTGCCTACTCATTTATCGGTAGAGATTTATTCTAGTATTCTAACTCCCCAAGCAATTTTGGAGATTAAAATATGAAATAATTAGACTACTTCATGAAGTTTAGAGTTTTTCCCCGTAAAACTAACTACACGATGCCACGGATGGCTGAGATTCAGTTCTGAATCACTGGGAAAGTTTGATACACATTAACATTTCACAGCTTAGAAGACTGTATCCTGCAGGCAAGCAGGGCTAGAAATGTGACCCTTATTCTGTAGGAAGGAAGGAATTCCCAGCTCCCAGGGGGACAGAGATTCACCTGCAGGTCTTGAAAAAAAGAGATCAAACTCTTTCAAATACTGATGTTATTAAGCATGAAAAAGGTATGTCAGGCCCTTTTTAGCTGTGGCTGTTGCTCCTCCTGAACCCTGCACAGTTTGACTCATGAAAACCAGGCTTCCAGGTAGCACAGCAAGGAAAAACAATCTTAAAAATGGTTTAAAGTCTCTTAGAACAACCTTGAGTTAATTTTGATGTAAGATATGTAGGTCTGGATATAGTACAAAAGGTTCAACATCATGGGCATGTTATTCACACGGTAAAGCCACGAGTGAGTTATGTGGGTCCTATCAAATGAACTGCAAATGGCTTTTCTATAGTTTGGCCTTCAAGTTTGATGTTTTGGTCTTTCAAGTTTCAGAATTAAGTGCAGCGTCCCACTGAGAAACTGGAATTATTCCTTTCTGGTGGGAGAAAAACCCTCTTGTTTCTAGCCTGATTTTGACTTCCAGCCATAATGAGTTTATGCATGGAAAAGCTAACATTTGGGCAAAAGGAAACCTGTGCTTCATCAACTTCACACCACAGTAACCCCAGTGGAAAATTCTGCCTAACAGGGGAGAAGAAAAACCATTCTGGAGCAGGTTAATTGCCAAGTAAATCCCAATGTGGCAACTCTGCAGGTAACTGAGACAGTCAAAGGGGCACAACAATGTCATCAATCACTGCATCTTCGCAATTAATCATTTCTTTCTACGTTTTATCACATAACTCCACACCCTTTCACATAAATATAATATTCCTACAGGAGTGTAACGCGCAAACTTTGCTGCCTTTGAACCACAGCTGTTCAGTACCTGCAGGATGATTGCCARTGGCTGGCGTACACCTTCTGGGGACTGTTTTGTACAAAGCAAACAACTGAGCCTTAGGAAACTGCAAATTGGCTCAAGTATTATATTCCTGCCCCACACGTTGACCCAGGCTGTGGAACTAGAGTCTCAAAAGCCAAGGTTTTACACACAGGCGTATATTCCCCCGATGAAGCGGCAGAAGTAGTGGCAGTAGGCAATTTAAGTGATTAATAAGGCACTTAAGGTAAGTCTCAGATTTCCTACTATTTGGAAAAAGGAAATAATTTTGCTGTTAGTCCTTATACTGAATGCAAAAAAAAAGCATTCCTGAGTGCTGGCCTGACTCCCTGGGGAAGCAGCTGCATCCCAAGCACCAGGACCCRGCTCCCCTCTGCCCCGTTCCTCCTCGCCAGCTCACCACCCATCGCAGCCACAGGCTGGTCTCGCTGGCCGTGCGCACGCTGACGCTCCCGGGGGCAACATCTGGTGGAGCCTGCAGCGTCTGGATGACACGGGAGGGCTGGCTGAGCGGGCTGGGGCCCACCACGTTCACCTGCCGCATCCGGAACCTGGAGCGGAGGAAAGATGCGGTGCATGCTGTAACAGCTCAGCGAATGGTACCTCTCTTTCCAGAACAGAAAAAAGATGGAAAAATACAAATTAGGTCTTTCTAAATGTTCCACAAAGGTCGTTGCATGCAGGTCCCCTTTGTATTCACTGCTGAATGCTTTATGGTAACTGCTTTCAGATCCTCCCAGGTATTAAAAAAATGAAAATGAGATTAGCTTAGGGTCTGTTAGAAACTTAGGTATTTGTGTGAGAAATTTATGTTAATTATACCAAGCCTGATGAGCTTATGCTAGCAGTAAGTGATTTTCTCTTGCGATGCTTGTACAATACATTCAGAAAGGTATTAAAATATCAAACTTTGGATATTCTCATTCCCTGTCAATATAAAAAATATACTAGTGATAACATTTCCCCTCAATTACTGGTTGAAAGAAGCTGATTTATCCCTGTGCTGCATTTTCAGCCTTCCTGCACAAGAAAGATTAAGTTATTTAATATGGATATGCGTCTTCAAAAAGTACCCTGTCTGCTTGAAACCATCTCTTCTACAATAGAAATTCCTATTGGGTCACAAAAGATTTAGAGAAATCTTTTTTTCAGGAAGCACAAAATAATTAAGACRTGCTGTACATTTCAGATACTCTCACCCGTCACAAGCAATTAGAGGTATCCAGCACTTGCACATAAACACATGACCTGTTCATACTAAACACTTAGTTTTTGGACCTAATGACTGAGCTTGGGAAAAGGGTGAGCTAGTCAACATAGCAGTGTTTATTTATCTGCTCTGATCTCCCTAGAAAATGCATTAGAGGAAACACATTAAACAAACACTGTCCTTGATTTCACTCTCAAACATTGGCACAAAATATAGAAAAGAAGCTGGCCGATAAAGATGTGGTCTGATAATTAGCTCTCATGACGTATTTCCTCAGTGGACAATGACTAAAGCTGACCAGAGGACAACAAATCCATTTGGCAACAACTTTCTAGGTTTCAAAAAATTATATGAAATTGCTCTACACTGAAACAAAACCAAAAAAGCTTGTATCTGCGCATGCATGAGAGAAAAAAACTAGGCAAAATTSAAGGAGCTGCTTTATGATGAAAAAAATCAGAGAACTGGAAGCATGAAAGATCCCAGCGCAACTAGGATCACTCCAGAATTCAATGGATACAAGAGAGAAATGAGATGTAGCAGTAAAATAAACCGAAAAGTTTAACAATAGAAAAAACCCAACCACCCCAAATTCCTCATATACTTCCTCATTATTTTTTATCCCAAAGACAGTTCTCCATACACCTGCTAGGTGTGCAAGTCTTTCTTATTTTGCATGGACACTGAACGTTGAACTCTGGTACGACCTGTACTTTACCATTCACCTCTGCCTTCTCAGCTTTAAGGATCCACCTTTATGAGGAGAGCAAAATCTTCTCAATCTGAAGGTAATTTTCCTAAACCTCTGCACCAGAAATCTCTGCTCAAGGTCAAAAATTTTCAAAGAGCTTTTAATAAAATATTTAGGTCTTGAGGATGAGGTGTAAAACACTTCAGTGGAGAGTTTGTGAGAAATTCAATATGTTCCTAGGCTTCTGACTAAGGGAAGAAAATTAGCGTACCAGCACTGAATGAGTTGTAATCTATATGAGCTTTACTTGGTTGCACCTACTACTAGCTCACAAGAGCACATGGGCTAGCTAATAGGCCCTTCAGCCAGCGCAAAATGGACAAGTTTCTAGTAAGCTGATTTAACACTTGCCACTGTATCTCCTTGCAACCAGCCTTTACATTAGCAAGCTATTTCAGGAAAGTATTTTTCATTAGGATCGAGTACCTCAAATTCTCAAATCTTGTCTATACTAAAGCAACGCATCACTTGAATTGAATTGATTTAAAAATCAATCTCGTTTAACTGGGGTGCACCCATAATGTAGATTCACTTCAGTTTAAGCATTGCATATATCTGCTAAGCTTAACTTGGTAAATTCTTATAAACAAAGGTTTCATCTAACTGATGTTACCACATTAAGCTAAATCAATAAAAYGATGTTTAAACTGATGTAAATATATAATTACAAGTTTGCACCAGTTAACTACAATTGATTTGTCACTGACTGATGTTACACTGGTGCACCCTTTAGATGAGGGAAGTCACAGGATATCAGTTACTCATAAAAGCATTTCACTGTGCACTTGGAATTCCTTTTTAACGTTACGAACTGTATTGTATGTAAATTATAATTAACACTATCAGACAAGTAATTTTAAGTATAAACTATGAAAACAGCAAACCTTTTCCCTTTTGTTCAGATTATAAAACACAGCCAGCTGTTTCTGATTAGGAAAGCTGTTCCATGCTGCTATTTACTCATTTTTTTCATGCTGTAGCTAATTACCTGCTGTTCTTACCTGTAATGAGTGTAAGGAGTAAGGTTCGGTACCTCCAGCATCTGAGCATCGGGTTCATTCTCCACCTCACGAAGACTCACCCACTCTTCTTCATCACCCAGCACACCAACCTGTACATGGGAAAGGTAAGAAGGAATACAAAGCAGACTATATATATATATATAAAAAAAATTATATATATAACCTCTTTTGCAATGTGTGTCATCACAGCAGTGGAAGGACAAATGCTTTCAAATGCATATTATCCAGTTAATTTTTATATGACAAGGCACTAGTTATTTGTAAAGCGACAACACAGCCAAGTTAGCCAAGTCTCCTTGTACCTGTTGGGACTTCATTGGGATCCTCTGATAAGATGTATTCCAGAAAAACACCATGAGAGCGCTAATACCCTGTTCAATCTCACTGCCACAATACAAAAGTATCAAGTAGTAATATAACAAAACGAAAAATAGCCTTGATAATAACTTGCAGGAACTGATGCATACTAAGTAAGTCTCAATGGAGGCAAAATGCCACAGAAATGAAGACAGAGAAACAAGAACAAAGTCAAAGAACAAAAGTGTTTTAACCTCATCTGCTGGTCTGCACTTAGACCAGCCTTTTCCATGTGCAATCCTTTCTATTAATTAATCACAACATGTTGCCCAACATAGTCCCTCAGCTACTGCAGTGTTTGAAGGGACAAAATGATGATGAGAATTGAGAGCGTTACTTTCCATACAGCTTCCTGGAGATAAAATGAAGATGAATCAGGACTTAAAAGGAAGTCAACAAAGCACGATAGAAAGGCCAGAGTCCGACCTGGGACCCTGGAAGATGGCAGAATCAGTAGGCRGGGTTGTGTGCGTAAGAACCACAGTAGGAGTGTGGAAGAGGAGACAGAAGAGAGGTGGTAGGTGGCTGAATCTAAATCACTCATCCGTGACAGCTTCACTTTGGAGATTTGCAAGTGCTGAAACACAGGGGATCTTAGACGAGACTCCCTGATGTAATTCCCTAGAACCGTGCACATTTACTCTGGTGTTTCAACCCTACCACAAAGGGCAGTACCTGTAGTCCAGTTCCCTCACCCTACCCTGGAATCCACAATCACGAGCTGAAGGATATTAGAGGGTACACAGGCAGCTATTCCCTTTAGTGTCTATTTACAGACTTAACATCCATGAAGATGCCTAATCCTTTTTTAACCTACTGACACTATCTACTCCCACAGACTGTTGTGGCAACAAATTCCAGAAGCTCWCAACCCACTGTGTAAAGAGCTATTTCCTTTAATCTTTTTTAAACAGATCCCTTATGAGTTCTGTATACTAGTTACAGCCATAGACACTGTCAAAGCGCTCAATAGGCAATGTAGCCCGAAGTATCTAGCATACCCCAAGTACTTCAAATAGAAAATTACGTTTCATTCACTCTTTTTTTTTTTTTTTTTTTTCCGCTTCAGGAGAAGCAGCCTGATTTATTTATAGATGTTTTAGTTCTTCGCTCACCCAGGACTTGATGTGCTGCATATTTATGTTTGTGCATGAAGAAATGACACAAGGAAAATTAGGCCAAAGAAATAAGTTCTGCATTGCACTGTGAAAAGAAGCCTCTGTGATCTTCCTAGCAGAGGAGGCTAGGCCCTTTCATGGAGGRATGTGGTTGCACAGGTCTTGATGGGCCTTTCAGTCTTGTTGGTTATCAAGGACACTGCCACACACCAAACAACATATGAAATAGATGTCAGTGAAGATTACGAGCCTTTTAAAACTCCCAGTCCCAACTGAGCTCCATAAATTTTAGTAAAGTCCATGGACGCAGAAGCTTAAGGGAAGCAAGTTGAGACAGGTCTGCATGGTAAAAGAGAACAGCCCTCAACTGAACCCAGAGAACAAAGAGATGATAAAGAGAATTTTTTAACAAAACCTACATGAACAAAGAAAGGAAGAGGGGGTTGATTTCAGTCAAAGAAACACAGAACACTCTTTATTAAAAGCATTTTTGATTAATACTGTAGAAAGTCTACAGTAAATGCTTATTTTTGCAAAATTCCTTGCTCTTAACAGCATCACCTCAAAGTGCTGCAGTAATTGTATAGCAACAATCCACAGTGCTTTGGAGGCTGCAAATAATCTCCAGTAGTGAGTTAGTCATCTTTTTGTATGTCTAAGAACAGTAAAGGCTTTTTAAAATATTTCTTGCATAGCAAAAAAAAAAACAAACCCCAAAACCCCCCCCCCCCAGGTTTCAATTGTTATGCAGCAGCAGGCAGGTCATTAATACACATTAAGGACCACATGGTTCAGACCCAGAGGCCCACAGGGCTGTGAACAATTGACATTGACTCAAGCTTGAGAGGTGTCCAAAGCCCCCCACCTGTTTTGCAGAAAGACATTTACCAGCTGGCTGCAAAGGTGGAACCATTAAGGTTCTTTTACTGATTGAGAAGCAGCGAAAGCTTCTATGTGCCCAGGACTACGGCAAGCCCCTTGAAAGCTATCCCAGGAGATAGCTTTCCGGTTTTGAATGCTCTCTCTGCTAGGAATGATGGGTGCAGAGCCTAGGAGGAAATGGCAGATGCCAACCAAGCCCGGCATGTTGGTTGTTCCCAAGCTCAGGATCCAGCTGGTAAGCAGGTGGCCACTACCTCTATTTGGCAAAGGGCAGCATAGACAGTCCCAATTAACCACGTTTGGACTAATTTTCTGCCGAAAGGTAATGACAGAGAGGCAGCAAAAAAAATCAACCACAGGTATAGTTCTGTGATTCAGCAAAAGATTTTAAGAAAAATAGATCGGGAACTTGCTTTAGTTAGAATAATACCTCGTAATGTTCCCAGGATCTGGTGCCAGCATTTGGGAAACTAACTTAAAGGGTTAGATCTTCTACTGAAATCAGTAGTATAATTTAAGTGTGCTTCTTTTGTGGGGCTTTTTTCCAAAGTAAGAGGACTGAAGGGTGAATGGCCGTGGGGTAGCTTGGTGAACAGCCTGGGGACTTCTGCATGACCTCTGACTTGTGTGGCAAAGCAATTCGAGGTCACTGCTACCCAAAACAAGTTCCACTTATTTAGCAATAATCTCAGAAATGAGTCTTGGAAGAGAACCTTCAGTGATGGACTTCTATATTTTTAACTTCCACAAGATCTACAGTAGATTCCAAGTTTCAGGCTCTTGAAGGAAAAGGAAATTACTTTTGCTGAAACACTCTGATGTCAGATCAGAGGAAACATATCAGTTTCAAGAATCAGAGTACAAAGGGATTCCCACGGGGCAAAAAGAACTATGGGCAGTGGTAAGGATAAAAGAGTCCTTTGAGGGGCAAGAAAGTCCACTATGAGCCACTCTGCATAAAATAAAGTTAATTTGGAGGCTTCTTTCTTGTAGCTGTTTTTTGGATAACAGTGTATGCAAACTTCAGAAAAGGATTGCTTGTTGACAGATGCACACATATTCATGTGTGCATTGTTTTAGGAGGCAGATGAGAACACCAACTGCTTTTCTGTTACTGTCGGCACAAAAACTCCTTACGAAATGCACTCTGGATCTTAACAGTTCTCCGTACAATAAGGTCACAATCCCCAGGAGGCCCGAGGACTGCCACAATAAAAATGCCTATGTTCACCAAGACATTTCGTAAGATTCTCGATAACAATCAGCCATCACAAGTTAGCACATACTCATTCCCATCTCTCAGCTGTTCCCAAAGCATTATATTCAATAAAAGGGCATATTCTTTTGTTATTACAGAAATGAGACAGTGTAAAACAGTACTGGAAGTGATGTCAGAACCTTTTACTTCTCTGTGCATTAGTTTCTCCATTTCTAAAAAGGAAAATGTTACATATTTTATAAAGTGACATCATTTTCTGATGGAATGCACTATATGAGCAAAGTTGCAGATTTTTGACTTAAAAGAAACCAAAAATAATTAAAATTTGGATTGAAAAAATCATTTGCTGCGATATTTTGTATAAGACAGTAATGCTTCCAAAATTTTGAACGGTTATGAAGTACTAACTGCAGGAAAGGAAAACACAATGTTTCTGTACATTATAGAGGTACCCTGTGTTCTACTATAGTTCAAGATACGTCAAGAGTTTTCATTATAGAGGTCCATAACTCACCCATTTGAAATCGCTTTGGGAGAAATTTGGTTCACAGGATGTCAGCCTGGGTGTAATTTTTTTTCTTACAAAATCCTTAAATCGATTCAGCCATCTTTGATTTAAAGATTGGCAAAGGCATAAAATTGCCAGACTTTCAGACACTTTATTTACCAGCTCCGAAGTAAAAACGACACCAAGAGAATCACCTCGTACAATGGATGAATCCTATCTGGGTCACTGACTTAACCCACAAAACCAGATAAATTCATGGTTAAAGTTGCAACGTCTTTCCCAACTCACAGCTTTACAATCAAATACAGCGATAATACATTAAAGCTTTTACTACTTTGAAACTCTGTTACTGCTCACCATGATATTCACACAAAATCTCCCTAAAAACAGCAGAAAGGCTTTAAGCAAAAACTCTCTATATTAGCCCGTATACTCATGGCTCCATGACTTGCTATACCTCTTCATAAGTGGTCTTCAGCCGTTCCACAGGTCTTCTGCTGTCTGCACAATAACATTAATCACCAGAAAAACACACCAAACTCAGCAGGAGTTAGCCCAGCTTTTCTAATCAGCCACTGGAAAGCTTGGTGCTGTGGACCGAGCACCTACCAAGTCATGATGATGTCATTTATGTACTTCTCCTGACAAAACCCCAGGAAAAATCCAGCACGAGAAAAATAAGCTGAAACTGGATTGCAGCAGCTAGTGAGCGCAAACACAAAAGCACGTGAACAACAGCAGGGATTCAGTGTCATTCTCGGTTGCAAATTGCCAGAAAACATGTCTACAATATATACTCTAACTGCATCTGAGAGTACAGGATGATTGGAAGAATTTACTGAAATTCTTTGGGGATGAGCATGTTACCTGTGAGTGTCAATGCCATAAGACAGTTACTGCTGGTCCTTCTGAACAAGTGTCAGCAGAACCTTTCTATTACATTAGACCCTCTTCTCTTTAGATTATACTGTATGTAATGGAAAAAGAACATTAGAAATATTTTTTAAATGGAATTGGTACTTTTTTGTAGTTCTTTGTTTGGAACTCTCATTTCCTCCAGTCCTCTGAGTCTAGATGGAAAGATAGAAAAGAAACAGCCTAGTGATTTTTAAGAAATACCTTCAGAAGTACAGAATGTAACTTCACTAGAAACACAGAAATGGGATTTTTAACGCTTGATTTTTCAGTATCTACCAACACTAAAGTCTTAAAGACCTGATTCTCCTCTCATGTTCATTGACATAATTGAGAATTAGTTCCACAGTGGCTCCCGTGAATTTACACCCCAGCACAAAAAGCAGAAGCCAAGGCCAGATGTACAAAATTTCACGTCAACTGGAACTCCCAGCTGTGTTTTTCATCCAAATTGTTCATGAAGTATCAGGCTTCAAAAATGGCACTTAGCCAAAATGGAATACTTGGAACATTTTCTAGACCTGCCCTTATCAAGGAAGCTTTGTGCCACATAAAGGAACAGAGAAGAAAAACATGTTGGTGGCAGCTTGTTTGTGTGTGTGAATATGAAATAGTTTGTCTGTAAGGACTCAGACATTCAAAGGGTATATTCCCAGTAGAGATGGAAGAGAAGACACAACATATGAGGGATGTCCAATGCAAAGCTATCACCCAGCTGTACAAACAGAGGGGGACATACATGACGTGCACGACTACTATGTATTTGTTGGTCATGCTTCATCATGAACCCTTGCACCTTGTTGCAAACTTTCAGAAAGGCTAATGTTCAAAAAATTTGCGAATGGATGGAAATGTAGTCCCTGTACCTGCTTGGACAGAGTCTTTATTCTCTAAACTGATTAATTGAAAAGTACACTAGAATATATTGATTGGTGTTTTATAGTTAAATGTGATCCTATCACCCTGCAATGCCACCTGTTTTAAAATCATAGTATGCAAAACTGTGCCTTAAGTGGCTTTTAATTTAATGCTAAGGCATGAAACACTTAACAGGGCTATTAAAAGCTGTACATGGGCCAGTGAATTAAAGATCCAGAAGGAAAAAATCCTCCCTATATTTCTGTTTAGAAAATACTGTTGTAGGTTGGGTGTAACCACTGCCCTTCAATCTGATGTGGTCCTAACAAACAATTATGGTTGTCTATGCTAAAATACAGATGTTGCAACAGTAGTCTGCCTCCAGCGCAGACATATCACTGGTTAGAACAGACTATATGAAAGGCATATGTGAACACTGGGGTGTCACTGGCAGCTGTTTTGGGAAAGTTTGTGTGCCTTTAAAAGGTAGGCAGAAAAACCCATGAAGTCCAGAGGGCAGGTCCACGGCAGCCTAGATCCAAGTCAGGAYGGAGGCATTCCTGACCTTATCTCTGCTCCCACTACCATGTTCTCATCTCCTCCCCTTGCAATGGTGCTCTTCTGATCCCACACACAGCCTGTGCAGGAAGTTGATCTGTCTGAAACGCATTTGTTCTTGGCTGGATCAAGTCTTGTAGCAGCTCCCGGTATGATCACCCCAGAATCAGTGCATGCGGAAGGCAGGAGTAAGAAAGTCTTGGTAAGAGTGATGGGGATGAGGAGAGGGAACGGGAGGCAGGACAATGACAGCTCTGGTTTAGATTGGCTAAAGRTGCTGTGAAATTGCACTTTAAGAGAGAAAGAGAGTTTGATTGGAGTGCTGGCAGAAACAGGCTGTGAACACAGGATTATATGCAGCTGTCATCCTGGAAACAGGATTTGCTATATCCTTAAGGAGTCACCAATTTCTCTGCACACCTGAAAAGATTTTTGTTAATCATGTGAGCAAGATTTTTTTTTTTTTTTTTTTTTTTTTTTTTGTTTTTTGTTTTGTTTTTTGTTTTGTTTTTGGTTTTTTTTTTTTTTTTTTTTTGTTTTTTTTTTTTTTTTTTTTTTTTTTTTTTTTAATTAAATCCCCTTGGAACAACAGTTCTTATTGTGCCAAAGCTGAACAGTGAGGTATGGTGCAGAAGACACTTGCAGGGTAGCCATGGTGAAAAGAACTGCCCAGACTCCGCAAAGACTTTGGCTGTGCTCCTTCCCCAAATGGAGTAAATATTCCTGGATCCAGGATCTATTAGAACCACTAATCCCTGACTTTTCTAGCAACGCATGAGATGTTGATGAGGGTTTGTGAACACGAAAGATCCTCCCTTCCCTCCCTGCACACCAAGAACCCTTCAACCACTATTTGTACTTGGAACTCTTCAAGGATGCAGAGATGAACTTCATGGTAATTATTATTGCAGTTTTAAAGTGTTCAAATTTATTTCACTTCAGTGGCGTTCTGCAACTCACAGAATCACAAATTTCTAGCAATATCAATGCGGTGCTCCAGAACAAAAATGCTTCTCAGAATGTGCCAAGCCACCATATTATAGGATTTCAGTGTTTAATTCCGTAATATGCAATAATGTGTATGTAAACGGTACAAAATGTACCAACTTGTTCACAACAATCTCATTACCAAGTGAAGTGATTGTATCAACATGTCTAAGTGGTGACGGTGATTTAAGAAGTCCAACATTTGGTCTTAAAAACAGATTATATTATTTATAAAGATCTGTGGGTGGAAAGGAAGAAGCAAAGCTCATCTGTCAGGAGAACAAATGAGGAATATATAACTCCTCCAAGGCATAATGACAGCAGAAAGAGGGATATTGTTTGAAGCTGATGAAGAAGAGAATTCATCCTATTCACATCTAGAGGCCTGGATAGAAAACCTCAGTATATTCCATTACAAGATAGAAAAATACACTCAGTCTCATGAATAATGGTGTCTTTACTGTTCAGTGCAATTCTTCCTATACTTCTGACTCTATGACATCATAATTCCAGGTTTGCATCTGGTTTGAAAATACACCTAACAGAACCTAAACACAGGTTTCAAATCCTTTTTTAAATAAATGGATGGACTTAAGCTTTGATGTATGTGTTGCTTATGATGCATCTGGTGTTCTTCTGAACATAAGCAAAGCTGCTTTACAAAAATCCATGTGAATTATTTAAAGCATAAGTATTCTCACACATATATTATTTATCATATTTTTCTTTTGCTCCTGTGAACGGAAGTTACAGCATTCATATGACCCTTTTCTCACTGGCTACCGCACAGACATTTCTCAGCTAAACCTCTTGAGCTCCCTTGCGTTCCAACCTTTCCAGGACCCCCTGAACAGCTACCACCAGGCCATTCACTGAAGAGCTTTGATCCAAAGTTAAACAAAAACTGTAATCCAAGCAGCAATTCACTATTTAGACCCTTTTTAAGCCCTCAGAAACTTCATTAAGAGCTTTTTGTCAGGGACGTACCTGGCCTTCGACTATCCACTTGGAGATGGAGGTTTTGCCATCATACCCTGGCCGGAACTGAAGCGTGGCTGAGCGAGGGCTGATGTTGGAAATCACCAGGTTGGATGGAGCACCTGGAAGTTCTGAAGAAAYAGAAATGTGAGACGTGGAAACGCTCTTTGTCTAGGGCCCAGTAACACAGGTTGACATTCAGCGTTTCAGCATATAGAATACTTTGGTAACAATTATAATAGAGCAAATAGCTGTGGGGCTTTTTTTCTTTTTGGCAGAGTATTACATACAGCATTACTATTTCTGCTGCTTTGAGCATGCACCACGTTTTTACAGATCAAGCGAGAACAGAAAGAGCCCATCTACAGAATTACAGCTACTATTTTAGAGAAGTTGCATAACCGACAAAGAGTGATGGCTCAGGGGGAAAGGTACTTCACCGCTCCAGATCTGCCAGTCACTTGCCAAGTCACCTAATTCCACTGTACTTCTGTTTCTCCAGAATTAAATGACAATAATTTTTACTTACCTCTTAAAGTACATACAACTTCAATATATTAACAACAGAAAAAGACTCAAAGTTTTGGGTAGTGTATGGGGAAGATTTTGTGATTCTTATATTGACCTATAATAGATGGGGTTTAGAGGGCATTTCTGACGCCTGAAAAAGTAGATGAATTTTCTTAAATTTCTGTTGCAAATAAAGAGGGTGACCTTCTACGGGGAAAAATCTGCAGCCCCAATGAGATCTTTGCCTCACATCAGTCAAGCTTACAGGGGCATTTACAGTTTTAATATTATCTGAATTATCAACAAAAGCAAGCCCAGGAAAGAGATTAAATATAGATTGTTTAGAATAAATTCCCAATAGTACCTGCATCCATATGTAATGGAAATTAGTATTATAATCAGTAATAATTCATAATGTTGTACTATGTGCAAATGCAACAGGCAAAAAATGGGCAGCTTTTTGGCAAATATTTCACATACGCACGAACACATAATATTTCTTGATTCTTACTTCACATTTGTGGGAACTATGATCGATAAACTAACCCTGACCAAATACGATAATGCTGTTATCTGGCTAACAACAGGGAGCATGGCATTGATCTAGTCTACAGGTTGTCACAATTACCTATGATTAGAGGAAAGGCAGGCAAGCATATTTCAAGTTCAAAAATACCAGAAAAGGGAAAAACTGGATTACCATCAGTGATGTATACTAACTGCTCCACTTTGGAAAATTCTACTTGTATAACCTATAAATTAACTGAAACTGCTTGTCTGAGGAAAGAATTGGCTTTTTAGTTTGCTTTCTATACTGGATGAGGGAGAGTGCAGAATTTTAAAAACAAAATGCAAAAAGGCTAAATTTACAGGTGCCCAAATGGTAACTCAGACAATGCAGTACCTCCTCCCAAATCTTTCTCGGGCCACAACTCCCAAATCTTGTAAATAGGATTTTAGTTTCATTAGACAAACATCCTCTCATAGGCGACATAAGCTATACTACTTATAAATGGAAAAACCTTTCCCTTTTAACAGCATCCAGACTCTATTTTTCCCCCAAAGCAACACTTTTTGAATTGATTCAGGCTTCATTCTTATGTTACTTTGTAAATGTCAAGGGATTCTGTATTATATCCACTTTATTACTTTGTCCATTCCTCCTGCCATCCCTACAACTTTTTTTGTATTTGTATTAAACACCCTCAACTTTCTGGTAATTTCAAATTGCCAGTATGTTCATGTTAATGTTTTAAACTGGTCTAAAAACTAAATTTAAATTATGTGGTAAAGAATTCCAATGCTTTATAAATAAAACCATTTTTATTATTACTGAACCGAAGTAATTTGTGACCTTTGGAACATAGAAACATGAAGAATTAGCCCATTTTAATTTGTTTCATGGAGTTTTACCAACCTGGGGGCACACCAGAAGAGATGGTGGAGGATGTGACCCATCCACTCCCTTTTGCGGTCACAGCTGCCACCTCGATTGTGTAAGTGGTGAGAGATGACAGCCCCGTGATCTTGTACTCCAGCATCGTGTTGGCTAGCGTGCGGGCAAGACGAGATTCATTCTTGCCATACACCTCCCAGGAGATCTGGTACCCTGAAAAACAATTACACAGAAGTCAGGGGGCCGCAGCAGTGGTGGGGTCTAGTTTTTCTTCTAAAGCACAGTTATAAAATAACCCAGAGACTGGTAAATTCCTGCTTCTGCAAGATTTGCTTGTGGTCAATGGTGGTATGACTTATTTCCTACTCTACCCCATTATGGTCACCTTTTATAAACAGAAAAAAAAAGTTAATGTAAACACTGGCTACAATACCCAAGTATTTTTCTAATATTATTTCCAATAAGCAATTGATGTAGGTACCCCATGGGGTATCATCTGCCCATCAGATGACAGATGGGGAGGACATGGAGTCTCAACAGTGTGCCTCTTTTTCTAAGGCTTCACAGTGCTTGCTATGAAATGGCTAGGAAACCTGGGAATAATCTCACAGAAGGGTGGACTTTCATTTTGTGAACTCTACGAAGCGCATAGGAAGACGCAGTGGAAAATATAACATCTTCTCACCAGCTAGAATATCTAATTAAAAATCTGTTGTGCTTAGTAGAGCTACTCCCTTTCCAGGCTGAAGTAACCTTCACTGTTGTATATCTAGAAATACTTACAAATCCGACAATAACAATCAGGCAGGAACATTGTGGGAATCTTCTAGGAACTGAAAAACCTCTACTCCCCACTGCTTGTTCCTCGCACAAATCCTTTAGCAGGGTGAATCATTATCCTTTCTTTCAAAATCATAGTGTAGCCAATGTATTGTCCAAAACTGCACTCACCCTGACCTCCATATTATTCTTCTCTCATAACCAGGCTTTCCTTTTTATCACTTTTATAACCATTTGCCTTCCAAGAACTTTTGAAACTTTCTACTGTCTGATTTGCTCAATTTTACCTCCAAAACTGCTTGTCCTCCTCCTGCCCAGTCCCACTTTGTTCTCATTTGAACCCATTTGAACCTCACCGTGCCAGTCTCCAGAGAGCATGTCTGAAAAGTTTGCTTGATTGCAGCTTTCTTTGTGATTTGACTCAGGGGGGAAAGAAATACACATAGCTCTTGAATGCCTGTGAAATGGAAGTGAGTGAAAAGGACTAACAGAAAGGAACCCCACTGAGTGAACCATGCACGAGGCAAGCTGGCTAGAGAAATTCCCTACTGGGTTCCTGTTCCCATCATCTGAGATGAGGAATTCAGACCAGCTGGGGGGCTTCAGGGTTTTTTTCCTTTTTTTTTTTAAAAAAAAACAAAAAACAAAAAACAAAAAAAACACCAAACCAAAAAAACAAAAAAAAAACCCCCAAAAAACCCCAAAACATGATAAGCTGATTAACATATACAAATTGACATAGCAAAATACCTTATGGTATTAATCAACAAGGAAACATCATCTCATGAACTAAAAGCACGGTGAGACAAATATTTTTGWGAGAGTTTGAGAGGTGTGAGTTGTTATCCTTCCTCCGGTGCTAGCTGCCATCACTGACAGAGATTCGTGTTAAACCAATTTTGCATGAAAATGGGCTYGGAGTACTCACATAGTCACTAATTATGCTTCAGGTGAGGGGGCAGTGATAAAGAGAGGTAATACTTCAACAATTCCAGCTACACCACAACCGCTTGTCTGACTACGCACTACCTAGGGGAAGGGGAAAAACTCCTGAATGCTCATCTGGAAGCAGTTTTAAGTAAGTGTCTGAATGGGAATTAATTAAGTCAGTAATTTACCAATATCTCAGAGGCACTGTGGCATTTTGATGCTCTCTGAAAAGGCTTGAGAATCATTTACCAGCAATCAGAGTTTATGTAGTACAGGCTAGATTATAATCCGTACGAAGATTTTGACAAAATTTAACAATTCTATTGCCTTTATTAATAGAGGGCGAACAGAAAGGTGGGGGATGACCATCCACTCTATTGATGCTCTGTGAAGAGGCACGAAGCACTTGCAAACAGAACGACCATCACAAACACCCCTTTCTTCCAAAAGCTGTGTGTGCTGTTTGTTCCAGACAGGGCAAGGTGGAAGAATGAGGAGGAGTCTGAGGAAGGCGCAGTTGTGCCTCTCCCCACTTCCCAACAGAGGACACAAAACTAGCAGCCGTGTCCCCAGCCAGCAGAACATCCATGTGCAGCCATGGATGGAGCAGAAGCTGGGCAAGGGCCACGCCACGGCTCATCTGTCTGCCTGGGAGCTGGGGATGACCCTGCTATGCCTGCTTTGAACCCTACGCATGGGCTGGCAGAGGGAATCAAGGAGTATCACCTCAGAATAAAACAAAACAGGTTGCTGAAAGCAATAAATAGCCAGAAGATAAGCAGGGGACTTTTCATGCTCTCCCTATCCATTTGTTGCTTACGAACAACAGAAAGTTTCATCCACCATGCACTAGGCAATCTTAAGTGATTGAGATATCTTCTCTCCCACCTAGATAAGCTTTGGATATACATCAAATGTTGGTGATTATTCTTTGAACATTTTATGTTTTCTCCCTTGTGACTATAGGGATGAGACCCAGCTTTCCTGCACATTAGGCACATAGTCTCTGTATTTATTTACTGAAAAAATGTTCACCGGGAAAAATATCCTGAGTTCACATGCAAATTGAAGAAAAGGCAAAGAGGCAGCATTTACTGTTGGATATTTCACTCCCAAAAGTATAGTTAAATTCTAGTCATATAAAAAAATGCAAGCAGAAAATACGTACGTACATACCGAGCAGACACAAAGCCAAATATAATCATGCGTAACAAAAACAGACGAAAAAATGTTGAAGGAAAGGAACAACATCCACCGTACCCCCAAGTAGCACTTAAGCCACAATGACTGACAGATGGGCAGAACTTTAGGACATGTGGTTGGTAAAAATGCGCTCTCTGTTTTACAGAGGTGATCGCTGCCAGAAACGTGCCTGGGGGAGTCCAGCCGGCCTGGGCTGAGTGTTTCCTCTGGCTTCAGTGTAAGTGAGAATAGGAAAGGTGCCACACAGTCTTCCCTTACGCTTTGGCACTACACCCTCTCCACAAAATGCTGCCTAACGGAAACTAATGACCAGAGGAATTTCAGAAATAATTTTCTGTTGATCTGGAGTAAATTCTCTACAAGAGAGCAGTACACCCAATCACAAACTGTCCGTCTACATCCAGGTCCTCATAAATCAATGTTTACTGAGAGAACGGGGAAGATACTGAAATTTACAGCAAGAGTAATGGGCAATTTCCCAGAGCAGGCTGGCTGCCAGGCACCACCCTCCGTGCTTTCCTCCTCCCAGCTCTGGTGCATGGAACAAGAAGGTCCAGTAAAGGTATCAATGAGCAGAAATGATGAAGAATTGCCTCCCTAAGCACTCAGATCTCCAGGCAGCCCTCTATAAACCTTTGAGTTACTCAGGGCATGAACAATTTTGCTCTTCTTTTCTTCCAGCCCAAATGCAATTTGCATCATTAAGGACATTTCTTTTTCCTTATAAACTGTGCTGGGCATTTTTACACTGGTGTTTCTTCATGAACAATAGAGCTTCTTGAGTTAATTCTTTCTGAAACAATTTGCTCCAAATATAACATGGTCCATCATCGTGCTCCACCAGGTTTCAACCCATTCTGGGAGGCAGCAGCTTGTTTCTAGCAAAGCAATTCTGCAACACTAAGCATAGTGCTGCTAACACGTGCTTAACAAGGATGAGTATTACATCATCTTACTTAGATAGCTAGATTGGATTTAGGTACCTAAATTTAAGCACTCGGGCTTGAAGGCTTTGGCCATCTTCACTGAATCAATACTGCTCTGCTTTCAGAAGTCATTAGTTTCTGTTCTCGAACCACTTAAATCAATGCATATTTCAGGAAGGTTACCATGGTATAAAGGCATAAGATGATCTGCATAAGGATTCCACATATACCATAAACAGCACGGAAGACATTTACACAAATGGTGCATGTTACAGATACACAGAGAAAACACTGACAAGTGCAAGTCCTATCAAAATAATTCAATCTGTCAAAGTTAAAATGCTTCAGGAAATTAGACTGATATAACATTTCAATGTTCAGGGGCCAGAAAGTCTGATTTTTTTTTTTCAACTACTCCTAAAATGTATTTTGTTTTTACAAATTATAATACAATTTTTTTGAAAAATAAAAATKAAACATTTCCATGTCAATGCTCCCAAAACAAAATATTTTGATCCATGTGAAATGATCTTCTCCCTTCCCAACTATGATTTTTAGCTCCAGTAATTTAAATTTTGGGAACATTCTTGCACTTCAAAACCTTGAAAGCCTTTGTTAAATGAATGTCCATTCTGTGCAGCTGTAATAGTTTCCCATCTGAAAACAATATTGCCTCTGTTGATAAGAACTAGAGTTTTTCCTCAACTATTTATAGCTTCCTTTAAGAAAAATAATGAAGTTGCTGATGTTGTATCTACACTGGCATACAGTAAATAGATAAATAGCTTGTCAAATGGCAAGCTCATCAAAGAGAAACAGGGGAGTTCTGAACCCTTGTGATGGTTTATACAAAATTAAGTAATGACATGCAAATTCCGTCACGCAGTCCACAGCCAGACCACTTGATCACAGATGAAGGATACTGCTGATTTCAGGCTTGGTCTTGATTGCAAATCTCAGCAATGCCAACCCAGATTTTGCAGCTGTAAACTCCTCAGGTGTAGGAACCCCTCACCTTTGGGGCAAAGGCCAAACAGTGTCTCACAAAGTTTCAGAAATTTAGTAACACAGGTGGAGGTCACAGAAGATTTAACAAGACCAGAAACTCCATGGGGAGCTGATTTCTAATACAGACTGCCTTTTCAGTGACCGCAGTCATGAGCTGCCAGTAATTGGACCCGTACTTTCTATAACGTGCCCTAGCTGACATTTCAATTACCCAAAAGAGGGACCAGGAAACCAGCGCTCGCAGTAGCCAGTTCTCCCTAAATGCTCTGTTACGCAAACATTTTTTCACTGCAATGATACACACACTTAAAACAATTAAAAAAAAAAAAAAAAAAAGGCGATAGCAGCTGATACTTGCCTGTAATGATGCCATTTTTCTCTACAGGTTCTTGCCAGCTGACCTTGAGAGACGTGTCCAGAATCTCAGTGAAACTCAGGTGTCCCACCGCTCCTGGCTCTGGCAATCAGAAAAGGAAATCTGTTAACAGGAGAACCCCACGTACTTTTGATCCGATTCATGTGGCAAGGTTAGGGCTGAAGAAATAAAACACTGAGCCGGGGCCAAGGGAAGCCTGCTGGAAACATCAGTGAGAGCTGCAGGGGAGAGGGGAGAACACAAGGTGTTAAGAAGCACTCTGGCTATCATCACATAAATTATTTTATCCAGTCATCATCCTAACTGTGCAGAGAACTAAAGAGAGTGGCAGCAGGAGACTTGCACACAACTTGTTCTCGGCCTCTCTTCTTGATCTAATCTAATTAGAACAATCAAGCTGGCAATCCTGGAAGCGATTGCATTTGCTGTTTTCCCTCAGTGATGGTGTGCGGTGTTTACCTGTGCTGCTGTGTGTAGCTTATCTGGCCTTAGGTCTGTAGCAACACCACCAGCACCCCCCTCACCTGGAAAGAGCCTTTTGCCTATGCAAGGTCAAAGCAAGGACAGAGTCACCAAGCCACTGCTTGGGTAGATTCTCTCAAAACAACTCTAAAAATGTCCAACATAATGGCAACTGTCTTCTGTAAAATGAATACAAGTGTGTGAAACTTTTAAAGGATTTTTATGTTGTAGCTCAAGAGTTCTTAAAAATTTCAGCTCCCTAGTGTGCAATGAAAGAGCATAAAATGGAATGACTGTCAAGAATATGCCATCCTCCCTCAATTTTGATCTTCAAGGAAGACATCCTGACTGATTTTTGATCCAACTGCTGTTCTGTCTTCAATCGATGTACTGGAAAAAGGAGTTTTTGTTCACTTTATATTCACTGTGCTTCTGTCATTGGATCCCTGCCCGAGTATCCTCCAGCTCCACTGACATCAGTTGGCAATTTCTCGTCTGCAGTTTCATATTTTGTTTCCTCTTCACTTTAGTCCAGTTTCTCATTCCCCTCCAGCTATGATAAAAAAAAAAAAAAGCCTGCCAGTAGGTCGGCTACAACCACATTTGCAATTCTGCAATCCTAGTGAGGAAAATTTCCAAATCCATTCTGTGATATCTAGTAGTCAAAGCATTACAGAAAGAATTGCTGATCTGGTAGCGATCTCAGGAATACCCAACAAGAGCACAGCAATTATGCACTATTCGGGACCATGTATCTGCAGAGATGCAAACCGCATACTCACAAAGCTTTACTCCAATTAGCTCCTGCAGTTGCAGTCCAATTTTAACGTCGTAATGAAAAACAGGTGCAGGTTACTCCAAGCCAGGACACATTGCTTCTGCCTGGATGTCAGATTATATTTGACCCACAGTTCATCAGCAAACAGATGTGTTTGCACTATTTTTTTTTCTAAAAGATTGCCTAACTTTGCTATACAGACAGAAAATTATCACCTGAGAACACAAGTGAATGACAGCCCTTTCGAATCTTTTTTCCCACCACATAAATCCTGAAGCAACTTAGATTCAACAAGTTCTCTGCAAAGATGCATTATACCATCCTGCACTTAACTTCTCAGTCACCATGAAAACTAAGGAAAGCAATTCTGAAGGATCAAAAAAAAAAAAATAGTCCTGCTCATCTCTACTGGCGAAGCTCCTTGCAGCATACAGCTGCATACACCAAGAAATGTTTTAAATGTTTTACAAAATACAGGTCTGGCTTTCTCTCGTTTGATGTTTCATGATGGAATCTTCCTGTGTTTAAAATGGCATGTGATCCCAACATTTCCCTGAGATAGCCCCAATGCCTTGACTGTGCCCTTTCTCCCACTTTGCACAAAGTCTTTAAGGCTCATTTCTGCAGCCTTTCCTTCAGCAGAAATATTAATAGTCTCTTTCCTCTTCCCAGCTGATTAATTTTCACGAAATCTTATGAGTCTTGTATCTTTGGTTTCTTACTCTTCCGTACTCACTGAAATTAGCCACAGGGTTCAAATGTCGTTGGAGGGAGAAAGACAGATGGACCTAAGACAGTCGAATACATTTACAAATCATCATTGTCAAAAGCTTCATTTCCTTAGGAAAACAGGCAAAAAAGTTAATACTACACACAAGAACCTAATGCATGTTTCTCTTTCCTCCATGCCTTTTGCTTTAACCCCAGATAAACATGTATGAGTTCACATAGAATTCTGGTAGTTAAATTGCTATTTCTGTGATCTTCTAACAAGCAAAGGTTTAAGTCTACAATCTACTTTTGGGGCACAGGTCTAGCATATGCAGGAGACTAACCACAAAAGGAAAATCCATGGGAAAGTATTTAATTTTCTTCATGTTCTTTCAAGAGTATCTCATAAAAAATTGGATTAGCACTTTGAGCCTCACTTCTGTGAATGTTAATGATAATCAGATTTTTCTTTACGGGAACATTGACTAACCTAAAAGATCCCTATTAAGGCAAAGTAGTATTTCTAAAAACAATACCTTAATGGATGTATTAGGCATTTTTTTTATTCTGATTTGGATCTGTAAATGTGCAGCAGTGTGTATGATGCTCTGTCACAGGAAAATACTTAAGTGCTGGCCAGAGCCAAGATCACTGTGGACACGCAGTCAGCTACGAGGGCCACTGCAATATAGTTGTTATCTGCATCAGACACACGCTAGACTTGTTAGTCCCAAATATGTCTTGAGCAAACACTTCCAAGGGGCCACAGAGGCCGAAACATTTTCTGATGCAGGAAATAATTTGTATGCCAAACTATCTAGCTCATTTTATTTCATGCTGACTCCAGTTTTGCAGAATGAAAGTTACCACATTTTTATGATCCTGGTTCTTTTATACAAACACTTGCAATATAATATAGATACAGACATTTTCAATATATTGAATAACAGAACAAAACAATCGTAAATTAACCATTGACCTCCACAGGATGTTCCAGTGCTCAGTTCCCAAGAAGATCAATTCATATTTTTTCGGATGCCTGAACATGGATTTAAGAGCATAAGGGTTCAGACATAGACAACATGTTGTGTGTTAGCTGAACCAGACTATGAAGCTTTCAGCTTCTGACCAATGTAAAAAAATTCGTCCAGGTTTAGTCTATAATGAAAAAAATATCAAATATCATTCATCTGCCACAGGCTAAAAGAACACACATGGTCAACGGCCGAGGTCACTGTCTTATGCAAAGTAACTTGACAAGAGATTGCAAACTGATTGTGAACCTGAGGTCCAATTTTAAGTGCCTAGATTTGAAAATTCTGGCTTTTATATCCAACCAAACAAAACCCAAGCACTGAGATTCTCTACCAGTGGTGACTACTCACTGTCTTCAAGGGTGCGCAGGAGCTGGGGTGTGCTTCGCGGTCCATCGCCAGGTGTGGTGAAACACAGAACCGATGTATAGTAAGTAGTGTATTTCTTCAGGTTGGTGATGCAGCCACTATGAACCCCATGAAAATCTGGAGCAATGGTGACCATAGTCACAGCCTCTGGAGCATCCACTGGCCATGCTAGAAGCTAGAAAATTTAAACATGGATGAGCTCTCATTAGAAGTTGTGTCTATTTGGAATCAAAGTATGCTTGGCTGCAAAACCATCTTAATCTGATTGTAAAAAACAAGCAATGCTGTTAAACTACTGTCAGCTCTGACGCTGAACAGATGGATATAACACTGTTACTATGATAACTGGAGGGATGTGTATAATACTCACTAGTGATAATATACTGTTACCGTGGAGGTATTGCAATTCTCAATGTCTGCTACTGAACAATGCCAAAATTATTGCAAATGATTATTTGTATGACATGAGTCTTTTGTCTCTCTCTGGGCTGCTCTGACCAGCCTGGACAGTCTCTGCTGCTGAAAGGAAGCGGAAGGAAGAAAAGTACTTTCAGTGCCACTCTGAGATACGTGCTTTACCTTATTTTGGGGTTCCTTTAAAGATCCCACCGGGAGATTAGTGGAGTAGGGGGGAGAGAGTGTGTGTGGGGGGAATCCTCCTTCCCCTCCCACAGCCCCCCAGCATCCCACTGACCAGCCTTGCCTAACAGGCTAAGAGTATTACAATCTCCGGTAGTTTGGGGATATCCAAACTGTGAATGATTCAAGCGGTTCTGGAACTACAGAAAGAATAGAAAATGGTTGTAAAGATGATTACTACAATTTTCAACACCTGGGTCCAAAAAGTTAGACTCCTGAAGACATTTTCTTGCATTTAAAGTAGCGTGCTTGTCAGATGTGCTCAGTTCTTCCAGGTTTCATTCATCTCAGTGGATCTTCTTGGTGATCAATATTTTTTAGAGCGGAGTACCTTATGTGTAGGTACCTGAATGAGGTCTTAAAAAATTCATTTTTGGCAAATGACTTTGAAATTTTAAAACAATTTTTGAAATCGCCTTAACGGCTTAGGGGTCTAAAGCTTTAAAGCGCTTATGAAATTTTTATTTTGTCCAAAAATCCTTATCTTGTGGCTTATATAAGCATGTTAAAATTTTATGCCTTACTCAGTATCTGGGTAAATCGTGCTACTTGTTTTGCTTTCAGGCTCTTAAACGTGAATAGATGCCTGAAATTAATGAGCCATATTTGACACATTTAGCCAATGTCTTTAGTTTCTATAATCAGAAAGTTAGAGGACTATAAGGAGTAATTTTGTTAGGAATATTTCATATTTGAAAAGGTGCACTTTACAACTTCTTGAAATGCAAATAAATTTCAAAGGAAAGATAAAAATGGAAAATGTTTGATGGAATAGTAAGTTTTATTTTCTTTTCTAAATCACCTTTGTGGATTACAATTGGCATTTATAACTTTGGAGGACTGAACTTCTCTTTTTTGAGTACATTTCATTGCACAGTCTTCAGGAAACGTGCAGAAAATAAAGGTGAACAATTCCATCAGTTAAAGGAAAAAAACGTGTTTAATCCTTCAGAAAAGCAAAGGCCTAGCTTTGACTACTAGTAATTTATAAATCATACAAAAAACTATGCAAAAGTAGTAACTGACAGAAATGTTCTCACAACAAGTCTTTGTACTGCAATTCACAATCCCTATGAGAAACAGGAATGGTAAAGCTGTTGCAATCTACTGCAATCAAAGAAATCCAAGGAAAGAGAAATTTTGATCATTTCGAAAGTTTTCACTGACCACTGACAGATATGAATTACGATTTTAGTTATTTTATACCATTGCTAAAGAAACTGAAACATAAATTAGAAATAGCTATGCGATGAAACTAAGGATCTTCAGACTGAAACTCTGTTCGAATAAAATAAAGAATAAAAATCTGAAATACGACTTTTGCAAATATGACTGAGCTCACCATGCTTGGACTTGCACCAGAAAATTATAGTGCATTGCAGTCCACTGAGCCCAAAAAGTGCTTTTATTCTCTAGAGTCTGAACAGAAGCCAAGTACTACTTCTGTATTGAGGTTTCAGGATATACTTTTGCAGCCCTGTCAGTCACCTAGTCTTGAGAGYTGATTCTACCTCCGGGAAAACCAGACATGCCCATCTACATGTAT
This sequence comes from Phoebastria nigripes, assembly GCA_035582835.1. Lineage (NCBI taxonomy): Eukaryota > Metazoa > Chordata > Aves > Procellariiformes > Diomedeidae > Phoebastria > Phoebastria nigripes. Next base: position 1,202,754 of record JAYKAV010001665.1, read on the forward strand.
ATAGTACTTCAGCAGCAGGATTCTGAAACCATCACTGTTTTTTATGAGAAATATATAGATGGGAAAAATACTAAGATTCCCATGCATACCTCTGTCTCAGTTTCTCCATCACTTTGAGAAATTCTTAGAGAAGGATCAAGCCTTCCAAACCTTCTAAAATCCACCTACAATCCCCCAATTCACAGCTTGTCTTCTGAACTACACATCCTTCTCAGCTCACCCAACACCTAAATCAACCTTCCTCCTCTCTGCTCATAAGAGATATCTGTCTTCCCTTTTCCTGCTCTGCGATTCCTACAAGATTTCTCTTTGTTCTTCCCATGAATGTTTTTAAACCCTTCGTTTATTATGCCCCTGCTGCTGAACTGTTGAAGGAGTTTCTATTAAGCAGTCCTTCCTGAGAGACAGAAATAAACCACTCCAGCTGCCTTCTTAGCATACACTCCACTGGTCAAAGTACCAACAAGTGYTCTGTTAAGCACTCTCTACTCTGCGTACTGTAATAGATATTGCCAGTTGCCCCATCAACAGGGACTTATCATGCTAACTCCGTGTCATCAAGCATGATTAATAAATTTTACATTCTTATATCTCCCAAACCGTCACAGTGGGAAAGTTAAGACAAATATTTAGTGTGATGTCTCGGTTCCCAATGAAATGAATGGGAATTTTGCATTAGAGTAAATAGAAATCTCAAGGTTGATTTTCAGTGGCACAACGACATATCTCCTGTGCTGACTTTCCAAACTGTTTGACATTGAACTGCTTTTTGGCTTTGGAAATTCTCCGGGTAAATGACAAAGGTATTAGGACTTCTAGCCTATGAYATATTCCCTTTTCAGAACTTACATAAATTAGCAAATGTTAGGAGCAACAACTGCTCTTCTCTCTTCATTTTACTCGTGTAAGATACCCCTGAAAATATACAGTCACTTTGGCGATTCAGAGATTATTAGATTCAACTTCTAATTGTTATATACCAGGACTGTTAAGGCAAATGTTATTTGAAGTTACAGAAATCTCGTTTCTACTTACCTTGTATCCTTGGTTAATACCGTTGATGAACTGTTGGGGTGGAGGGTTCCAGAGGAACTGGATGGTTGTGGAGTTCACGGCTTCGACTTGCACGTTCTGCGGTGGAGCTGTAGGCACTGCTCCCAGTCAGCAGAGAGGGAAACAAAATAAAAGAGTGGAGGAGGGATGAGAGGACAAAAGAGAAAAGCTATTCACTGCCCCTGACAAGGCACAAAGTAATAAAAACCTTGAGAAAAGGATGCACTACTTGTGAAAYGGTAACCAGCAATGATTTGGAAAGAAGGGTAATTGGGTTAATTTCTCATTCTGTATTRGACGTTCTTTCAAGGGGAGGGGATGAAATGATTTCTGTAGCTTATTATTCCACAGATGAGCTTCTCAAAGACTTGACACAGAACCTAGGTAATGATAGGTGAACACATCTCTTTCAATTATCCATGACTGCACAGAGCATGAACAGTTTCAGAAAGAAATTTCTTGAGTSTTTTAATACCGCCCGATTCCCCAGATCAGACAAGCAAACATGGAGTTCGCACAATTAAAACTCTAATTGTGAATTATAATCTGGCAACAGCATCTGTTTATTATTTACTGCTGCTTAAAGAATTAGGACCAGTCATATCACACGCAATAAAGATTTTTCTTGGGAATTGGAGATGTTCTCGTTTTATCTTGATATGATATTCATTCATGTATATTGAATTGATTATATATATTCTGAGCCAATACATCCTCTAATCTATTAAAAGTTGCATAAACATTTTATGCCAAGTATTTAATTAGACAGATGTTTTCTCAATACAAAAGAAAGCATGGGACATAAAGGCATACTGCCTTCAAACAATAAAAAATAACACCTAAATATTTTGCAATTTAATATAATGCCTCTTTAAATACCTTCCAGGCAATTTCTTCAACTTATTGGTTTAGGATGTCATTTCTACTGTTCTCAGAGGAAAGAATACTAATAGACAGGTCTATTTTTCTGAAATTACCAAGCTTATAGTAAGTTTAAGAAAACAGGTGCTATTTGAGTATAAAAAATGGACCCTTTGAATCCTAGAAAATAAGTTGAATAAAGCTTCAAAAATATCACTATTGACAGCCATGTGCATATGCATTCTACGAAAGAGGAACTATCCACAAGTGGTTTTGAAGCCTGGAAAGCTTTGTTCCTTCTGCTTCCAAGGGAAAATTTCTACCAAAACCCAATGACCTGTGTTTCTAAAAAGTATCCACAATTCCCACTAAGAAATGGTGGTTTRCTCCATACTTTTCAAAAACAGGTCACAAACTTTTAAAGCTTCAAAGTACTTTTGGAAGATGAGTCTTTCTATGGAGAAGAAATCAAGACATTAAGTTCAAAAATGTAAAAATCCCCCTTTTTCCACCAAAAACTATGTTTGTTTGAAAGAGACATAAAGGGGCATTATTCTTAACTGGTGTCCAAGCTATAGTGAGACTGCAGCCAACAGAGCTAGGACAGTGTACACTTATCAAAGACATCCACAACCTAGAAACATCAACACAGAAAAAAGGAGAAATGCTCAAAGAAGTCAGGTTTGAAATGACAAGAACATCCACTTTCATGCCGTGTCACACACACAAAACTCCCTGATGTCTACCATGGCTTGAAAATTTAGCTCTGCACATTTTTTTTAACCTCAGAAACTGCATATTACTCAGAATTTTCTTGCCCTAATTTAAAACCTGATGTCACAATTTATGAACTATGCATAACTGTTGAGTTCTAAAACCAGAATTTATCTGATACTACTCTAAATTTTCATTAGAATTTGGGTCCTATTCCCTGTATGCTTTTGGAAGGTTATATTATCTTAATGACCTGTAGACATCATAAAGTTTTCGTAGTTAAGAGATTCACCAAATCATCCTGATACACAGTCATATATATTAAAGTCACTTTACAGTCATAATGAGCTGCTTTGGCTACATTCCCATACTAAATGTATTTTTTTCTTATTCATGTTCTTTGATGAAACTGTTTATTATGAGAGCCACAAGATGTATTTCAATTTGCTTTTGTGTGCAATACTTTGTATAATTAAYGGTTAATGTGAATAAGATTTTTTAAGAAATCCAAATTCTTACTTTCCTGCATATTTGTATATGCAGATATTGTAACTGCCAGAGATTTATTATTGCAGAAGAAAATTGTATTAGAAGCCTTCAAATTAGTTTGTTATCAGAAAGTCACCTGGATATCATTGATAGATTCATCTCCTTCCGTCAGGAAGCCTAAATCAGCCGAGCATCATCCTCTCCACTCATTCCTCTTCCTTCTGCTGAACTGCTACATTACAACTCTATTTATACGTGCTAGGTTGATTTTTGTAACGCAATTATCGTACAGAAAATCTATACATAACCCATGTGCTGCCCACTGACGGCTACACTTGAAGAAATGCAGAACTTTGGCAGAGGTAGGAAGAGTCTGTTTTTCCCAGAGCATAAGAAACACATACAGGTGACCTGAGAGTTAACAGTACAACCACTCCCAGCAGGACACTCCCACTGCCTTTATCATTTTCCTGAAACACAGATTAGCATGCACATTGCTGCTTCATTTCTGTGGGCATTATCTTCTCTAGTGGAGGATCCCATGGATGCTCTACAATGAATAGCAAATTTTCCAGTGATTTCCATATCACAAGGATTTTATTCTAAGGGTCTGATGAGTCTTTTAGATACAATTCAAAATATTGCAAATTTTTTGAGAGAGGAAAAAACCTGCATCAGCAAGCTCCAAGTTTTCATTTGCAATCCTTACAGTCCTCAAAAAAGCTCAGGCAACCACTTGAGGATAGGTTTACTGCAGTTTTAGAAATATGGATAACCAAATGTATTGGTTATTGCTTTTAAAAAGGGAAATATTTTTCTTTCATTAGRAGATAATTTCTTGAAACAGGAATAAACCATCATAGCACAGAAAGTACCTGCTACAAGAAGAAAAACGGTAAAAATTATGAACAGAAAACATAAAAGCTTCAGAATGTTGGAAATCATGATTTATATTACAATTCCTCTTTGGACATCTTTATTGAAAAATCAACATCTGCGTCTCAATGCATGCATTTAAAAGATGGAAAGAACGTGGTCCATCTGATATGCATAAGCTTAATTATACTGCAGAAGACATAATATAATACATTTTTGTATTTTTAATGAGTAAAATATTGGCATTATAATCTCGAATTGACTTCAAAGTGTCAGTATAAAATTCTCCTTTTATGTCCTGATATTAAAGACTTCCTTGGGTATCTGAACAGTTTTGCATTTAAAAAAGAAAAGAAGTTTGACAGAAGGTAAATCAGAATTGTCCTTCTGGTCACTTCAAAACTCAAATACTTTTCCAAGATCGTGGTTAGTAACTTACTGAAACTGCGACTGTCCACATAAAGGATTTTCTAATTTAGTGGTAGATATCTATCCCTCTTCCTACAAGTTTCTTGTTGTCAAGCGGTACCAAAGCTACCAATGTCAAATAGGTGTTTCAAGAGTAATCCCCAAGTATTTAAATGCTCAGTTTTTAAACCTGTTCTTCATCATGTTTGCAAGTATCCCTAAACCACCTCACAGTGGAGACCCATCTGGGAGTCATCTCGGAATTGCAGATCAAATTGGTCAGACAAAACCAACAGTTACTTTCTTCCCAATAAAGTTCACGTGGTTGGAAATCTGTTAAGAGCTCAGCCCCCGGGATTGCAAGTTAATGCACAGCATTCTAAGTAGAAAAGGTCATAGAAGCACTCTAGATAAAAGCCATTAAAAGGGTTTCGCCAACGAGATAATTGAAAGAAGAGAAGGCATTCAGGTTAAGCATGTGTACATGTAATTATTCTGTCTCTAGCTGTGTGCAAATAGCATGTAAACCCCACAGAGATTCTGACAGCCAGACTACTGGTCTTAAATATAGATCTTCAACAGAGGCTTGTAGAAAAGTCTCCTACTCCTCCGGAGCTCCTGACCTTTGAAGGTGGCAGCTTCCATGTCTCAATAAAGCAGGCTCGGGGAACTGCAGGTTTTTCTCTATGTGAAGATTTGGTTGTTTCTTTAATGCACTGGCTTGAGGTGCTAAGCCGCACATCCCCAGTGGGAGCAGTGGGGAGAGTCTGCTGTGGAATCACACACTTCCTCCTGTGAAGCCTAGTGCCCTACGCTCCCGGCTGATGTCCTCTGCTGTGCTATGAACTGCAGCAGGCACATAGAAAAAGTGGTCTCTGCAATTCTACACGTGCCAATATTTGAAATTCAGTAGTGTGAGACTTGGTACTAACTGATGAGCTTTGCCCCTTGCAGCTGGGAAATGCCTTCTTCCTTTCTTGAATGCCTCTCACAAGGACAAGATTTTACTTCTTTATTAAGATCTGGGGGCCAGGGGCCTCACTGAGACAACTGCTAATTTCACAACCATTGTGAAATCTTTTTTTTTTTTTTTTTTTTTTTTTTTTAAAAAAAAAAAAAAAAAAAAGGCAGTAGATGGCAAATGACACCTAACAGTGATAAAGCCGAGAGATACAAAATCCAGCCACTACGACTCCAACCTGCTTCTGCACAGGAGCAGCTGGGCCCAAAATGGCCATGGATGCTCCAAGGCTGATATAGTAGGTTCCCCAAAGGAATTGAACGAGGATCTTTAAGATGTTTTTCCCAAGAAAGCCTAAGGGAAAACTAAGGGAAATCTCTTTTCACCGAGATAAAATTGAATGGTTGCAGAGGACACTCCTTATTCAGAGATTCCTTTTTCAAGATTATTTCCTACATGAAGTAGGAAGCTTTCAGTTAACTGGGTTTTCTCTAGCTCTTCTGTCTCAGTCTTATAAATTTCTCTGATTCACCTCCTACTGCCTGAGAAAGAAACTTCTTTGGACCTGGCTGAACAGACTCATCTTGCTTTTATCCTTCTCTCCACACCATCAAGACTCACTAGTCTGGTGACTCTCCCACTCTTTTATTCAGGAAGAGCCTTTTGCTCAAGACTTTCCTGGCCTTTCAAGGTGTCCACGCACAGCACAGAAGGGAAAATAAAACAATATCGAACTACCTGTTGAGACCTATGAACTTTAGGACATAAGACTGGCTTTTGGGATATGCATCAAAAGAAAGACATAGCACTTAAAAGTAGAAACAAAAGTTGGTTAATGTCAATGCAAAGAGCCTAACGAAAGCTATGTCTCTACTTATAAACCTTGCCTAAACCTAAGGAGCGACGGGAGTTTTTCAAAGAGAGAGAAGTTCAGAAGTATTCATGCTAGTGAGATAAAAGGGACAGACCCAAAGTAAAGGACAGAAGCTTCTGCTTTCTCAAATCAACCTGCAGGAAAAGGTAAACGTGTCCAATAGAACAGAGCAGAGACAACATCGTCACCATCCAGAAAGATGTTTATACATGTCACAAAGCTATACTTATATGAAAAGGTATTGGGAAACTTCAGTTTTCATATGGCAATGAAAAGTCCTGCAGGACACTGTTTAAATAAGTAAAAATTGCCCTATGCAGAAGGCTGGCACAAATCCCTGTGAAAAGTAACATCAAAGTAAGGAACAGCTGGAGAAACTCTGATGAAGAAAAAAGACCTATATATACAGAGCATCAAAGGATTAGGCTGAATATCACTCTGAAAAGACTTTCAAGATTTAGAGACAGTCAAACTGTCTGACCCTAGTGCTAGGATGTTCAGTGCTTTGCCAGTAAGTCTTTCTGACATTTTATCTAACTGACGTTATGTGCCAGTTTCTCTACAAGTTTAGATCTTTCAGCATCTTGCAAGTTTGGCTACATTCTAGAAGTTGGTGATTTTCGAAGAGCTTTGAGTAGCTGATCAGTTATCAGTGGCTAAAGCAATGCCAGAGGACTAATAAGGGATTAATAGACTAGGTTCTGGTATAAATCCACAGCTTATACGGCCAGTTAATATTCCCTATGACAAAGATGCCAATGTGCTGATCTGCTCCTGCCAATTGGGTTGATCTGCTCCCAGTGTTCATTTCCTGCCAGGCTTTGACTGCCTAGCACGCTTGATTAATATGAGGTGTTTCAGGTATTTTTCATCTGCGGACAGACAGGTCCTTGCCAGCATAGCTCACATCATTTAATGCATGTCAGAATAGAGGCGGCAGTGGTGGTAGTAGGAGAGGGGGATGGATGGGAGTGTGTGTCTTTGACATTTATCTCTGCTCATATTAAAATCAGAATATGATTTACAAGGCAGTTTTACACATGGCTTTTTCTTACTCCTGCTGGTTTGGTTTAGGAAGGACATTCCGGAGCAAGAAACAGCCACTGGCTTTTCCTGTCATTTCCCAACTACAAGAAAGACAAAGGAGCAGAGTTTCGGACAGTAGCGCATTACATATGGAGACTTGATATTAATCCAGTTTCAAATGATACTGATAGCAACTAGCCTCCCTTTTCAACTCTAAATGTAAAAAGGCTTCAAACTCTTTTTAGAAGAGACCGTATGCCTTTGGTGACTTGCGCAGAAACCCAGCAAGGCATTCATTAGGAGATGGTAGCATCCGTGAAGTAGTTATTTACTGCTATTATTAAATACTGATATAAAACAAATAAGAAATATCCAGTTTTTCTTCTATGTCTACCCACCATTGAGCATTTAGGAACTACATAAAGACAAACAGGCCATTGCAGGTTGTCCTGCAGTCTAAACACTCTTGCTGATTAATATGAATGCAGGACTGACTACGCTTAATTTATAACAGAGGATTTATATCCTTATAAATGACAACAGACAGCCAATCAATAAAGGATGATAATAACAGCACATAAAATCAAGGGAAATTAGAGTCAATTGCAGGGTTTAAGGAAAAGAGTGTGAAGTCCAAACCTGAGTCTTAATAGATGGAAGGTTAAGGTGCTATGATAGCTTAAAATGTGCAAATAAAGAAAGTAATGAATTACAAGCATATTCACAAAAGAGATTCAAATTCTGTGTGCAAACCAATTCTCAGCAGAGATCTGGTCTTTAGTGGAATACAAAACATTAATCCTGGCTGCAAGCAGAAGACTTTAAGAAAAACATTTCAAGGTCTGCTATAAATACTTCTAGAAGGAGGTTGAGTGTGTCTAGACTCCTCTAAACTGTGAGACTTTACATGCCCTAGGACAAAACGTAGATAGCTTCCTTCTTTAATTGTTGTGGTTAATTAGTGTTGCATATGAATAATCTTTTCTTAAAGATCTCCCTACATCTCAAACTGTATCTAATAATGTTATAATGTACTCCTAGTAACAATTAACAAACAACTACATATTCTTCACTGATTGTAAATTAACTGATGTACTGTAAATCTGCAAGTTTTTAAAAGAGTTTAATTGTTTTATGACCAACAAAGTAGAGACCATGTACTGTCCAGTGCTCAGAAACCAGCACAACCCTGCAATCATGTGAATATATGAAAGCTTTAAGGGCCTGGTACTTAATTATCCTACAGATTTTTATACCAATCTAGAGGTGTAAACATGCCTTACGCTGGTTGTAAAAGGTAATTACATATCCTTTTGTTGATGCAATTTATACTCTTCTTAAAGCCCTTACCAGAAAGGTGTGGAGGAGCTGTAGCATAAAAATCAGGGCTTTAAAGATCATTTTATCTTCCTCTTTGCAAATGTCTGCACCATTCCTGAAACGCTACAAAACACTCTTTCTCCACAGGCTGTATTTCTCTCCTTACAGGTTGCTTACAATTTATTCCATATTTCTAAAACAAGGTATTCTGTGATTATCAGAACTAATGTAGCTGGTTTACTCAGCTTTTGTCTCCTATATTGCATATGCGGCATATTGCATATCTTGACCACGATAAATCCAGTTCCCTGCTATATTCTCTCTGACTCTCCTGGCAGAGTAACCTCAGCCCCTGCCTGTCACATGTCCTATAAATCCATTCCATGGGACCCGAGCTCTCTTCAGCATTTCTATTTATTACTTACGCTGCAACCAACTCCGACCTGCAAGTGTGGTAACATGTCATCACGAGGGTCAACAAAAATAGACAATTTTTGAATTCACTCACAGCTTTTTCTACAACAGAGATAGTAGTCTTGTCTCTACTTAGGCATTTGAAATTTGTAGGTGTTTCCTACCCCAAGCTGTCTATCAAATTTGACTGAAATTACCATTAATTTTACAAGTTGTTAGGTGGGACTATTGGAGAGTGCATCTCCTCCTTAGGAAACTGTGCTATAAACTGTAACTATAAAGGATATATTGGTCCGATTTGCTCACCTCCCTGTAAAGTGTACTCTGTCACAGGTCTGCTGAATGCTCCCAGCCCAGCTCCATTGTAAGATGCCACCTGGATTTCATACTGGGTCCAAATGATCAGGTCTTTCACTAAGCAGTAGTTAATTTCTGCACTGGTGATGTTCTTATACTGGTATTCTCCAGGGAGGCCAGCCAGGCGATACCTACCATATGGGAAGAAAAAATTGGTAGTTAATTAGATGGTATCAATTATAGCAAATATCCTGACCAGCAAAATAGCTTCCTTTGTGAAGAGGCAATATACAAACTTTTACAGCAGAATTATACAAAGAATAATGAAAAATAATCAGAAAGAACAGACTCCTGATAAGACCGTATCGTGTTTGACTGCTATAGTATTTATAATCTGATCTTACCGAGATTACATGCTCAGGGCTAAACAAAACAGGTATTTTATCCTGTTTTACAGTTGCAGAAAAATTACAGCTTTTTAAATGTGGCTTGTCTAGTAAAAGCTGTGATTTAGTAGAAAAAATAGCCCAGATGTGATTTTTATCAGGGTGCTGCTGTAAATCAGCTTGAGAAATGTTTTTTTCCTTCTCCTCTGAAATCTGAAGAGGAAGAGCTCAGAGGGCTCTGACCTTCTAGAGTCTCAGGCATTGCCATCTCTGGCTTCCACCAGGATTTACTTCACAGAACGATTAAAATAAGGACGGAAGATAGTTGAGACTGAAGGATTGGTTAAGCATTGGAATTCCAGGAAAAGGGCTGTACCAAATACGGATGAGTGGTAAACATCCTGACAAACTTTCTGCTGAGACATGGGAAGCTGAAACACTGAATATATTTTCCCATGTAAAAACTGTATTGCAGAAAACAGAGCCCCTTTGATGTCTCTCTTTAGGCCAAGAAACTATGGAGAAGAACTAAATTATAGAAAACAAACAAACCTTGCAACTCTGTGAATGTGAATAATACTGTTTGTTTTCCTTCCTTTAGGAAAATGGTACAATGGGTGCTTACAATATGCTAATTCACAAAAAAATCAGAAAAACAGGCCAAGTAAGGGGCACAAGGCATTGCTATTCCCTGAAAAAGACAGACATGGAAACATTTGTATTTTTATTCACCACACGGCTTTTATGCACTCTTATTCATCTTTTGCTTCACAGTAATCACCAAAAGCTTATTGACACAGAACAATTTCATTGACATTTTACAGTCTGATTTTAAATTCATCTAAGTTAAATTGGTGCAATTTCTATGACTAGACAACTTTGTGTATTTCAGCCATAGATTTTGTTCTAAAGTCTTCTTATAAAGACATCAGTTCTTAATCACCGACAACACCTCTATTTTCTGCTGAGGAGCTGCTTGCCTGACCATATTGTGACATACTTAGTATTTGTAATGCTACACCGGTGTGATTCCATTTATGAAATACAAACGGAAATAAAGAAATATCAGCCCTCAGCTGATATGTTTACTGAATGTCTTGATCTTTTTCTACTTTATGCAGTATCTACCTTTTTCTTTCTTTTGTCTCTTGTGAAGGGTGTATGCTTCCTGGCAAAGTCAATTCTTTGTGCAGCAATGTTTTGTCTCACACCTAGCAGACAAGGTGTAGAGTGCTCCTGTGATTTAATCTATTATGCTGCTAGCATGGCAGTCCTCTAAATGCAATACTCCAGTAAGAAAAAGGGCAGAGGAAGGAGGCCAGTTCAGAAATGTCTTGTCTTCATGATTTTTCTCACCATGGACTTTGATGTATACTCCATATGACTTGTGCAGTGCACCTTCACTTTTAAAGATCAGGTGTTCCATCAATTTAGTATCTTGCATGTCTTGAGCATTGGGTCTCTGGGATGCGTGGTGGTTTTCATTTTGTCATACCCTAATTCTACAGAAATCAGTGCAGGAAGACTTTTCTTCAGTGCACGTTGCTGTGACCACACAATTTGACTTGGAAGAACTGCCTGGTTTATTACCTGGGACGGTTGTGCTTTTATATGATAATCTTAAATTCCTGTCAAATAAACGCTTTCTCTGCTCTGTAGTCAAGACAAAGCATGGAGACATCAAAAATGTTCACAGATTGAGCATAATGAATATGATCACACTCTATTAAAATGGAAAGAGATGTCATAGCAAGGACAGGGATCAATTATGCTGATAGATGTTGTAGAAAATACTTAAGTTAAACATTATTGAAAATGCTGTATGGAGAAAACAGAACAGATTGCCAGATGTAGGAGGCTATGGGATTGCTTTCTCAAAGGACTTAATGCTGAGACTGGGTGAGACTCATTGGGAATAGCTAAGGAATTAATCCTATCATCGAGTAGACCAGTTTGAAGGAAAGAACTGTACAAGCAACGCTTGTACCCTGTGCAAATAGGTACCCAAGTCTCATGACAAGATTCTAGCTATAGACAGAAGTTAAAGCACCTTTTCCCATTTGTCACTGATGACTGGCACAGCTTTCAAACTGAGTCCAACTCTTAAAACTGCAGGCACTTGCACAAGTGGCTCACCACTGTAACAGGCTCTGTGCAGGTTACAGGGAGATTAAGAGACTTCAACTCTGCCTGCAGAGAGAAGGAACTTTCCAGCACTATTTTGGGAGCTCACCAACCCTCTTAACATCACAAAAGCATTTCCATCCACGCCAGCAAAAGGAGGAGCACAGCACAAACAGGATGTTGGCATTTAAACTGTAGCCTTTAGTTATCTTTTAGCAGGTCTGGAGGACACTGTATTAAAAATGTCAGCAGCCTGCCTACAATAGGCTGTAACCATCACTTGGAAATATGTCAGTGGTGGTGCAATGTTTGGGAGTTTCCCGCAAAATCTCTAACTTAGATGATGCCTCCCTTACTAAAGGTGCGGCCCTAGCTGGCTGCTAGCACTGCAGGATATGTAGGATGCCAAATAAGCACGTAAGCTGTAGTTGAATTGGGTAGGAGTGAATAACTGAGTCCCGAAAAATTACAAAAGGGAAATGCTCTGCAAATTCTCTCAGTGTGGCAACACCCTTTCCAACGCAATAAATCCTGTGTAAGCAGAAAGACTGGATGTATTCAGGATTCCCAGTTACCTGCCTGAATCTGCTTCTCATTAATAAACACAGATGGGGCTGAAAGAATCTTACTCAACCAACTGATTTTCAAAACTAAATCAAGGTCTGCCATGAAGCATCTGACCTGTCATTCCCTCTTCCATTTTGTTTGGCACAAAACTGAAGTTTATTGATTCTATTCTTGCTCTTCCACAGTGCAGGAGCCCTGTCGTGTCTTTGATAAATTTAATTAACCTTTCTAGCAGGAAGCTGAGATTGTAATAAGCAAATATACATCTGCAATGCATAGGCTGCACTGTACCAACTTCCCACGTGAACACTTTTAGTACTTGGTGCTTCACTTCACTTAGAAAATGGAAAAAAAAMCCCAAACTATCTAGATGTTGAGAGTCTCCATAGGGAGCTAGTCCACTCAGGCAGTCCATTCGGAGTAGCTAGCAGAAACCCCAGCTCACTGACTCTCTAGTATAGACGGGCTAGAATTTAAGTGCCTGCACCCTTGTGGCCACTTGAATAGAGGTGTTTTCTCATCTGTAATAAACCAGGGCAGCCACAGCATTTGTAAATACTAACTAATGTATTTAATGGAATTAGGAATAGTTTTTAATACACTCTTAAGTCACACCATTCTGAGTTCCCTCATGCACACACGGATCTATCTCCAGACTTTCCAGGTTAGGACATTACTTACCTCAGGATGTACCCATGAAGAACTCCGTTATGTTCACTCTCGGGAGGAGGTTGCCACTGGACCATGATAGACTGATTGGTGCGCCCACTGGCCACTATGTTTTTAGGTGGGGCACTGGGGGGCTCCTCAGGTAGCATCAACCTAAGTACAAAAGAATGTGATGGAGGTGGGTGCTGAAATAAATGATAGATAACATTTCTATTTCATGTATCCACTCCATGTGAACCAGTTTCTTTTATCAAAGTCTGATGACTAGAAAGACATATAACGCTGATCAAACTGCTGAAGACATGCATGAAATAGTTACAACAAATCAACATAATAGGAAATCAGTTAAGCAAGCAACAAGACAGACAGCTGAGGTAACCTTATTCTCTCTGAATCACCCAGGCTGCTACAACTCTTTAAAAAGATTACAAGCCTGAATAAGTTAGAGCTCAGGTCCAGTGTCTGTGACTCCTTCCAAATTGTTTCTTTCAGCTCTTTCAATATTTTTCATATCAAACTCCTACATTTTGAAAAAGCCATTTAGAGTTCAGCTGTTCTGCAATTCAAGCTCACAGCAAGCTTTGGTTCACAGAAGAAGGGGGATGCATTTGAAACTAAATTTGATGAAGCCATCCTTCTATGTCGCATCTGGGTGAATTCCAGAAGTGACATTGCCATGATCGGGTGAATGCTGTACTCCTTCCCAGGCTAACTGCTGTGGCTTAGCACAAGAGCAAAAAAATTTTTCCAAGATTCTGCTCAACTGATACTCTGGAAATATGAGGGCACCTCTCCCATCGTGTGCTGATATCCTGCATCGCCTAATTGCCATTATCACCAATTACTGACAGCTGCAGCACACTCTCCAGAGGCCTGGGTGATGCTAACTGCTCCGTTCCCCAATTATGGTGCAAAAGATAACTTTATTTTACTCATTCACAAACAATCAGTGGTTTTTTCCTCCCAATAATTCCAGGTTATTGTACCTTTAGTACATAGATATTTATTTTTACTGTACCTGCTAGTCTCAGAGCTGTACTGGCCCTTTCCCACCTGGTTAACCGCACACACCCTAAACTGGTAGGTTCGGGCTGGAGTTAGTCCGCTCACAGTGACACCAGTCATCTTCGGGTCAAGATTTGATAGGTGAACCTTCCAGGGAGAATCTGTTGGAATAATTTATGTGTGAAAAAAGGTAGAAGTGCTTGTTAGAAGCCCTGCAGAAGTGAGAAAACGCCTCTGACTGCTCAGAGCTCTTTGTGCTTGTTTTCCTCAGAGGAACTTTGGGAAGAAGTTTCTTTTCAGCAGAAGAAACCTTCCTGTCAGCCCACACGGTTATGCAGATTGCACATTTGTCTACTGGAAAGTGATGCTGCACATGTCATGGCATAATAAATAAAAACTATATTCATTAACATTTTAATAAAAGAGGAAACAAGCATGATAAAGACAGATGGGCTGTGTATTTCACAACCCATCTGTTTGGCAGGCCATTACAACACCACACCCATGAGTGGCTCCGGTGGAAGGACTGTAATGAAATTCAGAGTTTGGAATATCTTCCTACCCAGCTTGCAAGCAGGTGTAGAAGCACGACTCTCTCTGCCAAATCAGGCCTTTGCTGTAAGACCTGAGAAAGTTTCTGCTGCGGATTCTACATGCCTGCAATTTTTTTTCTAGAGATAGTATATGGCATTCGGTCTAATCATTTCCTAGGAAGGTTCCCTGGTATAAACAGCCCTGGCAGCACTATAAAACCCTCGTTGTCAGTTCACATACTTGACATAGCAAGTTCCTCTGATGCYGAAATTACATTTTCAAGTTTTCAAAGAGGTCAGAAATGAAACATGTTGAAAATTAAATATCCTGACTTCTTTTCTTCATAGCCTGGTGTCACATATTCTCCCCGAAGTCATGACTGAAATAGTCAGGGAGAGGTGACATTTGGTCTGTGTTGCAACAGTACAGCAATGGAATCAGCCAATTTAAAGATTTGTTCGGTTTTTAAATAATACCAGCTGTTTTCATGCTCCCTGCTCAAAATTACTAACACTTCTGGAAATTACTGAGGAGCTAGCTGTAGATTTTGGCAACGTATCTCTGCATGTTGCTCATCAAAAGTGCATTGCAGCTCCTGGCAGGTCACCTAGACGTCTGCCTGAAAATGAAGATGAGATGTCCCAAATGTAGAAGGCTGCTAAACTTCACACCAAGATGTAAACCACTAATTCGCTGCTTTTCTGGCAGATTCCTTAGCGAGTTTAAGTACTCTAGGGTGTGATGGCAGTTGGGCTATAAACACTGCATCTCTGAATTACTCAAAATATATTTATTCCCGTAACGGCTTTCTGAGAACAAAGTCTTTTTTAACAGGAAAACTGACACAGCAGAATACTGGGAATGCCGGAGAGGGACATTCGCACAGCAGTCAAGTCCTGTCCTCGTCAGCTGTTGATGTTTTACCAACAGCCACTTCAGCTGCAAGATCTCGATGGCAATTCATCTTAGCTGAACGCTGAACTTCTTTTTAGAAAGACCTTAGAGGAAGCACACATATCTATGTAGACAAGCATTGGTTAGGAGTTTTTTGCACCCTAGTTCCTTCTGAATTTTATCAAGCTTCTCTTGAGACTTCACAAACAACTGTTCACCTCGTTACAGCCAGAGTGCACAATAACAAATCAAGGTAAACCCAAGTTAAGGTATGGCTGACTTAGTACATTGCCTGAAGCAGCTTCCTGAGGAAAATGGAAGAGCAGACACCAGCAAGAGAGTGAAATACCCTTGTATGAGCTACTTGGGTAGTGGTCCATTTCCTACAGCATTTCATTTGTTTGCTGCTAGTATAAACACCACCTGAGAGTGCTTAACCCAAGCAGCTCAATATAGTGAGCAGTTTGATTCAACAACAGGGCCTATTAATCTCTTCAGCACCTTGGGGTTTTGCTCTGTTTATATGCTGCATCTGTAGAATACTTTATTTATTCTTTTTCCTCTCCTGGTGGAAGATAAAAGATCTGGCAGGAAGAGAGATTAAACTGAAAACTAATATAAACGAAGCCTATTCATCTCCTGGGCACTCTGATTCGTAAAGGGAAGTGGTTTGGGGAGGATTTGCTCGCTCATGGAGCAGYGGATACAGTGAGTGTGCAGAGTATCTTTAAAATTTAAATGTCAAGTCTTTTTTTTGACAATCAATAAACTAAACATTTCGAAAGGCTGTTCTCCCTCCTTAAATACACAACAAAAMCCAGAACTGTACAGAAGCTTGTTTTACTGTAGAGAAGAGCAATTCTGACATCGGAAACATGCCATAAAATTTTCAACACCAACTCTCTACTCCTCCAGGGATGACTGTCACTCGCCTGTCCCAGGAAGCCTGGAGAAGCTCCATGGTGACAAAAGACTTGCCAGGTCAAACTATTAAATAAGCCTCTGTTAGATTGAACAGACTGTGCTAATCCTTCATTTAACTTAAGGTGCCCAGAATGTACCCTGGGCTTTACTTGCTTGCTCTTCCACTGTAATTGCTACTGTCTGAAAAACTTCCATGTTTAGCTGTCTATTGTCTTAAGGATATTGGGTATTTTGAATTAACTCTGATTACTTCTCCAAGTTAATTTATTGGAAACGAAGAATCTCACAGGCTACTCTCTAGTTTACAATGTGATTTTGCGGTTTTTAGAAATTACTTCTGTTCTGTCAAGAATTTTTGGATGCACTTGTGACATGTTTAATAACACTGGTTACTCACCAAGAGGCATTTCTTCTGTATTTCCCTATCTACCTTACAATTCATGCATTAATTGCAAATTCCTCAAAAATCATTTCTAATTTGGTATTACAGATTAGATCTATTGCAGAAAGCTGATTTTGCAGGTTTGGAGTACATTTCCATCTCCTTCCTTCTCCAGGGGGTTTTTGCATAGATGGTAGTATTGGAATTTGCCGTACTGCTGGAGTTTACTGAATCCATTTCAAATCTTCACGACAATATGATATTGCAAAAAGTTCAAATAAAAATTAAATGGTTCATCCTTTGTTTGGCAGGACTTCAACAAGGTCTACCAACGACCTGAGAAAAAGTATCTTTTAACACTATCATATATAGAACTGAGTCACAGTCGTAACGAACAACATAGTTTTACTTTGATTTTTGCAAAGATTTATCAATGTGTTCAATTTTTATCATTTGAATATTCCTACCAAATTCAGTATGACAATTCATAGGCTTTAAGTTAAGCATGTATAGATGCTTTTCATAGGAACTTTTATTATCTCCTCTTTGGCACAACATGATGAATCGGAGTTATATCATTACATCACACAGCACAGATGTCCCAGAACACAATAAAACAAAAATGGGCTTTTATCTTAATTGTACTTAGCAGAATTCTTTAAGTATTAATTCATTTCTTCAGATAAAAGACTATTCAGAATAATTTTTGATTAATCCCTGAAATCTAAACCTCTTTGGAATAAAATAAGCATATCCCCTTCTAACTCCACGAAGATACTTCATTGGAATTCCTAGGTATGCCACAACAGGGGCTAAACAGGTCATGAAACATCCAAAAATTATATTAGTGCAAACGACAGCAATGCATGGTACTATTTATTTCAAAATCCTATTTCAAATGAAGGTTCACATTCCCGGCTCTGTGTGGGCAGGAATACTTAATGACCATGTTTCCCTGGAACTGTGTTTTTCAAATTAGGTTATAAATTTGCCCCCAAATGTTTAAGGCCGTATGTCTCAAGTCACCCACAGACACGGTCTACTGTGAATACATGTAATTTGAGAATTATTGCATTGTGCCAGATACATTCATTTTAAAAATTAAGTGACTTGGTGACTAGAATCGTTCATATTTCCAGCAATTTATGTACACGATCTGCCACTGTTTTTTCCTCTAATTAAAATAAGGTTTTTATATCTCTTTACTGAATTGATATTAATGAAAAGGAGTTCTAATCCGTGCCAGGTGGAGTGACACGCCTCCCTCTAATGCAGCCAGTAATTAGTCCCCTGAAATTTACGCTCATTATTTTGAACCCTATTCAGCTATTTCTCTGAAACAGACACTGTTATTATGTGTGTACGTGCTTCAAAATGTACAATGGATYCTAAAGCTATTAGAAAATTATTCAAAGAAAAACAGTGAGAAAAATGAACAAAACTAGGCTACGTTTTGGCACCTGTAACTGCAAAGCAAAACCCACGTATTAAAACTCCACAGAACTAAGAACAAAGTCTCCTGTGCAGCTTTGCTAACTGGAAAATAAATCATAATTCTGACGTCCCTCCCTAACCTTTACATGTGTGAAAGCAAACAGGGATTAGGATGTTAAGCATATCGCACTGCTGCTGACAGTGAAAGAGCTACAGACACAAGCAGATGAGCTCGTGGAGGGCGTATGCCGACTCCTTGATGGTTCCTCTTTCTGCGGCACAAACAGGACCAACAGAAAACCTGAAAGGAAATTTTCTTTGAAAAGCAAAGAAAGATTCTGCACAGTCGTATCAGACAAAACTATACCTACACAAGATCAAATGTCAGCTTCGTTCACAAACATCACTTGGGATGCGGGGGAACAAAGGAAAGATGGTGTTTTCCAAAGGAGTAGGAGGTCTGTAGAAACTAAATATTAACCACACACTACTGAGATCAAAATAACTAAAAAACAAACACTTCAAGAAAATAAAAACTCAAAACAAGACAGTGACAATATGCAGACATTAAAGTCAGCTTTCCAAACCAAAGTCACTGTTGACATTGTTCCGCTATACTGTTGGCATCCATAAAGCTGAGCAATAATATATGAAATGAGAGAGAAGAGCAACAGTGGAGTATTCAAGGGCTTAGATTCCTCTCTGTCCTACTTCTATGAGTAACCATTTAAACACTGAACATAAAAGCAAAGTAAATAAAGATGAAAACTGAAAGGACAGCAAGATCTAGAATATTTCTGGGAGTTAAAATGCTCAATTCACAACAGTCCTGGTCCGTGTTTGGTTTTTGCAGCTGCAAGCTCACTGAAGTACATATACCTATGATTTGTGATAATGAGACTCTCTCAGTGGTAGATTGCAATGCCATCAGCCAAAATTATTGGATCTATCACAGAGTGAGCGAGGGTTCACAGGATCCTGTGGAGTTCTGAGGAACTGTCTGCATGATTTCTGGAGAACTATTGTTGATTTTCGCTGAGCCTTCTACAAATTTCAGTGAATGAATTATAGCATTTTCAAAATGATGGCACATTTACCCCATTCCTGTACTAGAACAACTGCAAAGCATCCTTGCTAGAAAGGCACTTGAAGACCTTTCAAACTTCTCCTGGCACCGAGCGAGCTGCCTCCTCTTTTAGTGACTCTTCCCAATCAACGCAGCCCAGCGCAGGACCCAAGTGCATACGTTCTGCCAGCTCTGTGCTGCCTCTGTATAAATACAACTCTAGTATCTTTGCATCATGTTCCCAGGCTGGGAGTTTATTAGCTTGTCTTTGTTAAAGCCGTTGGGAAACACGAAACACAAGGGTAACGTCCTCGTATGAAAGAACAGGTAAGGAAAAAGGCAGTTACTGGCCTGCAGTCGATAGGAGGGGAAGAAGAGAAGAGTGACAATAAAAAAGAAGGTGGTGATAAAAAGGTAGAGAGGGGGTGTGAGTGCAGAACACTGAATTTTCTGAGTCATTTGTTACAATAAGATCAGGAGTCTTTGCTTGAAAAGAACCGTTTTAAGGACAGCAGTCCTGGGCATGACTTGGAATTTCTGCTAGGATTAGAAAACTGCACTTTACTTAACAGATGTCAAGATCATCAGTTCTGGGACCTCCACATCTGAAAAGTTATGCACTCCAGCCTGCAAAGTAAAAGGGTTGTATGTGATCTGAAGCTCAAGTTTCATCTCAAGCTCTCTGTGTGGCAAAACAAAATGCTACTCTCTAGATAATCAGAAATCAGGACTGTTTCACATTCAGTTATGCACTGGCTAATTTCCACATGTCAGAAAAAGTGATGCTCTTAATTTTTTCATCAAGAATCAATTGTTAGGCTTGAATTTTCAGCTCCTAGAGTGATAGGATTAGAAAGTATTGCCAAGGTGACCGATTTCCATATAACCTCATCTTTTCCTCAACTCCTGAAGAGGCATTAGCAGTGTCCCTGCATAACCTTGCAAATCGAGAACCACAAAGGACCAGACATAGAGCATGACAAAACTGTGAGAAGTAGCAATGCACAATGACCAGGTTTGTAACCCATGAAGCTAGATATTTAGATATCTTACAGTTAAGCATCCTCAATCACCTACCTAAAAGACGGGTGTAAAATTATAACCTGGAGAAAATATATGAACCCATATACAGATAAGATAGTAGCTCCTATTGACATCCAAGTTTGTTCTTCTGACCGACCATTGGTTCTTTGTATTATCATACTGCCTGCATTTTTCAGGTAAAATTGGGGCTCTAAATGCACCAGGATATGTACGAACCCAGAGCAACAGACAACAATGGGAAGAAATAAAATATGACTACTGCTATTTTACAGATGTCGAATAGAAGCACTGACAAATGAGCTGTTGTGCCTCAAGTCTAGCTGGCGATGCTGGAGGTGGAACTAAGGCTTTCCTGCATAACAATTCCACCATCTCAGGCCTCTTTTTGTTGTTTAACTCTTTCAGCGTGCAAATAATTGAGCGTTAAACCCAGGGCTTCCCCTTCGTGCACACTGTCTCTCATTTAGCAAACAACATTAACATTTTGTTAGTAGGTCTGGTAAAAGGTGAGTCTGAAAGAAGGCTGAATAATTAAGAAGAACATGAGGTTGAAAGATATTTGACTTTACTCACTGTTCTCAGAGAGCTCAACCATGTAGTAGAGAACAGGGCTGTTTCCATCAAAGGGACGCACCCAGGAGAGCATCACGCTGCGGCTGTATGAGGAGTTTAGAGTGGCCAGAAGATTCTGAGGGGAATGAGGCAGCTCGCTATTAAGGAAAAGAGAAAGGGAGAAAAAACAACACAGAAAAATCAATCTACATTTCGTTCAGCTACAGTCTTAAAGGCAGTTAAAGGCACACGACATCAGACTTATATGATGGTAGATATAAAACTACCAGCAGCTATTGTACAATTAAATAAATGAAAGACATCTCTAAATTCCTCACAGTTTTATCCTATTTGGGGAAAAAAAAAAAAAAAAAAATTATGCTGAAAGTCCCAAGGCTAATGCTTAGAACAGCTAATGGAAATGTTGCTAAATGTAGAAAACAGCCAATTTTCGTACTGTTTTAGATTAAGACAAGTTGGTCAATAAATTTCCTCTCTCACTTTTTTCCCCTTCTTATCATGATGTCCTAGCAATGTGACAGCAGTAATACATATGAACAGTAAAACACATGGGAGATATGATTTAACATGGAATTTTTCATACTCAAGGAAGCAGAAGACATTGACACTATCCATATAGAGCTACCAATCAGAATTACCATATGTACTCTTAGGCTACAGAACAGCTTGATTTACTCGCGGATTCAGGCTTATCCTGTCATGGGTAGAATCCTTCCTTCCTATAATAAGGATTTTTTTGGAAGCACCCAACTAGAAAATGTAGTGAAAATGCCTGCAGAAACCCCATGGAAATACAAAATGGAACATTAAAAAACAAAAATAAAACAGCAGCTCGATTAAAAAGTGTAATTTCTCCACATAAAGGCAATTTGTGGAAAAACATTTCATTTGTACTCATTGGCTGAAAGTCAGAGGCTGCATAGTGCAGTGAGAAAACGAAATTCTGCTACATCTTTTAAATGCCGATCTGTATTAAGCGATAAGAGCCCTTCAGCCGTTATATTTGAGCCTGATTTCTGTTCCTTATCATCCTGGTTCCTAAGGAGGACAAGGATCTCAGACAGTGAAGGAAAAGCAAGGAGGACCAGTTTTCACCCATTCAATCTACTGCTCCTCCCCAGGAAGGCGGAGGGTAACCCTTCCTCAGCACGCACCACTGCTAATCTGCTCCGACCAGAGCAGAAAGCCACAAGGGTACTTCACATGCTTAATTTAAAAAGATGTAATTTCTGGTTGTAATGTCTCATGCTACTGAAGGCTTACAGTTATTTAAAAACCGCAACACCTTAGCCACTCACAGAAGTAAATACAGACTCTGGCTTTAAGCCAGAACAATAAATATGTCCAGGATTTGGGTTTCTCCTGGAAGATTGAGGAGCATATGAAGAGCCAGACAATAGTTTTATTATTTTTCTCTTAAAACTGTGTATGCTTTTGTTTACGTGTTTATGATGGCTACATGCTGTGGAGTTAACACCAAAAAAAAAGGTTGCTGGAAGAACCAAGGAGTGGCAAAAACCCCACACAGATAATGAGACAACACAAGTGGAAGACACTCACCTGCCCACCTCTCTGTAGGCTAGAAGGGTTGATGCTTGCTAAGGCTAACCCTGAGACTCAAAGTCTCGCCTCGTCTCATTTGACTTAAACGCCTAACCAAATTAGCAGCATGGTCACCCCTGGCTCTTTCCGTGGTAAACATGGAATGATGCTTCAGGGTGTGATTCAGATCTTAACTTCATTAAATCACTCGCTCAAGACGCCTTGATTATGAGGAGTTTAGGCTGACTATGTTCTCACTTAGGTCTGGGCATGCACCAACCAAGCTCCAGACTTCTGATGCACAGACAGCTAAGACACGGTCAGTTTTAGGCTAGAAGAAACATCAGGCCCAGGAAGAAGTATGCGTGGGCCCAACAGAAGCAGATTTTGAACAGAGCACTGCAAAATTGTGGATAAACAAGCTTAGGGAAGAGGGGGACCTGGAAACAAAGTAGGAGGGCAGCCGGCCTGCAAGACAAAATGGCAGAATAAGCCTGTGATTTGAAAAGTGTGGGGCGGGGGTTTAAGATATGGCCATTTACCCAGGGACGGCAGGACCTGTGCTGCTTAATTTTGAATGAAACATTAAATTATAATAAACATTAAACCTCCATTACAATTTATCATTATGTCCTAAGCRAGCTGGTTGGAAAAGTGTTTTTGTGATTAAGCTGGCAAAGGAAATTACTGAAGGAAAGAGAGTGAAACGTCTTGTTGTGACATGGCTCACGGAAGTCCCAGTCCCCACTTCATTTATCACCAGGCCCCGTGGGGAAGAGCTCAGAGATGGGCTGCGGCTTCAGCTTCTTCCAGAAGACAATGCTCACACAGAGAGCGATGTAGGAGGGATGGCTGAGGGGGAGCTCACAGCAAGCTTATCCCCATGTAACTCCTTTTCTGGAAACTAAATAAACACTCCTGGAATATATTAAGGATATTTCCAGGGTGTGCATTTACTAGTTAATCTTGTTTCCCCATACATTTAGAAGGTTTGAATTAACAGCTCGTTAATGACTACGAAAGACTTTACAGCTCAGTCTCTTTTTCTTAGGGTACAAGTCTCAGAAGACTTTTGGAGGAGAGGGGACATTCCCTTTTTCATGTTTTTTAAAGCACAAACTGAATTTAAACGTGGGGGTTTTTTGCTTAGGATTTGGGTTTAGTTGATTGTTCTCTTAGATTGACACAAAATGGTAATCCGTCAGAAGCGTGAAGAAAACAGGCACTTTCTGTTCAGACAGAGATTGAGTAGTGTGAGCTGCAGCAGCCATGCAGTACACCTATCTCCACTAATACCATATTCTTTAGCCATATGTGTCCACACCGAACAGCAACAGATGGTGCTTACAGATTTAAATCCCTCAAGGCAGACATAACAAGTGCCTAAGAAACACACCTGGACAGAAATAAATATTTAAAACTACAAAGACATTTCAGCACAGAAGTGTACTTCTCTCTTCCTAGTATACAAAAGCAGAGATTAATAAATAGTAATTCTTACTTTAGCAAGCACTTGCACTTTGTCCCCTTCTCATTTGCTACCACATACTGTGGAAGGAATGATAAATGAGACTTGTACCACCATCATGAATATTCACATTCCCAAAAGAGATCATCGCTTCTTTTTTTCCTTTAAGAGAATCGCTTTTCCTTGCTGCTAACATCCAAGAAATCATTGCAGGGAATGGTAGTTTCAACCCTTCTTCGATGTGAGAAGGACCTCAGACTAGAACTGCTCAACTTCTGATACACCAAGGAAGTGGATGAAGTTTAGTGCAATAACACCCAGGGCACAGCACAGCCCTTGATAGGACACTGTAAGTTTAATTCCCGCATTATTATCTTTCTTTTTTTTATTCACTGAAGCCCCAAACAGGAAATATATGAAGGTTTTTCAATATAGGATATCTTAAGACCTCACTCCTCTAATGCTGAAGAGTTGCATGGAGGCAAGTTTTCCATAACTTACTTTCTATGATAGCAAAATACGTATATGGACACTCTTAAATCTGTAATTGATAGACAAGCCCAGGGTTAATGGCATAGCCACCAAGGTGACCTGAGGGGACTCTGACAAAGCAATTAAAATAGCGGATTTGCAAGAAAAGAACATGAAGTCATGGTGACAATCCAGGAGATAAATATTAGCTAGTTGCAGATGATACATGTTCAAAACAGAAACCCTAATGTTTTGAGTCAGCTCATCACTGCCAGAGGACAGCTGAAAAATTCACTCAGCAAACACATAGAGCATTTTATAAAATTAGCTGAAAGCAGACTATTTGCTGAGGGAAATAAACCAGACACGGTTTGGAGAGATTTTTGAGAAAAATGGTCCAACAGCAGGTAATTAGAGAGACTGTGACTGAAGAAGGGATTACTAAAAAGGCAAGGGAGATTAAACAAGTTTTCTTGTCAGTTTATAAAAAGCCCCACTCCTGTTTCATAAATGATTTCCTAAATCAGGTCCACCATACAAGTTTTACTCAGGAGCAGGTGGTTCATCTGCTAGACCCGATAACATGGTAAGAAGTTGAGGCAGGAAGCCTAACAAAGCACTCAGTCCCGATGGCTTCGCTCATAAAAGTTTATAATCTTTTAAATCAAGAAACATGTCATCTGTTGCTCAGGACTTTCCAGTTTCTCCTGCAAAAGAATCCTCTCCAATTTCTAAACACAGGAAGGATTATTGCAAGGCATCCATTAGTTTTGAGGCTTTTTGTCTCTCACAGGCCTATAATGAGGTGGATTTTTTGAAATTAAAGGCTTGCCAAGTCCCAGAGTGCGCAGATTTATTTCCCATTTCATTTTGGTGGTCACCACAAGCTCAAATCTACAGACAACTTGGGAAAGGCTTTTGAATTTTATGCTTTCTTTTTGCTAAACACCCCCACATTTCTGATACACCTTCAATGATGAACAGACACAATTGTATTTCCGAGTGTATTTCCAGGTGGTATTTCTCTTTTGAGTATCAAGTGCATTTAGACTCAGCAGTGAACCTTACTTCTTGGATGACATGTCAATAGAGAGCTCGGAAAAATAAATAGAGCTTTCTTTCTAGTGAGGAAGGAATAATATATTTTCAAGTTTGATAACCTTCCTGTTTTCACTCCCTGCAGAAAGGAAAAGAGATGGTCTATTGGAACCGAGGGATATGGGATCCATATGAAGATAAGTTTGTAATGAGACATCATTTTGATTTGTTGCTCTGCATTGGCCTTACTGATTTTATTTTTAGTAATCAAGCTATTTTTTAATGGGATATATTGGGAAGAAAATGGAAGTAGCAGCAATTACAAACACTCTAGTAAAAAGGGTATCAAAATTCATGTATAAATGATTGACAAAGGCAATACTGTGCATTCTTGGCAACCCACTGGGTTTTATAAGTGGTTAGCTCCCCTCTCCTGCTTTTGAAGAYGACAGAACAATAATAGTTCTTTCTCTGGTGAAAGAGAACTGAAAGAAGATGAACTTGCTGCCAGGAATAAATTGTCTATTTTTGTATTACATTGTCCTCCCCATACTTTTGCATAGAGAAAGAGCCTGAAAGATTTTACTATATGTTGTGACATAACAGAGGCTTGCACGGGGCTTTGATTTTCCAACAATGCAGCATTACCATACTTTTCAGTCACATTCATACAACAAAGAGATTCTTTAGTATGGACTGCAGATAGGCTGATATAGAGCAGCAGGTATCATAGGCACAGACAGTGGTAATTCTGCATATTTTATACACACTGAGAACCCTCAGGATACTTTGAGCTGGAATCAGCACAGTTTCCCATCAGGTGAGTGATACGTTGTGATAACTCAGCTTATGCAGCTTTAGGAACAAGTGGTTTTTCCTCTATACGTATTTCAGTATGGTATTTACAGGACYATAAAAGCAAGCTAAATGAAGCTGGGATGTTTCATAACATACAATTATTTTCAGGATCAAATCCTATGAGACTTGGAGGAATGCAAGAGAAGCAACAAGCTCATCATCAAAAGACCTGCAAATGTTTCTGTATTTGCAGTCCAGAAGCTCTGCTAGAGAAAAAAAAAGTAAGTAAAAAATTAAAATCTCTCTCTTGCAGAAGAGAAACATCACTCGCAAGTGTTTTACCTCGTGCAAATCAAATCAAGTGATGTACATGAAGAATAAACACATTTAGAGGGAAGACAAATGAATGAATAGAGTATCTTGACTAGCAATTAGTTTCTGTGCCCAAGTACCATCAGTGCAAAATTGATGAGCAAAGTAACCTTTGGCTGCACTTTAGCAAGTTCTTCATTAGTTTTCTGGCTTTCCTTTTCAAATATTTTATTTCTTCATAGACATGCTGAGAAAAATGATCTACCCTGCTTGCACCACCAATGTATACCACACTGTGCTATCAGCATACGTTCTTCTAGCAAGAAACAGTAACTTTTTCCTCAAGCCTGTCTTCCAACAAGGGAAAACAAAAGAAAAAAATGTTTTCTTTCCTTCTTTTCACAGGTTAGAAAACCAGACCACTCAGAGATTAAATAACTGAAGGTCACCCTGAAGGTCAATGGTTTTGAATTGAATCAGTTTGAATAGAAATCAGTAATAAACTTATTTGTGCCTTTGGAAATTTCTCTTGACACGCCTAGAGGTAGAGGAGGGACATGCTGGTTCCTGGGGGAAAAAAGGTGGTGAGACAACTGGAGTTGTCAGATAAAGCTAGGTAGGCTAGGATATTATCCGTTGGTAGACTGCTCCAGTCCGTAATTGGTTGAGAGGCCTCCTTTGAACATTTGTCTGACATTAGTGGTACTCAAGGCACTGAAGTGTAAGTGCTCATCGATGGGAATGTACATGCCCTGTTTGTTAATGTTCTGCACAAGAGAATTATCTGGGAGAATAAGGAATGTTATAGATCTGTCATTCGTATCCGAGCTAGAATTTAATTTAAGCTTTACTTCAGACATTTCCTTTCCACATATTTTCTCCTTCATTTCACTTCTCTTGTATCTCTATTTCTCACAGATTTGTGCTGCTGAGCCAAACGATAATGATGAAAGCTGCAAAGGAATGCAATGTTTTTTGGCATTATTGCACTACCTGCAGCACTACTTTGAAATAAAATCTCACAATTCAAGGTATGATTGAGTGACTTATCAGTTACTGAAGTCCTCTACAAAAGTGGGTCTGATATATTTCTTTAATTCCTCCAGGAAAAACGGGTGATAGGCGATCAGCAACAGAACACCGGAGGAAGCGGAGATACAGGATTAAGAGCCAGTCCCAGTGCATGGAGAGCCAGCCAACACAACTGGAACAAGCTGGAGTGCAAGAAAGGCAGCCTCAGCAATGTACACAAGATGTACCTCTTCCAGCTAACTTCTAGCCTGAGTTTCATGGAGTATGAATCTTCCTTGCTGGTCAACGGGGAACTGCAAGTAAATACATCTGCTGTGCCGTACTGGGTTGCATAGGGCATCTTTCGCTATTTAGGATTAAGAAATTGTCAGACTGCTGAAGTGTTTAGCACATATTTATAGCTTTGCTTCAAAGTCCAGATTTTAACATTCTTTTCAGTCTTTATTCCATAATTTTCTGCCCTCCATTCAAAAACTGCCTCAGAGAAAAGCAAGTATGATTATATAGTAGCAATATATTTTGAATTGTCTTCTGCTCTTGGATTCGAACCAGCAGTAAAATGCACTCCGGGAGGAGAGCTGAGGAGTGCTTAATTAGAGAAAGAATGTATGACCGCTTTCTGAAAATGGGCATCTGATCTAGCCTTGGCACTGTCAGAATAATGCTGTATCAAACAGCCCTCTGCATAGCAAATCTCAGAGGTGAACTCGTTACACTGCCAACAGCACAAGTTGCCATCTTCTCAGAGATATCAGGCATGACCAGCAGAAACAGATGCAATTTTAGTTAAATTAAAGCACGCAGCACTACTCAAATAAATAAATGTAAAAAAAGTCTACATACAGCATTACCTTCTTATTTATTTGATCTGTTCCACACATGTACCAAAACCACAGTTGTTGCTTTTAGTGATAAAAATAAAATGGAAGTGCACTTCACCCTAGTGGAATGACAGACATAGAAAATATGGAGCCCCGTAATGACATTTTTATAATCCTTTTTCAGAGCTGAACTGCACTTTAAACATTTTCTTGTTTTTATTTTTAAAGATCCTTAGGAATAAAGAAAGGCATACATAAAAATATTTTTCCCCTGAAAAACTATGTATAAAGAGAATGCAAGAGTAAGCAATGCCTGTCCAGGGACCAGCTATTCTGATACATGTTTAACAGGGAAAAAAATACTAAAAGTAGGAAAACATTTTCTTATAACCTTGGCATCACAGCGCAGCACCTGGGCTTTATGGAAAAGCCCTACAGCATGGGATGACAGAAGGATTCAGGTTGGAAGGGACCTCAGGAGGTCTCTGGTCCAACCTCCTGCTCAAAGCAGGGTCAGGCATGAGATCAGACCAGTTTATCCAGTCTGGTCTTGAAAACTGGAGACTGTATTCCAGCTGTAGACTAATAAGTGTCAAATAAAAGAGGGTAATCACATCCATCAATCTACTATGCTCATGTTAATACAGCCCAGGATGCTGTTAGCCTTTTTTGTTGCCAGGGCACACAGCTGGCTCATGTTCAGCTGCTGTCTACCAAGATCYCCAGGTTCTTTCCAGCAGAACTGCTACTGGCCAGTCAGTGCCCAAACTGTATTACTGCAAAAGGTTATTCCCCCTCAGATGCAGACATTGCATTTGTTCTTGCTGAATTTCATAAGATTCCTGTTGGCCCATTTCTCAGCCTATCTAGGTCCCTCTGAATGGTGGTCCTGCCCTTGAGTGCCTCTCAACCRTCCCCCACCCATTTTGTGCCACCTACAAACTTGATGAGCATGCACTCCAACACCTCCTTCAGATCACTGATAACAATGCTGAGCAGGACATGTCCAATTAGATTCCCCTGCGGCAGTCCACTTGTTACTGGTTTCAGGCGGACTACAACCTCTTAATCGTTATCCCTTGAGCTCAATCACYCACACATGGCGATTCAGAGAGATGCAGTTACTTGGAAGTAACTTCCACGGCTCCAGTTACTTGGAAGTCCAAGCAGCATGGCAGCACGCAAAAGGGAGGACACATTTCAAGGCAATTTAATTAGGAATGAGCCAGGCTTAATTTCCCCTAAAAAAACCCACACCAAAAATCAAACTTACAGACTCCCCAGATTTCCTGGAATGAAATGCTAGAAAAATGCCCAAGGGTATCTGAAACCAAGCATAGTGTATATTTAAGATGGAATACTCACATCACTTCTAGTCGAGCCATTCTGGAGTCATTTCCTCCAAAAGAAATGACCTCACAGGTGTAGTCTCCGATGTCACCTGACCATGTCTGGCTGATGAGGAGGGTTCCATCTTTCTCTACTGTGATCCTGGAACTGCTGGATGGATTTATTACAACACTGTCCTTCTTCCAAACRTACCTGAGTATTACAATGCTTCAGTTAATAATTACTCACAAGAACTTCAGAACAGATTTATTTGAACTGTGCAGTAAGATACCAGCTTCTTGTAATCACATGTTAAAAATGACAGGCCCCTACCGTTGCTTTCAGGAACAGTGCCTTTTACAAATTTTAGTTTTAGATCAGTGATCAGAACGAGAAATGTAATTGCATCCAAGTTACTAAATATTTTATAAACAATACTATATATTTTACACGGAAAAGGTGAAGTACTCATGTTCAAGTTCTAAAGTTCACCTTCGTCAGCATTTTATATTAGAACATCATACTCTGAAGTTAACTGAGGTGTTGGCCCATCTCTGCTAAGACTGTAATAACCTTAGACTGCCACAATCAGTAACATCTTAAACTGCTGTGACAAGGTTTACTAGAGCTCATGCATTAAAACACACACATATCAACACGTCAGAGATGTATGTAGCCCACGGTCTTACAATTCAGTAATTCTACATGAAATTTTTACACCTGTATTTCTCTTTCCGAAGTTCTTTCTGCAGTTCACCCTTCTAGCACCCTCCAAGCTGTTCCYTGCATTTTGTTTCATTTGTGTTGCTTTCAGACTACATGAATTTTCATGGTAAATTTATTTTAAAATGGTGAGCTTCCTCTAAATTGGACATTAGGAAAAATTTCTTTACTGAAAGAGTGGTTAAACATTGGCACAGGCTGCCCAGGGAAGTGGTTGAGTCACCATCCCTGGAAGTATTTAGAAGACGTGTAGATGAGGCACCTGGGGACATGGTTTAGCAGGCATGGTGGTGTTGGGTTGACGGTTGGACTCGATGATCTTGGAGATCTTTTCCAACCTTAATGATTCTATGATTCTATAAACGCTCTAGCGCAAATTTTAATAGTTCAGGCAAATTCTGTTTTCCTTTACACAGTTAAAGCAGAATATAGCCCCTAGTTATTGAGTTATTTCCAAGAACATGGGCATCTCTTGTGTTGCTTTCATGCACCCCAATGTAAACACTTCTGAAATCCTATTCCTTCTCTTTGGCTTTTACTCTTATTAAGTATCAGCTTCTGACAAGTTGGTTTCATTGATAGTGTATTAACCTTGACAGTAAAATCATGGCAGGCTATATTGAAGTCATGAAGTGGAACATAGCTCATTGTAAATAATACATAAGGCTGAAATGGAAGATGGGATTTATATGATTAATGATACAGTGTACAACCTTATAATGCAGTAATCAGGGGTCTGGTGTTAAAATCTGGGGTCCTGAAACTTTTCACCTAATGTTATTCATATAGCTTATAAAATTAAGCTCGGATAAACCACACAAACAAGAATTGACACCACCAACCTGATTGAAATTCTAGGATCATGAGTCGCTTCACATCGCAGAGTGGCTGTGGTTCCTTTGATCACAGTGCTATCCTCAGGAGGGTGAACAATGAAAGTGCGATCTGAAAGGAACACAAGCCATAGTTCAGGTGAAATTACAGCATTTTGACTTGGGTATTCATTCAGAGAGCAGGCAACTGAACATTTGTCATTCAAGGCAAGCAAGCCATTCCTCTTCAAGTCTTTGCTGTGAAGGCTCCCCTCCCTCTAATGTCATTGTGTCAAGAAGAAGTGGTTCGCTGTGGGGTGCAGAGAAGCAAAAGCAGCAGAGGGCATGAGTCCGAGTCGGCAGTGATCTGAGTAGGAAGAGCACTAAAGCTGTACTAACTCTCACTTCTCTTGTGGTAAGCATCTATGGCAACTCCCTAAAGTCATAAGGTAGCAAGTATGTTTGTAATGCATTATGAATGAATCCAAACATACATTTAGTCAGGAAACAAGTCACACTGTTTGGAGCAGGGAAAACAAAAACAAAGAAAATCTGTGCAAAGAAGAATACACTAGAAAAATACCCAGAAAGAGGAAAACTTAAATGGCACCCTACAATCTCATCAAATCCAGGAAAGAGGTTAAAGAAGGAGGAGTTTCTGGTAGTCTGAATTTTCCATATAAGAAAGATATGCTGTTTACTCAAATGTTTCAAAACATCTTTATTCAAGCACCTCCTGGAGACCCAGAACACAATAATTGCTGTAACTACAGCAACCAGATCTGGTGTGAAAGATCTCTATTATGCTTAACACACAGTAGCAGCAGCAGATAGCATCAGCTGAAGCAGGATGAGTATAGAAGATATGYGGATAATGTTATTCAGTCCCAAATCCCTACAGAGATAATCAGTGTCTACTGCGATTTCCCATACATGCACAAGAAGGAATCATCAGCAAAATCAAGAGTTAACTCTAATAGCATGGAATTTTTAGCATTATTCCTCATGTACCTGTGTACGCCTTCCAGCTTTATAATGGTGCTGTTGCTACACAAATATTAGGTTATATTCACTTTTCCCCCTCCAGTGCAGTACAATGAACAGGAACTATCTTTCATACATATAAGAACCATGCCTTTGAGAATTAATAGGAAGGATCTCCTTTACTTGATCCATACACCTGGATATCATTCAGTTTACAACATCCTGATATGTATAACAACTCTACAAYGTCAGTAAGATAAATATGATGGCCATATGACACAAGTACATTACATTTACTGCCAGTATTGTTTTCAGGTATTCCCAAGTTCAAAAGGCAAAATGTTGCTGATTTAACTTGCACAGGTTTGGGATTAACAAATGTCAAATATGCACCACGCATCAGCAGCATAATCAGTACTTCAAGCACAGGAAAGAAGAGAGGGCCACAACACTTCTGTATTTATTATCATCATCTTCATTGTTTTTAATTATTTTTAGTCCCAGTTCAGGGATCATTATTTCCTACCTTTAGTAGCAAAAAACACGTTACACTTAAATTTAACTCACCTAGGAGTAAGACAGGTGAACCTGTTGGATCAGACCCTCTACCCCAACAGAGGAAATAAAAAAATAGAGATCAAGGGCAAATGGTGAAGGACAAAATCATTTCATGGGCTGCCCTGTGCCGTGCCAATCTGTAGCATGAGAGAGTAGCTGAAGTCTGCTGTACTTTGGTTTGGCTTCCAACAATGCCCAGGGCCACAAAGAAATACAAAGGTATGAGGAAAATCATATCCATTGTAACTGTGGCTACAGCCTTAGTAACAGCATGGGCTGGTCTATACTGCCTGCAGACTCCTGGAGGCAGAAACCAACTGCAAATAGCCAAATCTACAAGTTAAAAGGTCTGATTTGCAATGCAAGATTCACCAAGGCAAAACCTGAGTAAAATTGTAATTGTCATTGAAGCTCTATTTAAATACACTTCCTTTCACAAAATATAAAAGTTTATATGCATAATTTTACAATCAAAAAGGATATTTGCGATAGGTTTCCTAAAATAGATACATTATTCCTATTAAGTCATACAAGTATCTCTATTAACTAGAAAAGCATAATTACTTATGAAAATTTCCTGAGCATACAACAAAAATCGATTAATACTTGATTAAAGTTAGACTTTAAACAAAGCATTATCCTTACTCCACACTGTCAGCATCACAAAAGCATTCAGAGCTCCTTCAGAGTTGACTGCACAGCAAGTATAATTGCCGGCATCCTGAAGGAAAACGGGTGTTATCTGGAGCCCTCCAGATTCAAGAAGAATGAACCGAGGAATCTGAACTGAGCCACTGGCTAAGATCTGGTTTCCTGAAACACAGAAGGGAAAAACAGCATGATTAGTGTCACGTAGACTGCACGGATTAAGCACTGCAATTCTAGTTCTTCCAAAAGACTATCACAGCCTTTCCAGGCCACTGGCTCACAACAGCCCCACAACAAACCCTCTGCTCGCAGAACCAGAGACATGAAGAAATATGCACTAAACAGATCTACAGAATCTCAATAATAAGAATGGTCAAGAAAATGTGGATTACAGCTTTTCCACAACAACTTAATAACTGGCTACCTTTCTTCCATGAGATGGCAGGTTTTGGAGCCCCTGAAACTTCACAGGTTAGCACTGCGGTCATTCCCTCTGTAACAGTGGTATCCTCTGGAGGCTGTATAAATGCTGGTTTAATGTCTAGAATCAAAAATTTAAAAAACTCAATGCATCAGCTATCAGAAAGATCCTTTACCTATTATCATGGACTACTTTACATCCACTTTTATAGAGCTGATCATGGAGAAGGACATGACAATAATACATGAAAACCTTTCAGCAGTGACTGTAACCTTTCATTATTCATCTCCTAGGAATTGTCTAATTCAGTTTATTACCTACATGGAAAATAAAAATCTATCAGTGCTCGTACATGTACAAGTAAGATGGCTTACAGATGAAGGAAGATAAAGCTCAAAATGAGTGTTTGGGGGGAAGTTGAGAAATCTAGATAAACAAAACTATTTTCTTTCATCTTCATAACAGAGTTCTTCAAGATGAAAAGCAACTTGAGAAAGGCATTAACTTTGAAACTTAAATGTCAGCCAAAAGAATTTAGAACCTGAGTCTCATCCAAGACGTTTTCCAAGTTTCTTTCTCTCTTATTTCCCCCCAGTTGCATTTTATTACATTTTTTTTCTGCAGTTTCCTAGATATATATTGAACTGGGGCTGATGTATTTTCTGAGGCCAGTAGGAATTCTGGTCAGTATGTGTAAACTGCTCTTGGGCTAAAAATCAGCTTCCAGAAGTAGAGTTAAACTATTATGGATATGCCTGTTAATAATCACTTTTAAAAGAGACTACTAGGATTTGCAATTCTTCCATAGAGAAAAGTGTACTTCATTAACAAAACCATTTAATCAGACTTTTTGGCCAAAAAAAAAAAAAAAAAAAAAAAAAAAAAAAAAAAAAAAAAAAAAAAAAAAAAAAAAAAAAAAAAAAAAAAAAAAAAAAAAAAAAAAAAA